>JAVGVS010000080.1:650314-767850 GCA_032718565.1 Distichodus sexfasciatus
TTTGGACTTAAATGAAAAGAAATGAAATTATTGATTTATTTTGCATACAATAACTTCTTCCTTATGAGGAACAGTCCTTACCAGTGTCAGGCATGTTACTTTAAAAAAGTACAATTTTACATACTTGTAATAAAATAAAAACTCTGACGTGACGTAGATTTGTCGTCACTCAGCCTGAGTTGCTTTACATAATTTGGCCCTTTGGGAAAAATAATCGGGGACCACTGCCACAATGAAGTCCTTGCAAATACCTAAAAAATGTGCCCAGACACAGTCACACACACACACAAACACGCACACACAGGTCACTTTCAAATCTCTTCCTAAGAACTATGTCCCCAGTAATAATCTCAGATGCAAATTTGCATCTCATCACAATCATTAATCCTCATACACCGTTTTTCATTATGGAAATTCCAGCGTTTTACGCCAAAGCGAAGGTGTTATTGCACCATTATTCACAATAAGGCCCCTCTCCGCCGGTTGGGCTGCAGGAGAAGGGCAACGCTGCGTCTCTCGAAGGCTCCAGCGGGGGCAGAGTAAATGTCACCCCTTTTTGATAGAGTGTTTTTATCTGTGACATTTCCCCAAAACCTGATCTCATTGTTTTTTTCTGTTTTGGGAGCTCCTCGGAGAGCTGATCGCAGTCAGAAGATAGATTGATTACTGTCTGTCTGCGTCTTTTGTCTTTTCCTTCCTCCGCTTTGTCTCCGTCTCTTTGATAAATGCGGCGCTCTGTGTGTAAACAGCTTGGGTTTGGTGATGTTTCCGGTCTTGATTGGTCCTGTTGTGACCTTTTGCAGTCTTTTGTGGTGTTAAGCGGTGAATGAGCGAAACCTGCTGAGATCAGCTGCTCTTCTCTCTAACATATCAATGAAATATGTGTGTAGATATGAATATTAAATTGTGAAAATGCACAGGTCTGCTGTCAGACATCCTAAAACTAGGGCCTCTAATTTTAAAGGGGCAGTTGGTAGTGCAACAGTGAGGGAGTTGGCCCTATATCCTGAGGGTCACCAGTTCAAGTCCTGGACCTGTAAAGGTACCACTTAGGTACTCATGAGCAAGGTACCGTCCCTAAGCATTGCTCCTAAAGTGTCAATTGCCCACTGCTCCTTCACGGATGGGTCAAATGCAGAGGTCACATTTCGTTGACCTTTTTTTGTTGTGGTGCACTGTGTGCTGTGCTTCCAATCTCGGGGCAAACTCCTCACCGTTACACTACCATCTGCCCCAGGTTTTCAAAGCTTTTTTTTTTTTTTTAGTTTTCCTTGACTTCCTTTTAACAGCATATATGACTTCCATTTTTCAGTTTCAGCTTCGGCTGTATCTACATTGCGACTCTGTAGGCGGAAAGGAAGATCTACAGAAAGAGAAACTTCTATGTTCGCATATTCTTTTAGTCCAAAAGCAGTTCTAAACCTGTCGGATTTAACCCCAAACCTGGCTCTTATCACAAGCCTGTCTCACGGAGCTTTATTCTGCCGAGCTTCAGTTCAGTCAAAATTATGCACTTCATACATTTCCTCTTTGTCTAACTTCATTGTTTGGTGTCACTCATGATTCTCTTTCACAGGATTCTCTCAACTTCTGACAAGGGTTTGCTCGTGTCTATTCTGAGGAAGTTTGTCCACGTTTTATTCGGAAAGCCTGATCATTCTAAAGTCTCTGAAGACTGTAATTCAGGCTTGGAGGGATGACCACTCAGAACAAAAATGTGAAAGAGAGCGTTAGAAGACAAAAGTTAGTGTCTCTCTCTCTCTCTCTCTCTCTCTCTCTAAGTAGTCTGGCTCCTTCCCCTCATTTTCCTTCCTTTCTTTTCACCCTCTTTCATCTCCCCTTTGTAATCCGCAGCCCGGTGGGCGTTCCTCCTCTGCTTTCTCCCGCTCTCTCATTTTCTGCTGCTATTTCTCCACATGAAGCGTGTAATTAGGAGGTGCTGGACCTTTCCTCAAAATAAAGACATCAGCTTTATGTCTTTGTACTGACTAAGACTTGAGGCAAATGAGGATCCATCCCGAAAGGAGACAGGAGACTGGTGTCGCTACTGAAACCAAATAAACTGCATAATTGACACCATGTAACTCTGCAACTAACACCTGACTAACAGCACAGGACAAATAAGCTGCTGCCTCCATTACTGTGTCCCTCAAGGCTTAAAGGGACAGTGCGGCTCCAGACTTTAAGGGTATTTGATTATACTGTACGTAGGGTAATTTTTGGAGTTTTATATTTCATTTGGTTCTTTTGTATTATTGTGGATTTACATTTACAACATTTAGCAGACACTCTCATCCAGAGCAACTTTCATTTCCCAACTTTAGGGACAGTCTTCCTGAGAGCAACTTGGGGTCAAGGGTCTTGCTCAGGTACCCAGTGATGGTAATGCAAGAGGTAAGACTCGGGCCCATGATCTCCTGGTCCAGAGGTGAGCGTCCTATCCACTAGGCCACCACTATGTCCATTACTGTTCTTCAATCTGTAAAGCTAGACTTAAAATCAACGATTGTTGAACTGAAGTTCTGCGTTCTTAGTGAAATCTGAATCTAAATGAAATAATACTCTGTATAAAATTTGGGAAAACCAATTTTATGAGTCTGCGATGAGAACTGGTTTGTCGGTCCTCACTTCAGGGGTAAGTGAAGACAGTGGAAAGAGAAGTGAAAATGAAAGTGAGTGGATTTCACCCTAAAAGATCTTCCCTCCCATCTCTCTCCCTATCAATACCACCCATAAAAGCAGCTCATACTCACAAGGCTTGCGGCGTCGTGCTGTAACACGGGAGGCCGTTATGACTCTCAGCTGTAAACCTGCAGACGGCACCATGTAAAACGCAATGAAAAGACGACATGTTTATGAGCGGAAATCCACCAGTGGTCCCACCGGGGGCAGGCAGAATGATCGCTAATCACACATTTTACTTCGTCATATTGAAGTAATAGAGCTTTCCTCTCCAAATGCGCTGCTGTTTATAGGTGAACTGACGAGAAGATAGAGAGAGAGAGAGAGAGATGCATGGTCCTGCATTCGTCTTTTACAGCACGCAGTTGGACCCAAACATCCTGGAGAGAGAGAGAGAGAGAGTGTGTGTGTGTCTGTGTGTGTGTTTCTTGTTAACCTTTTACAAATTATGATAAAATTGCAACCATTTTGTTTTCCGTCATAATCCTCATAAGAGAAAGGGGAAAGAGAGAAAGAGAGGAGGAGGAGGAGGAGGAGGAGGAGAGAAAAGTGAGAGAGAGAGAGAGAGAAAGGGTTTAGA
Source organism: Distichodus sexfasciatus (assembly GCA_032718565.1). Lineage (NCBI taxonomy): Eukaryota > Metazoa > Chordata > Actinopteri > Characiformes > Distichodontidae > Distichodus > Distichodus sexfasciatus. Next base: position 653,577 of record JAVGVS010000080.1, read on the forward strand.
GATATTTGTGAGAACCTGATTATTACCTAAATAGGAAAACAATGAGAGTCAGTGTATGTAAGTCATTGTGTGCGTGCGTGTGCGTGTGCGTGTGCGTGTGTGTGTGCGTGTGCGTGTGCGTGTGTGTGTGCGTGCGTGTGTGCGTGTGCGTGTGCGTGTGTGTGTGTGTGTGCGTGTAACTATTCACTCCAACAGTGTGAGTCCTCTTACAGGAGTGATAAAGGAAAGGAAGTCCTTATTTTCCGCACATTCATTCCTTCTATTCACTTACATTCCGAGCTTCACGTCCACACCCGGGGGAGGCAGAGATGAAAAGATCTCCACCTCCGCACCTCACTCGCTCTCCTCAACACCACACCTGAACACTCCTCCTCCTCCTCCTCCTCCTCCTCCCTGCCATTATCATCCCTTTCTCTTTCTTACGCAAACCCAGTCTTGTCAGTTCAGGCGAGGAAATCATTTTAAATCGACCTCTCTAAAGCTGGACTCAGTTCCCCAACTCTGCCTTTAGTGCTCTCACGCTCTAAGAAAAAGTTTAGTGTTTGTGGTGAAATCACATGTCAGATTTATTCACATCTGGGATAATCTACTTTTCATTTCTGAACCACTTAATCCCTACTGGGATTGCGTGGATTGGAGCCTATCCCGGGGACTATGGGCTCAATACCTTAAGGCGTACTCTTATACTCTTTTGCCCTACACTCTAATGTCTAGTGTACACTATACTCTAGTGTCGTCAGTTAGCCTGGGGCTCCAGTAGGAAAAAAAGTTCATAAGTGTGAACATCTAAAGGTGTAAGGGGAAATCTGCGTACCGTGTACTATGTTCTGAGAATTTTATTTCTATAACTTGCACCTTGTGTTAGATCAAGTCAAGCAGCTAGGGTTGAGATCAACCAGGTTTCAACAGTTTATTTTTCATTTCTAATTGGATGTTACATGTCCTTGCATTCTTTAATCCATAAATTGTATTAAATCCATGTACAACCACTGTATGAAGAATAAAACCTCCCGCATGTATCAAAAGTGATCGGAGTTCCAGTGTGATAACTTCTCACAACTGCTATTAGATCATTCAGGGTGTTGTTTTCTACCCCTCTTCACAGTCTTAGAAATGTTACGGCCAAAATATTAGACCATTCACTTTTGTTTAATCAATGGTAATTGAAGTAAAAGTACTGCTTTCACATCATGCAAAAAATAAATAAATAAATACCAAACTTTGCTTTTTCACGCTGCTCACCTTTAGACTGGTCTCTGCAGTTTTTAATTTTTGCTCGGTCCCGTTTCACTCCATGAGCCGCTTCCCCGTGTTTGCTTTGCTTCTTTGTATTGCTATATGAACTGATTTTGGTATGATTTCTTAATATTTTCCCTTTCCACTGATTTTATTGCCATGTCATATTTTGATAATGCATCTAAAAGTAGACACTTTTTCTGAAGAATACTTTGATCTTGTACTTAAGTATTTTTAACGCCAGCAGTTTTCCTTGGGATTAAGTGCGAGATCAAAGTTTTAGTCTCAAAAACTATCCTGACTTTTTAAAAATGTTTTGAGAAGCAGGCTTTGATCTTGTACTTAACCACAAAAAATTACTGGGGTTAAAAATACTTAAGTACAAGATCAAAGTCTTCTTCTCAAAAGCAGAAGAATACTCTGATTTCATTTTTTGATCTTGTAATGATGTATTTTTAACATATATTGTAAATGATGTATTTCTGCATGTTTTCCTATTTCCTAATATTTTAGTACAGTGCCAGTACTTCAGCTTGAGTGCAGATATGAGTACTCCTTCCACTTCTAATCGCACAGCAATAATAATGAATTATTCAATTTTTTAATCAAATTTAAATTGAAAAAAATATTTAAACACACACTCATGTTCCATTTATTTTATTGGTGGCTGCAAGTGGAATGACCTGGAAGTGACCGCGGGGCAGTAGCATAACGATTAGGGAGTTGGCCCTGTGACTGGAGCGTTGCTGCAAAAAATAAAAATAAAAATTACCCACTGCTATTTCATGGATGGGTCGAATGCAGAGGATAAATTACGTTGTGGTGCTATACATATCTTCTGTTCTGTGCTTAGATTCAGTGTTAAATGTGGTTGATTAAAAGTAAATAAACTTTAATTTGCCGGCTTTTTAATAACCCTACTTAGCAGAAAGAGGGTTACTCTTCTACGTCTATAATTTTTGTGCTTTTTTAACAGGCTCAATGGTCACTTGAATTCACACTCACTAGTCTACATTTCCACTAAGCTGCCTTGAGAATTTCTTCTCTATTTCCTCTCACTTCTGTTTCTCTGCTTCTTCACGCTGTACTCCCTACTCACCTCTGTCTCTTTCTATCTGTTGCTTTCTACTCTTCCCCCCTGTGATTAGTTCCCTCTCTCTTTATCTCGTTATGTCCAAAACTATGTCTTTCTCTCTATCTCTGTCTTTTCTCAGCGTGCCCAAAATGAAGCTCCCGGCTACAGAATCTCCTCTCATCAAGCTTTAATGACTGGTTAAGGGAGCTTAAGTTTCTAAAGATCCCTCCTGGTGACGGATATGGTCACGTCCACCGATCGTGTTGCATATTAATGTGGACCTGACTCAGCATGCGCGCGTGCGTGTGTGTGTGTGTCTAAGTTTAAGTTCGTAACAGTCCCTGGGGTTGCGTATGTGTGTGTTTCAGTGTGTGTGTGTCTCAATGAACGTTGTGGGAGATGCGGGAGATGGGGACAGTCAGTAGAGATTGCGAGGCCTTTCGAGTGGCTGGCTAATTAAACACAGAGGACACACTGATGGATTGGCCCTGAGTCTCCGAGCACACACTAGGGAAAACACACAAACCTAAAGTGTATGCACACATTCATGCACACACTTATACACAAACAAGCGACGGCCTCTTCCCTCTTTGCGCCAGAAGCGTTCATTTGCATAATGTAATTACATAATGTAATTGTGTGATATTCAGAATGTCCTCGTATTATTCCCTAATTAAACAGATGCGTGTGATTGGGGAAAATCACAATTTACATCAGATCTTACTTATGGTGGCCCAGATGGCTCAAGAGAACGCAAAAGCCACCACGCAAATGTAAAAATCACATCAAGAATGCAAAAGTCACTACCGGAATGCCAAAGAGACAACAAGAATGCAATAGTCACAAGAATGTAAAAGTCACAAGAATGCCTCTGCAAAAATGTAGAAGCCACAACAAGAATGCAAAAGTCACAACCAGAATGCAAAAGTCACAAGAATGTCAAAGCCACAACAAGAATGCAAAAGTCACAACCAGAATGCCTCTGCAAAAATGTAGAAGCCACAACAAGAATGTAAAAGTCACAAGAATGTGAAAGTCACAACAAAAATGCAAAAGCTACAAAAAGAGTAAAAAAGCCAAAAGAAGCAAAAGCCTCAACAAGAAATGGGGGGGAAATGTTGGAGCAGTTGGTAGTCACTGGTTCAAGTTCCGGACAGGTAAAGGTACCACCGAGGTACTCATGAGCAAAGTACCGTCCCCAAGCACTGATCAAAGTTTTCCTTCTGGATCACTGCTATGGGCTCGACGATCACTGACTCGACGTGTCAATGTAGATCAGTGTATCGTTACACCACTAGTATGTACTGTTGAAATGGACCTGCGGTGAGAAAGCGTGGCCAGACCGATGAACCCGGAACACGCAGACAGCTCGATTCATCCTTAAATCTCTCTCTTTCTCTCTCCATCCGAGACGAAGCAGTCTCTCTTCGCCCGACCAACGGCTAAGCAAGACATTCTTACACAAAACATCATGCAATCAAGCGAAGAGAGCATAAATCCGGCCTAACCGCTCTTTCACGGCTCTAAATTGGCCGTAATTGGGGAAAGGGAGAGCGAAGCGGTGTCTGGGCTCGGCGGCAGACGGGTTTTTCTTTAGCGCGGATAAACGCGTCGGCCGAGTGCGGCGGTTAAAGCGGCTTTATTTGGAAACTAATATTGAACATAAGCTTTTTGTTCTTCCTTCTTGCGTTCAAAACAAGCCGGAAGGCAGAAGGAACTTCATTTAGAGAGCGTTGGAGGGGGAGAGACGGGAATTTATGCAGGAATGGAGGGCAATCAATGTGTGAGCTCATGTGCACACACACACACACACACACACACACACACACATACAAACAAACACCAGTAAACAAATACACACACACACACACACAAACAAACACCAGTAAACAAATACACACACACACACACACACACACAAACAAACACCAGTAAACAAATACACACACACACACACACACATACATACAAACAAACACCAGTAAACAAATACACACACACACACATACAAACAAACTTGAATGCAAACTCATAGACATATGCATGCAGATACACACACACAGGCGCACAGCGGCTGAAGATTATAACTTGAAATAAATAACACACTCACACACACACATGCACATACACACACAGAAGATTATAAGCTGAAATTTTAGAAACACAAATACAGACACACGGAAACAAAAACACGCGTGCACACACAAACACACCCACATACTCACACACAAAAGCTGAAGGCTGAAATATACAACAAACAAGCCAACACATATGCACACACACACACACACACAGATGCAGAGAAGATTATGACACACAGACACACAGGGTATATATTGCTTTACTCCCTCTTCATCTTTTCAGTTCAGTTCAAGGTCAGTAGAGAATTAAAATATTAAAGCCGTCTCTCACACACACACACACACACACGCGAGAGGTTTCTACCTTAATGTAATAGCATGATGGATTCTGAGACATAGATTTCTTCACCAGTCAATTAAAGATCTTTACTTTCCAGTGTCTCTAAGATCGGTACCTGGCATGTGTCACCGCTTTCGTCCAGAGTTTAAACTGTTAAAATTTCAACCCTGTAGCAGTATAAACGAGTGAAAATGGGCGGACAAAACTGCGATCCTACTCTTTATTTTATGACCAAATTCAAGATCCGAAAAAGGTGACTATTTTTAGGGCCTGTTTGCACATATGCAGATATTTTTATAAGCGCATATTTTTTATGTTTATTTTATATAATTCAGTTACAAAAAAACTCTGCACACACAAAAACAAAAAATGAAACTCCAGTGTTCACCACTTATCTGATGTTTTTCTCCATCAGTGAATAGCAGCGACATGCCTAGCACGCATCACGATACAGAAGCCTTCTTCATGGTTATCATAGCCACTTGTGGTACGTAAGGAATTTAAGTTATTTGGGCCTATGTTCAGCGCCTATTTTTTATCCAAATCCTATGAGCTTTAGCGTTCAGAGCGTTAAGCGCCTTTAGTGGAAAATAAGGCGTCGGTGGAGACGTTTTTTAACCGCAGCGTTCAGAGAGCTTCAAATTCTTTGAACTATTAGAACAGCGCTAGGCTCGTCAATGTCACTTCTCTCTTGCTAGCCAATCAAAATCGAGGAAGGGGCGGGACACAAGCCCTTAAAGGCACACGCACAATAGAAATAAACACATCATTGTTTTACTCGTAAACGAAAGGCACAAACGTATTAAAAAATATGTTTATAAAAATAACTACATACACGTAAACAGGCCCTAAGAGAACTACATTGTCGACAAACAAACATATCATTTCTACTTAATGAGAGTGGGACGGTTGGTAGCGTAACGGTTAGAGAGTTAACCCTGTGAAGTGTCGCTGGTTCAAGTACCAGACCTGTAAAGGTACCACTGAGGTGCTCAAAAGCTGACCACCGCTCCTTCATGACGGGTCAAATATAGGGGTCACATTTCGCTGCGGTGCACTGTGTGGTGTGTTCACAATGACAAATAATCACTCACTTTAATCTACTTCTAACGAGAAAGGAAGAAGGAATGATTTACAGAGTCAGAGAGACGAATGACAGATAGAAAAGACGGCTTCTAACGCTACATCAGAACAACATCCAGCTGTGCCGATCCGTACTGTGGTTCATACTTTATCTAAAGCAAAACAATTCACTTACAGAGCAAGAAGGATCCATTTATCATCATCATCAACATCATCATCATCATCATCAGCCTCATCGTGATCATCATCATCGTCAGCCTCATGATCCTCATTATCATTATAAATCATCCAGTTCTGCTCGTTTGGTTCACACAGAGATATCTGCTGTGAGCTACAGGCCTGGTTCAGCGTTCAGCTTTTTGAAATCTACAGTACAGAGGGGGAACGTTCAACAGAGGTGTGAACTTTCACACGATTCGATTCGATTCGATTCCGATTATTAGCTCAGTGATTCGATTCATACGATATCTTGACGCATCATGATGCATGCCATTAATTTTTCTACATTACGTCACATTGCACGCAGAGTGGGCAGCCATAGTTGAAACCAGGATGTTCTTTTTAGCTAGAATGTTTATGCGGTAGCCAGAAAATCACCAAGCAGTGTCATTAAGATATAATCCAGCGGTTTTCAACTGCTTCTGTCCCAGGGGATGTGAAGGGCAGTAATTTTTGTATTTCTTTTTAGATATTGCATTTAATTCATTATTCATAAAAAATCCCAAATCATCTGGAAATGTTTAGAAAAATAAATAAAATGATGTAATTTAAAAAAGTGATTTCAGTAGTGCAAGTTGATTGCATGTCACGGACCACCTGCAATTCCGCCGTGGACCACAAGGGTGCAGCGGACCACCGGATAAAAATCTCGGTTATATAATCGATTATGGTCTGCCATTGCTTCGATGCAGAATCGTCCACGTCTGCATTACGATGCATCGATTATGTGATTAATTCCAACACTCCTAACATTCAACCACCTGCAGCTTCCACCTCACACTGATATCTCATTTTGATGGACGTTGAAACAGCCTGTCGGGCCAGTTGGTGGTGTAACGGTTAGGGAGTTGGCCCTGTGATCGGAGGGTCGCACAATCACAAAGCAAGACTCAAATCAGCATCCTCAGATGTGTCAAAATATCAGATCAAGCTCAATTCACTCCCCTACATCTCTCTCTCTCTCCCCTTCCTCCCTCTCTCCCCTCCCTCTCCTCCCTCTCTCCCCTCCCTCTCCTCCCTCTCTCTCTCTCCCTCTGTTCTTTTGTTCTTTTATTAGAGAATGTTTCTTCTTTCACTATCAAAAAGGTTCATTTCCTCCATTGTTTTAGACATGGCTTTAATTACACGGAACTTTCTTTCTACACCATTTATTTTGATTCATTCGCTCCTTTATCACTTCTTACTTTCATTCTTTTTTACTCTTTATTCTCCTCCTATTCTGTCTTTTTCTTTCTTTTCTTTACCTTCTCCTACAATTCTTTCTTTCTTCTCCCTCATTCCTTCTTTCCTTTTTTCGTCACCTTTGTCTTTACCTTTATCATCTTTTCTCTCTTTGCATTTCTCTTCCTCTCAGTTGGTGACGTGACGGTAGGGCGTTCGCCCCGTGATCAGAAGGTTGCAGGTTCGAATCGAATCGCAGGTTCGGTAAAGTTACCACTGAGGTCCTCGTGAGCAAGGAACCGTCCCCAAGTACTGCTCCCCGGGCGCTGCCCTTGTTAGCTGCCCACTGCTCCTTCACGGATGGGTCAAATGCAGGGGTCACATTTCGTTGTGGTGCACTGTGTGCTGTGCTGTGGTGTTTTCACAATGACAATCACTCACTTTCACTTTCCTCCATCTCCTCCCTTTTTTCTACTCTTTCATTCTCTCTTTTCCTCTTTCTTCAACTTTCCCTTTTCTTTTTTCCTCCCTCTTTCCATTTCTCCTCCAGTCTGTTCCCCTCTTTCCTTCTCTTCTCTGCAAACCTCTACACTCGTCATTCTTTTTTATTGTTTCCTTCTTTTCATTTCCTTTTCCATATCATTCTTTCTTTTTACTCTTTATTCTCATCCTCTCTTTTCTTTCCTTTTTTTCTTTCTACACCCTCTCCTAGCCTTCTTTCCTTCTCTTCTCTCTCATTCCTTCTTTCCCTCTTTCTTCATCTTTTTTTTCTTCCATCTTTCCATTTCTCCTCCTCTCCTCTATCCTGGTCGTATTGTTCCATTCCATGATCCTTCTTTTCTTTGGATTTTCCTATTTTTGTCCTCCACCTCCTCCTCCTCCTCCCTGTCCTCCTGTGTTCCCTTCTTTCCTGTTTTCACAGCTCGCTTCTCCGTGCTCCTCCCTCTTCCATTCCTTTTCTTTCCCTCTTTCTATTTCTTACTTTCTTTATTTCTCTTCCTCTTTTCCTCTTTTTTACCTCCTCCTCTTCTTTCCCACTCCTCTCTCTCTTATTCTTTCTTTTCCCTCACATGTTTCTCTTTATCTGTCCATATTTTTCATCTTCTATCCATTTCTCTTATAGTTTTCTTTCCCCCTCCCTTTTTGCTTTCTTCCTTTTTTTCTTCACATTTTCCCATTTTTGTCCTCCTCCTCCTCCTCCTCCTCCTCCTCACTGTCTTCCCATATTCCCTTCTTTCCCTTTACTTCACAGTTGGCTTCTTCATGCTCCTCTATCCTCCCTGTTTCCTTTTCTTTCCCTTTTTCCATCTCTCTCTCTCTCTCTCTCTCTCTCTCTCACCTCTCACCTCCCACCCTTTTTTCCACTCTTCTCTCTCTTGTTCTTTCTATCCCTCCTTCCTCACATTTCCCTCTTTATATGTCCTTTTTTTCCATCTTCTATCATTTTCTCCTCTTCTTTCTTTCTTTCTTTCTTTCTTTCTTTCTTTCTCCTTGTCTGTTCTATTTTTGTACTTCTTACCCCTTTTCCACTTCTTCCTCCTCCTCATCCCTCTCTTCCCGCCTTCCCTTCTTTCCTTTTATTCCTTCCTTGTTTCCTTTTTCTTCCCCCTCTGGCCCTTCTCTTTCCATTCTTTCTTCACACCCTCTCTTCTCTGTTTCCATAGTCCCTCCCTTTCTCCCTTTCTCACACACACAGATACCTAGATAAGTCTAAACAGAGGGATGCAATAAACAGAAAGACAGAAAGACAGAGCGAGATAGAAGGAGGGACAGAGTAAAAGAAAGAGAGAGCACTATTCCTCCGTGTATATGGCGCTTACGCCTGTAAGCTGTGACCTCTGTCACCCGGAGAGAAATTAGCCGGGTGGAGATTTAATACCAACACGCCGCCGTTCACTCAAGGGTTGGGATTACGGGGAGTGTGTGGTGAGGGACTCTCACTCTTCCTCCTCCTCCTCCTCCTCCTGCTCCTCTTCCTCCTCATGGAGCCTCGCAAGCCACCCGGCTTATCGCCTGCATGACACATTATCCAATCAAACGCCCGACTATTAGTGGGCGGAGAAGATTAGCTCTGAGCCTTCACATCCATACAAGGATGATGAAGAAGAGGAGGAGGAGGAGAAGGAGGAAGACTAGCTGAGCTTATCTCATGATCTACATCGACCCTAGTGTCGCCGTGACACTGGCGAGGAGAGAAAAGGGGGGAGTGTTATCTCACCTCTTACGCTGAAGGGCTTAGAGACAAAAGAGGAGGTAGAGTCGAAAGGAGGAGAAAAGACATGTTTTCTGGCCATTTGGTGTTTAGTGTGAATGTGAAAAATGAATTAACAAATGATATACGGATTCCCCCGAACTCCCCAGAAATGACGGGAAACATGAGAATTATTGGGCTTTTTGAGGACATTTTTGTATGTAAGGAAAAAATGTTTTGCTGTGTGTGTGTGTTTAGGTGAGTGTGCGTTCAGTGTGTATAACCCCTTTGCTAAACCTAAGCCTCATTTGCAGTTACAGGGCATCGTATTGTAAAGTTCTGCATGCGGAAAGCTAGCCAATGTGTTATTACCATGTAATTATATATTCATAATTACTAATTGTCATTAAGAAAGCAAATAAGGGCAAATACACATTAATAATGATGTAATTACCATAAAACAATTCCTCATGAAAAATCACTTACAGATTAATTAATAAGAATAATGGACCGAGCGATTTAATCTCTGCGATAGTCAGAGAAAAGAAAGGAACATGAAGGAGAAATGAAGGAAATGCTGGTGATAGGGATGTAACAATACACCAATCTATATCATCAATACATCAAATAATTGATTGAGGAGACCACAGCACCAACCCCAAATGACAGCCTTGATCACACACATATGTATATCTATATATATATATATATATATATATACATATATATATATATATACTGTATATATATATATATTTATACCTATATATATATATATATATAGAGAGAGAGAGAGAGAGAGAGAGAGAGTATACATACATACATATAGAGTAAATATAATTAATTTATATTTTTTGCAGGGCGGCACGGTTGTGCAGTGGTCCTGGGTTCAATTCCTGAGGGCCTGTGTGTGTGCAGTTTGCATGCTCTCCCTGCGTTTGCGTGGAATTCCTCTGGGCGCTCCGGTTTCCTCCCACAGTCCAAAAAGCATGCACTGTCGGTGAATTGACAACCCTAAATTGACCCGTAAGGTGTGAATGTGAGCGTGATTGTGTGAGTGTGTGTGTGCCCTGTGGTGTGATGCCGCCTGCCCAGGGTTGGTCCCACCTGCACCCATATGTTCCCAGGATAAGCACCGGTCCCTGCGACCTCGATAGGGATTAAGCGGTTCAGAGAATAAACAAATGAATGATTGAATTAATTAATGAATGTTAATATTAGCATCTTGTACATAAAAACTCATTTAAAATATTTTTGCTCTTAATGTCTTAGCACCAACCACCAAGGCAAATACCTTGTATGTGACAACGTACTTTGAAACATCGTTTTTTGTTTTTTTTTAGATGATAGGAAAAAATGCTAGAAGGAGACAGAGAGAGAGAGAGAAATAGATAAAAACAAGATAAATTTAAGCAGGGTTGAATGTTAAGATGGGAATGGAAAACATAGACAACAGTGTGAGAAAAAGAAAATGAAACAAATTTGAGAGAAAATCAGAAGAAATTGATACACTGAGAAACGTCACAATACGGGATAAACAAAGATTTTTTAAGTTGACAGAAAAAAATGCTAGAAGGAGACAGAGACTGCAGTCTACATATCTGCTGCAGTCGGAGAGAGAGAGGGAACAGAGAGAGAGAGGGAACTAATGAAAGTGAAGAGAAATTGGTGGAGAAATTTGTATGTGATGCAGCAATAACAGTGTTTCATTAAACCCGGCGCAGGCTACGGACCAAACTATCTGCAATAAAAGTGTGTGTGAGTGTGGATGTGTCTCTCGGGTGTGCTAACCTGCCTCTGCACTGCACAATCACTCTCTCTCTCATTCTTTCTCTCTCTTTCTCACACATACTCAGACATGCTAGAAGGATGGTGCTGAACAGGAGGCTGAACCCCAGAAGGCTCGTGTGATTCCTGCATCTTTAATCCCCTCTGCCCCATTAACAAGCCCACGGTATGTAACAACTGCAGATGATGGCAGATGAGGCTGAGACGACAGCGACAGCATCAGCAACACCTTCACGTCACTGCTACGCCCTGCTCTATTTGCTCTGGAAATCAAGCATCATGATTTTTTTTTGTGATTATTTGTCATTGTGAACACAGCACAACACAGCACCACCAACATTGCACTGCCCATTGCCTTTCATCAGTTTGGACCCATCAGTGAGCATTACGTCCAATACCCTGCCCTTCTCTGACCACTGTAGACTGTTACTACAACCTCTACGCTGAGAAGACAGAAAATTAGAGAAGACAGAGCGACGGAAAACAAGAAAGGAGATGAATTGGGAAAGGCCCTGCAGAAGATTTTAGGTGCCATTAGTTGTTTGAAGAGTGGGAGAGGGAGTGTAGGGAAGTTTTGAAGTGTGTGTGTGTGTGTGGGCGTGTGTGTGTGTGTGTGTGTGTGTGGGTGAAAGTGAGAGAGGCTGAGCCTCCATCAAACACTTTGAGATTGATGGAAACTGCCATAGAGGTTGTCATGGGTGATGATGCAGGATCGAGTTTGGAAAACCACCAGGGGGCAAATTACACCCTTGATAGATAGAGATGGTGACAAGGAGATGGTGATGAAGATCATGAGACTCATGAGAGATGGAATTGAGTCGGCTTGTCTGGTACACACACACACACACACACAAAACATATGTACACACACACTTGGCATGCCTCAATATTTTTCTGAGGTATTTCTATTCCAATATTGACTAGAGCGTGATGAAGATTATGGGACTCTGAGTTTGCTTGTCTGCCACACACACACACACACATACACACACACACATACACACACACACATACACACAGTCTTGGGTAAATTTAATCCTAATCTTAATTCATGTAAGCAAAAGCAAATATGTCAAAAAGGTTCCTCATGACACCACAAAAATCTTTTTAAGGGAATGATTATTTGTCATCGTGAAATCGAGCTCTGCATTTGACCCATCCGTGAAAGGGCAGAGGGCAGCTTTTGGCAGCCCCCGATGATCAGTACTTGGGGACGGTACCTTGCTCATGAGTACCTCAGTTGTAACTTTACTGGTCCAAACATGGGCAAGGTACCATTCCCAAACACTGGCCATGTCAGCTGCTCCTGCACTACTCCTTCACGGATGGGTCAAATGCAGAGGTCACGTTTGGTTGTGGTGCACTGTGTGCTGTGCTGCGGTGTGACAAATCTAGGGGTTTTCAGTCCTTTAGGGGACAATAAAGTACTCACAACCATCTAAACCTCATACATCTAATACACACAAACACACACACAGACTACCAAAGATTTTCTTTAAGAGCATAAGATGAAAGGCAAATTGAGGTTTTTGTGCTTTCCTGAACAAGGGCACTAAAAGAGAGAATGGCAAAGTAAGAGGGAAGGTGGGCACTCAGCAGGAGAAGCAGAATGAGGAGTGTGATGGGGAGGAGGAATATGGAGCCCGTACAGCTCTGAAGAAATGGGATGGGATTCATCCCAAAAGCCTACCGGCACGACAGCTGCTGCAGCCCCTGAGACACAGAGTTTCCCCACTAAAACTGCGATACGCTGGTAGGGAAGAGGAAGAGAGACAGAGAAGCTGGAGGGAGTCACGATGGGATTCTGCTTCAGAGAGTCCACAGGCGATCTTGTTTTTCTTTCCTTCTTTAGCATAGAACCTCCATTGCTGCACTGGCATTCGCTTTCCCTGCCATCCCTTCCAGCATCATGGGCAGTCATTTTCAGTACGCTGCACCAACACGCTCTCACGACTTCAAACTCATAACAGCCCAAACTGAGTTTCCTCAAAGGGCTAAGTTTAAGGTCGACTGTTTTTAGGCCCAGTCCACACGTAGCCTCATATTTACAAAAACGTCTAATTTTTTGAGCTGCCTTAAACGACTATGAGTCTACATTCATACCAACATCAATCCAACTCCATCTACACCTCTTCAAACAACAACCAGTTAGACTAATTGGTCTTCCATCCAAGTACCGGCCAAGACCAGACCTGCGTAGATTCACGTGGATCCTCAAGTCTCTAGTGCAGGTGGGGGAGGGGGTGGGGGTGTGGCTGCTGTGGATCTATTACTGGCAAGGTTTCCATGATTTCTCAGAGGTTCTGTTCAGACGGAAAAGGGGATGTGGGGTAGGAGGAGGTCATAAATATTCATGACTGCACGGAATAGTCAAAACATAAGGGGTTTTATAATTGAGAGAAACGGGGCTTCTGTTCCTCAAGTGCAATCTGCTGCTTCTTGACTCTCTCTGAGATCTACCTCACCAAAACACAGACTATGTATCCAGTTGCATGCGTTTGACGGCTGTATTTTTCAGGGTAATATTGTCTCAAATTACTGTTCTGTTTTGGGGCAGTTGGTAGTGTAATGGTTAGGGCGTTCACCCTGTGATTGGATGGTCACCAGTCTGAATCCAAGGACCGGTAAAGTTATCAGTGACAGCAATTATGCTTTTAGGAAACGCACCCCTGTTCAATTAAACTGCAGTTTTTTTTCTATGTTTACGTAAGACAATAAGCAGAACGAACAATGCAACAAACTCCAAAAGCAAATCACATAATTATACTGTTTAATTCCCTTAACAACACCAGCTCTTATTCGCAATCTCCTGATCATTTTAGTGCAACAGGATTAGGGACCGTCACAAAATTAAAGAACTGTGTTTAAACTGTGAAACAGTATTTAAGTCATGTATTTCCTTAAGCATTACACAATAATCTCAGTCATGCATTCGGTTTTCTGTTAAAAAAAGATTTTATTGGATTTGTATTGTATTGGCAGATTTCCAGATCTCCAAAATTCTCAACATCTTTATCGTATCAGACATTAAAAAGTAGTATCGTGCCACTTTAGTTTGCGAATTTGCTGTCAACCGCTGCAAACTTTTACATAGAAGAATACGTTGGTACTAATTTGTGGGTATAATCTAACAGTGAGGATGCAGCATGTACTCTCTCCTCCCTTTAAAGTTCTGCCCAAACTTCAGCTCCAGATCTTCAAAAAGGCTGATGATCAGAAGATCGAGTTCTGAACCGATGATGCAATACGTCCTGTATAAACATCCCTTTATTCCCATTGTTTCTTTGCAAGGTATTGCCACTGTTTCATTCCCTGCATACTGATCGCTCTTATCTTTCTGTCCTGACTGTGTTTTTGACCTCGGCTGTGTTTTTGGATTTCGATCTACCTTGCCTAACAATTTGGATTTGTTTGCCTTCTCTTTCGCTCACGGTATTGGACTTTTTTTTGCCTCTACCTTGAACTACTCTTGTGTCAGTTACTTTATTGGGGACTTGTTTGCTTTGGTGACTGCTTTTCTCTGCTCATTTACAGATGTTTACCTGCACAGTGTCATTCATTCATTCATTTTCCGAACCGCTGTAATCTCGACTGGGGTCGCGGGGGGACCGGAGCCTACCCCGGCAACTTTCAGGCATAAGGAGGGAACCAGGGCAGGCACCAGCACACCGCAGGACACACACACTCACACAGTCACAGTGACGGCCAATTCAGAGTCACCAATTAATCTATAACGCACGCCTTTGGACTGTGGGGGGAAACTGGAGCGCTCGGAGGAAACCCACGCAAACACGGGGAGAGCACGCAAGCTCCTACTGCCGTCCCCGGGGTTCGAACCCAGGACCTTCTCGCTGTGAGGCGGCAGCTCTAACCACTGCGCCACCGCCCCCCGCACAGGGTGTTATTAAATGATTTTGTTTAGACCACCACACTTGGGCCCATGCATCAAGCTGAATTAAGAAGTGCATATTGTATTAGCGTATGCTCTGCGCTTATGCTGCGATGTAACTCTGGCGCAGATTCATGGGGAAGTGAAATAGAGCAGCGTAAGGTCGGATTCACATAAACAACCCGTAAAGCTTCAGCCTGCCAAGATTTGACTCAGTTGTGTTCTTACATTCCCCAAAAGATCTTTTCTTTCCTGGAATTGGTGGTTTGGTTGAATGAGTTATACAGCAGATTTATATTAGTACACTCCCCACCGGGTCAGTATTGATGTGTTATTCTGATAAGATCTGGAGAGAATTTAATGCCAACCTCAGTAGCAGCTTGGCTGATTTAGGTCTATGTTTACTGTGAGGATCTCAGTTTTCTCAGTGGAACACAAAGACTCAGTGAAGTCACTCGGAATAAGAGCCACACACTGCTCCACAACCAAATGTGACCTCTGGATTTAACCCATCCGTGAAGGAGCAGCGGGTACCTTTACCGGTCTGGGATTCTGATCACGTAGCAAAGGCTCAACCGTTACGTTATCAAGTGCCCCAAACTCGCTCACCTGACTTGGCCCTGTATAAGAAATGTCAGAGTTATGGCACTTTTTTTGTGCTAAAATTCGTGCAGAGGAACTTTGGGGAGCAAAATGTCTTGTTTTTATGTGCTCAACTAATTTATCCGTATCGGTGTCGGTAGATATAAGCATGAAAAACATCGGATATCGGCATCGGCCAACAATTCCCATATTGCGTGTCCCTAATCCTGTTACTGCGAGACTGCAGTCTGCTTCCCATCTCATTTGTTATACAAAGCTGATCTTAATTGTAAAACCTTCAAGTAAAGACTTCTGCTTGTTGACTGTTACAGTTTTCAATACCGATGGTGTTTCCTGTAGATGCAATTTCCTGGATTTTTATCCCATGGTTTGGTTCCACCATTTTAATTGGACTGTGTGTATGTGTGTGTATGTATATGAGTGTGCATGTACTTTCCCACTGTGCATCTCCGTGTTCATTTCCACTCAAGAGAAACACACACACACATCTAACTATAACTATGAGGTACGTCCATTGACTAGAATAATAAGATGTAAAACATACTACAGCTGTACCTAAGTGTAACCTCAAAAACCAAAGCAAATAGTTAATTGCTCACATAAAAACATTCAACTTTGAAATAAAATCATTTTCCCTATCAGGGCCAGGACTCAAAATGTCCTCACAAGACCATGAAAATGACCACTCAAGAGTTTTCTTCTGTTAGGGGACGTTTATCTTCTCAAAAGCACAGAAAATCCCACATAAACATCATGGGTGCACGATTCAGAAAATCACACGTTTCGATTCAAAACTGATTCCTGATCCATAAATGATTCACAATTCAAAAATGATTCACAATTCATTAAAAAAATCTAAATTTATGTAAGAATTTGTTCCCAGATTGCTGTTTTGTGTTACTTCTCCCTTTTGACTGTGGCAGATCAACAAAAAAATTACACTGAATCAAATGTAGTTTGCTAAATGTAATGCATACGCAGTGTTTCTCTGGTTTAAAGCTTTATATGAAAACAGAAATTTTCACACAGCAATTTAAACTGACCCTCAGCATTAAATATGTTTTTTATACAGCCGGCACAACACTTTTTTAAAATCAGAATGAAGTAGAAGTTTATTGCCAAGAACACTGTCACATACAGGAATTTGCTTTGGCTCTGTTTGGCGTATGTTGCGTGCTCTTGTTCACTCCTTGCTGTAGATTGCGGGAGATGTTTATCTCATTTGCGGGTATCAGGGAGCTAGCAATATGTAGGAGTCTTGGGATGTCTGTGTTAAATCTATATTAACATGTCTGTGATAAGTACACTGCAAAAAATGAAATCTTAACAAGCCAAAAAATCTTAAAAAGAAAAAACAGATCTTGTTTTTTTTTTTTTTTTTAAGAATAACTGACTTGACTAGACTTGTATGTGTAAGATAAATAATCTAATTTTAAGAAACATTGGCTACAATTATCTTATTAAGAAAAATGTACTGATTATAAGAACTTCTTAAAATGAAATAAGAAATTGAATCAAGAGAACGGACAGGTTCTCATGCTCTCCACTACGAGTTAAGAAATTCATGACAACTTTGCTTATTTTAAGAATATTAAAGCTAAAAACATGGAAAAATTGAACGATTTTTTTTCTTGTTTTAGGAGATCTTTACAAGATAAATTTTCTCACTATATTGGCAGATAATTTTGCTTGATTCTGGTAACTGTTTTCTTATTATCCTTTTCTTTTTCTTATTTTTTGACACTGATTTTTTGCAGTGTAGTAGGTAATAAACACTTTAGCAACCGCCATTTATGTTATTTGTAAGTTGTATATCTGTACTTTAGCCAAATATGATATCATGTAACAGGTACTGTACCGTATGACATGTTTTATGAGTTTACATGAACAGAAACATTCAGTTTCACACGTTACAAAAAGGAAAACGTTTCCCTCATTTTACAGCGTAACACCAGCACCGCTGAACTGTCACCGCACTCCGCCATGTTAATTATGGTGTGCAGGTGTAGCCTAAGTTAACTTACGTTCACAGCATAACAATATGATTTCATTATGCCGCCAACTCAGAATATCCCGAAATTCATTTTTATCCCGGGATCAAAATTTATCCCGGGATTAGCGTGAGCGGTAGGATATGGCACACTCCTAGTATGTGTGTGTGTGTGTGTGCACTGCGCGGTACAGAGAGCAAAGCAGAATTGTAAATGTGCAACCACATAGAAGCAAAGATGACATGCCGTTGTGCACTGAGATGAATAACATGACCCCAGTTGGGATTAAGTGGTTCAGCTAATGAATGAATGAATGAATGAACGTTTAGTTTGTTTAGTAAAAGGATAAGGTATAGAGCTATTCTAAAGGAAAGGTGACCTTAAATGACTTCTGTTGTGAACTTGTGTCGGGAAAAAAATACACTAGTGCCATTATGTTAGTTGAAAAAATATGAATCTATTTTGAATCAGCAGAGTAAGAATCGTGATGTGATTCGATTCAATTTTTTGCTGCACCCGTAATAAACTCACACACACACACAGTCTCCTTGAGGGTCCCCAGTGTACAGTATCTTCCCGTCAGCCTCAATATATGTCTGTCATTACACATCTATGGATTTGTGCGTTTCTTTCATGTGTGCTTAATGCGAATATACTGGAAATCAGCATCTTCTCTCTGACACAAACCCATTAACACACATCGCGCATGTTCACACGCACCATTAATATGCATGCATAAGTACGGACCATGAATATGCATCTGAGTGGAAGTGTATCTCTAATGCATAATTAAAAGAAAGTGCTCTGGGATTTTTCTTTTCCCCCGCAGCTGTAAGGAGGAATAAAGGCAAGCTTGAAACATCCTGAGCGAACTCGAAAATGAAAGGCTGTAATCCCCGCCTCAGAAGCGGTCAAGCGTCAGGGCCATTTTGCTTTGAACACTGTTCTTCGTGCTTCCACTTAAACTAAGACTATGAGCCATTCACTCGCTCATTAAACATTCACACACGTACAAAAGACTGGTGAGGCTGCACCAAACAATACCGGCTTCATTTGGTCAAATCTTAGAGGAGTGGCCTCGCCTTTTACTGATGCTATTAGCAGAACAACAAGCAGTAAACACTTGAACGCCTTCTGCGTCCGGACACGTGTCCATCTCCATCTGGTGCCATACGTGTCCATTTCTGTTTTATCAGCACAGGTTAGAAATGATTCAAAGAACAAAAGTAAACCTGGTAATAGGCATGTGCCAATATGAAATTCTGATGGCATGATAATCTAAAGGAAAAATATTATGGTATCACAGTGCAGCTCTGTAATTTATGTAAAAATATTTGGCTACAGAACAGCTTCTTTCCACTGAACAGAAATTATTTTATTTTTAAACAATATATAGAATATTTTGAAGACTAGTCAATGTAAATAATTAAATAATAAATAACTTAAATATTTTAAATAAAATGAACATAAATTGTTGATTTTTTCTCCAAGAAAACAAATAAATCCAGGCACTTACTTGAAGCTAAACCTGCAGCTCAGCAAGGTTTTTGGAAACTTTCTAAACATTTCTAATTTAGTCCAAATGATGGTGCTGTAGATAATTTATTCCATACTCTAGTTGTTTAATGTAAAACCACAGACTACCACTGCTGCTGCTACTAAGAATGACGTTAAATAATTCTCTAATGTTATCTAAAGTTGATACACACATACAGTACGTAACGGGGGAGAGAGCATGAGTTTATACAGAAGTTTCACACAAAGATATATGTTTATTACAGAGAAAAAGTATTGCGGAACAAAGTTTTTTTTCTCTGCGTCTGCATAATTTTACGCTACAAATGCGCTCGCTGATGAAATGAAGAAATAATAAAGTTTTGGGTAGTTTTGAGTCTATCAAATGAGCTGTTTTTGGCCTTTCTGGGAAAGAACTAAATTTCCCCCAATCCCCCATGCGCTATTCAGCGCCACGTCACAATAATGGAATGAACACTACAAAATATCAATAAATGGCTGTATTGTATTGAGTATTGAGTTTAGTCTGTAATAAAGGGGAGATTTGACTGAACTGGAGCATTTTAGTGAGAGCCGTGAGCGCTCAAACACACTGCGGGCATGATTACACAGCTGACTAGCGATCTTGTGTAATCGCCATTTAATAACTTCGCAATGTGCACCCGCCTCCCGCTCGCATTGTAATTCTCATGGATCTGCTTTTATCTCAAATATGTCTTTGCGTTCAATTGACAGAAACCTGTGGTAGCAACGGAGAACTTTAATCCCTGAGAATGCGTGCACAATGACCACGTTTAATGTCGGGCGTTACCGAACTATCGCGGTTCACCTGGGTGTATCGAACTCACCAAACGTTTCTGTAAAATAACGAAAACCGTTACATCCCTAATACCTTCACTTTCTATCGAGACGTTTAAAAACAGCTCATACCGCAGAGGCGTCAGTGTCGGTGGCATGGAGCCGATCTGTAAATATGCACACACTCAAATGCTTATGCATGGGAAGTAGCACTGCGGTAAAGCTGGTTTACTGTCACTAAATTACAGAGCTGTGTTTAAAGGTATAATTTTTATGATCTTATTTTAATAAGTAAGTAATTATAACATTGTTTTATTTGGGAAAACAGTATTTAAGTCAAGTATTTTCTTAAGCATAACAGACTTTATTGTATTCAGACATTTTTAAAGCATTATTTTCTTTTAAAAAGACTCACAGACTGTATTGGATTTGTATCATATCGGTAGATATCCAAATTTACAATATCGGTACCGGACATTAAAAGAAAGTGGTATTGTTCCATGTTTACACTGTAGTACCATTTATCACATCCAGGGGACAAAATCTGGCTTGATCTGACTTCTGTTTATACAAGAGAGAAACAATAGAAACTTGGCCTGAGTGGGTGTGAGCACTTTGCTGCGATGATGATAAGCCATTAGGTGTGATTTATAAGCCAGAGAAAACAAGAGAATAAAAATTGAGAAAAAAGTAAAGAGAAGAGAAAGAGAGAGTGGGAGAGATGTGCTGAGAGGGGAATGAAATGATCGTGTTTTTTATGGGTTCTGATTCATTAACTAGTGGAGAGATGCATTCACTCGACGTTTATTGATAGCGTTGAATAGCGGAAGAGTAGCCAGGTCTGGCAAATCATCCATCACGCAGCAAAATAAATTGCACCTTCAAGTACGGCCAGCAAAGTCTTCTTGGGACATTGACTTAAAAATGATCCCACTGTAAACCCGGACTTTGTTTTTACATAATGTCATTAGTGTTCATTACTTAATCTCTTATGTTCTGTAAAAAACTGACCTCGTTACTGAAGGTAATTAGTAGTTTGAACTATCTGGCTGTAAAGACACAGTGTAGTGATCATGTTAAGTAGAGATGACTTATAATGTTATGTTTCTGTTTGAGAGGGCCGGGGTCTCATTGAACTTTGAACTTGGACACGAGCACGCGAAACACCTGTGGGAGATTATGGCCGTGTGAAGAGAGGTTGTGGGTTTGTTGCACCATGTTGAACGGACAGTATTTGTGGAAAAATTTTATCACATGAAATATCAGTCCAGTGATAAAGTGTCAGCTAAAGTAAATATTGTTTGAACATTGTATTTAATCTCAAAATCTACAGTTCAGTTCAATTCAATTCAATTAGAAGAAAACACATTATGAGTTTTCTAATAATGTTAAATGTTGCGTGCCATTTGTTTATGTGCATTTGACTAAAAATTATTATTTAATACAACTTTGATCCTATTTATTAAACTAATGATTTTGAGTTAAGACTACCAACCTAAGCTTGAATATGTCATACGCTTCCATGTTAAAACAACTCAAACAGTTTAGTTTTTTGTGATGTCAAAAACGGGTTTACACACAATTTAGGGCAACGGGTTTACACACAATTTTCTAGTAAAGTCAACTAGTTTGGGTTTAGAGTGTAGGCTGTGACATTGTGAAAGATTTAATCTCCCCACCCCTCCTAAAGCACCAATGTGTTGCGTAATTTGTGGCACCAGACGAAAAATTAAAAACGCCACAGGGTACAAATTAAGTCCCATACTACAGTATTCGACCAACCAACTGGACTGACGAAGAAACAGAAGTTCAGCACCACGGACAGCGCCAACATTCCACACTCGTCATAGCGGCACCACGGACAGCATCAAAACCAACTTGGAGGAATATCAGCACCGCGGACAGCAGCTCCACAGCCGGAACGTTCAGGCCCCAGATGGCCAGATCCTCACTTCTCAAAACCCAGCTCCAAGGAACAGCACCTTCAGCTCATGAAGGATGTTCTCAAAGTACAGACTGTGAAGAACAACACGCACAGACCCTAACGTCCTAAAACCTGCACTCGGACTCCAAATAGGAGTGATAACCATTCCAAAGATGGCCCCCGTTCCACTGCGGTCAATTATTTTGGAATGAATGAATGAATAATCTAAGGTTGGCGCAAGTAGAGATTGTGTGTATTTACATTTTTTAAAGTATGTTTTGACAATGCCCTGCAGTGTGTTGGCGCCTGCTAAAGGTTGGTCCCCGGATTGAGCCCGTAGTTTCCAGTATAGGCTCCGGTCCCCCTGCTACCCCAACTGAGATTCAATAGACTGGAAAAAATGTAGACTCAAGTTTTATGTGAGTGAGTGATTATTTGTCATTGTGAACACATCACAGCACAGCACACAGTGCACCACAACAAAGTCTGACCTTTGCATTTGACCCATCCGTGAGGGAGCAGTGACCATCTGATGTGTATCACCCGGGAGAGCAGAGATTGGGGACGGTACTTGGGGACGGTGCTCATGAGTAACTTAGTGGTACCTTTTCGAGTTTGGGACTTGAACCGACAGTCTTTCGATCGCGGGGCCAAGTCCCTAACTGTTATCCTGCCAACTGTGCGACTCTCTGAGTGTGTCACAGTGTCAATTTTTCAAATCTAGTGTACTTCCAGATTTAGACCAGCACTGGGGCAGTTGGTAGCGTAATGGTTGGGGAATTCGCCCTGTGATTGGAAAGTGACCGGTTTGAATCCTGGGGCAGTAAAGGTACCACTGAGGCACTCATGAGCAAGGTAATGTCCCAAAGCACTGCTCTCCGGGTGCTGGCCATGTTAGCTGCCCTCTGCTCCTTTACGGATGGGTCAAATGCTGAGGACACATTTGGTAGTGGTGCACTGTGTGTAGTGCTGTGCTGTGTTCACAATGACAAATAATCACTCACTTTCACTTTTGCATAATAACACTTCAAAAAAGAGAAACTTTACTCAAAGGCAAGGCAAGACAACATATTCATACATTAGAATAAAAGTCTCTAAACTTCCAGGAGATGTTCAATAAGAGCAGACAGACAGCAGTGTACAGCAAGATATTAACAAAGAAGAAGAACAAAGCAGTAGGAAAACTGGAAACAAATCCATTAAGAGAAGAATCTCAGTGCTGCAGTAATAAGGGGGAACAGGATTAATGGCAATTAGGTTTGTGAATGTACTTTTCTGCATTTTCCCAACAAAACAACCCTTAGGCTATTTTTCATAACATTGTCAGAAAAAGTATATTTTTGTTCTCTAACATACAAATTAGGCCAATGTTCCCTTGCATGAAGAATCCTTAAAGACCCAGTAATGTCAAAATAGAACCGGCTCTAAATTGCTCATATCAAAGAAACAGCTGTCAATAATGGTCTTGCCAAATTTGAGCAATTATGAGCGTTGCTACATAGGTAAAATTAAGTCTCAAAGTGGTGAAAATAAGGGCGGTACTTTTTACACTCCGATGCTGTAGGTGTGTCGTCTCGAAGTGCTGAAGCACTGCCCACTACAACAGAGCCCCTACCCATCCACTGTAAAATAAATGCACATGCACCGTTACCGATCACTCTAAAGTCAAGCAAGTAAAAGCATGTAAAATATTCACTTCTTGTGCTTTGGCAATGTACGTTTGACTGGAAGGGATGAAGGCAGTGACAGCATAGTGAGCACAGTCTGGGCTAATACGGAATACAACACGGGATAATGGTCACTGCTAATGGTCACCGCTATAATTCACATCAGAGCTAGCTCTTACGGAGTAGATCAACTTACACTTGGTGCTTCAACGGCAGCCGGCGGCAGTGAGGGAATGGAGATATTAGGAACCGCTTCGGACTTACCATAAGACAGACTCTCTTAGAGAACTTGCCCAGACTAGCATGTAGGCTACTGACGCTATGCAGGTGGACAGGCACAGAGCAGTAGATCTGGACAGGGCTATGCTAAACATAACCTCTCCATGTAAGCAGGCTGCGTTTTAGCCCCATCCTACTCAGACCTACCGTTAAAAAACTCCACAACGTCGTAAAACTGAATTCAGGGGTGTCCCACATCTTTTCAGACACACATTACACATTACTTTCACATGTTACCAAACCAAACGGTTTTCACCCTACAATATCGCACTTATAAAGTATAAAACTTTGCCTTCAACGACTATAGGTGTAGGTTAACATTTTGATCCTATGACTAGAGGATAAAAGTGATGAGATGGTAGACGTGGTATGATATTTTAATCTGAGTGTGATGCTGCCGTGACTGCGTACGCGCTTCTATGATTTGAGTTGAACTCTCACACCATGACACTCTGCCACTGCAGGACGGATCAATCACAGCAGCAGAATGCAGAGTCAACACTCCACACACGCCAATAAAAGCAGGCAGCGGGAGCTTGACCGGGACCAGGCTGCTGTTGGTTCTGTAGAGCGCTGAGGGCTTTATTGAGCCTCCGAGTTTAGACTCAGACTAAACCTCATTCCTGCCCTTAGACTCACAAAAAGCACCTGAACTCTGATCACATGACATCACTGACCATCAACAAGTCAATATAGACCTTCATGCTCTCCCTTTCTCTTTATTTCTCTCTCCTCTTCTTACGCTCTCTATCTCGTTCTCTCTATCTCTCCATCACTCTGTCTTCCTCTTGCCTTATCCACCTCTCTATTCCTCTCTCCCTCCCTTTCTCTCTTCCTCTTATTCGATCCTTTTCTTTCTCACTTTTTCTCTCCCCCTCCCTTTCTCTCGCTCTTCCTTTTAATCTCTTCTCTTTTTACTCTCTCTCTCGTTCTCTCTATCTCTCTATTACTCCTGATTTACTTTGTCTTCCTCTTGCCTTATCCATCTCTCTTTCTCTCCCTTTCTTTCTATATCCCTTATCCATATTTCTCTTTCTTTCTCTCCTCTTTTCTCTCTCTTTCTCTCTCTGATTGTCCACACTCTGCATCTCTCTCTCTCTCTGTCCCTTTCATTCTTTGTCTCTCTTTCACACTCTCTCTTTCTGACCTACTCTCACTCTCTCGCCTTTTCCATCTCTCTTTTCTCTCTCCTTTTGTCCTTCATTTTCATTCATTCACTTCTCACTCCTTCATCTATCCTCTCTTTCTCTCACTGACTGAGTCACTTCTTCTCCCTTCCTCTCAGTATCTCTTTCGCATACACACACTCTTTTCTTCCTCTCACCCTCTTTCATTCTCTCTCTCTCTCTCTCTCTCTCTCTCTCTCTCTCTCTCTCTTTATCTTCCCTCTCTTTCTCGCCTCTCTTCTTCTCTCTCTTATATTCGTTAATTCACTCCCTCGCTCCTTCACCTATCCTCTCCTTCTCTCACTGAAGCAGTCACTTCTTTCTCTTTCTTCTTCTCCCTCTGTATCTCTTTCACATGCACAGAAACACTCTCTCTCTCTCTTTATACCTCTCTTTTCCTCCCCCTATCTTTCTGTCTGTCCCTCTCTCTCTGTTTCTCTTTCTTTCTCTCTCCCTTTCACTCTTTATCTCTCTTTCACACTCTCTCTTCCCCCCCCTTCATCTCATAATCACTCCATCACTTCTCATTTCATCTCTCACTCACTAAGTCACTTCTTGCTCTCTCTTCTTCTTCTCTCTTTCTCTCTGTATCTCTCTTTCGGACTTTTCTCTCTCCCTCTTACTCACATAGACAGTCTCTCTCTCACACCATCTCTCAGCCATCTGTCCTGTTTTGGTGTTGTTGGATAACAGCAGGTCAATTATGAATCTTTTTCCAAACAACTGGACCACAACACACGCACGCACACACACACACACAGAGCGGTGTCATTGTCAGGTCTTAATCGTCCACTACGTTGGTGCTTTACTCAGAGTGACTGGCTCCATCTGGCCTCTCGCTGGAGTAAAAGGTGATTTTGATCCCCTCATCCCAGTGTTTAATGGAGACACATTTCCTCACCCGAAGATCCACTGCTGTCCTAATGAGCCTGTGGCAGAATCACACACACACACATCAGTGAACACACACACACACACACAGGCCAGAGAACCACCATGGAGAACACACAGCCACAAACACACACACAGATAACAGAACTCCAGAACAAACAGGGCACATGTGAGGATGTGTGTGGGATATACAGGTGAAGAAAGGTTAACTATTACACATTAAAGAAACAGTATGAGAAGCGGAGCGAGAGGAAGAGAAACGGAGAGAGAAAGAGAGGGAGAGAAAGAGGGAGGGGTAATGAGAGGAAGAGAGAGAGACAAGGAGAAAGAATTGGAGAAAGAGTGGGAGAGAGAGAAAGAGAAAGAGGGAGCTGGAGAAAGAGACAGAGACAGAGAGAAAGAGACAGAGCAGTGAAGAGTTGGGAGAGAGCGCAGGAGAAAGACTGAGAAAGAGAGAGGAAACTAGTAGGAAAGAGAGTGAGAGAGAGCGTGTATGTGAGAGAGAGAGAGAGAGAGAGAGAGAGAGAGAGAGAGAGAGAGAGCGAGAGAAGCATTTAGCATGAGTGTACTCTTGATAAACTCCAAGATCTGCAAACATCTGCATGTTAAACCACTTCATAAACACACACACACACACAGCCTGAATACTCCAGTCAGAAATGCTTTACAGTGTGATGATAAATTATTCACCATGACCATAAACAAACCTGAAGATCTGTACAATTTACACGCTTTACTGAGAAATCCACCAACTGCTGCTATTCATTACATCCCTTAACACTGCACACACACACACATGCAAACACACACGCAAACAGGTGTCATTGTCATGCTTGTGTTGAACCAATAATAATAATAATAATAATAATAATAATAATAATAATAATAATTCCAATAATAAATAATAATAATTCGTTTTTACTATTTGTTGGTTAGTATCTGTGATTTAACTGTAGTTTAACTGAACAAACATTAAGACGGAGGATTGGTGTGTGTGTGTGTGTGTGTGCAGCGTGTGTGTGTTTAGAGCGTATTAATATGCAATAGATGCACTCTGCAGTTCTAGTGCCATAGTTAACTGACAGATATTTACCAGAGCTTTCACTTCTAAACAAACACAATCCTCCTCAATTATCTCTCAACACAGTAGTGCAGCCCTGAGGAACTACATCAACTACATCAACTACGCACTACATCAACAACGTATTGCATGCATCAACTACATCAACTACACACTACATCAACAACACGCTACATCAACAACATCAACACACTACATCAACTACATCAACTACACACTACATCAACAACACGATACATCAACAACATCAACACACTACATCAACTACACACTACATCAACAACACACTACATCAACAACATCAACACACTACATCAACAACACACATCAACTACATCAACACACTACATCAACAACACGCTACATCAACAACATCAACCCCACCCCTACTGTCCAACATCAACACTACCTCAACAACACTACATCAACAACATCAACACACTACATCAACATCAACACACTACATCAACTACACACTTTCCACATCAACAACAAGCTACATCAACAACATCAACACCATCAACAACACACATCAACTACATCAACACTACATCAACACACTACATCAACTACATCAACCACACTACATCGACACACTACATCAACTTCATCAACACACTACATCAACCACTACATCAACTTCATCAACTACACCTCCATCGACTTATGCAGCTACATCAACATCCAACACACTGCATCAACATCAATAACGCTACATCAACAACATCAACACACTACATCCAACAACATCAACACACTACATCAACTTCATCAACTACACTACATCAACAACACACTTTCCTCCAACAACATCAACACACTACATCAACATCAACACACCATCAACCCATCAACAACACTACATCAACTACACTACATCAACACACTACATCAACTACATCAACTACATCACGTGTGTGTGTGTGTTATTCTTTTGGGACAGGAATGCTGAAGAAAAAAAAACTTTTAATAATTCATTGAAACACATTTTCTCAACCTCGAGCTCCCTCTCCACCATAAACATGTCCCAGACCACGTGCCCGGGAGAGCTGTGTGTGTGTGTTGTTGTGTGTGTGTCAATGACAATTGGTATTAATATCAGAACTACACATTATACTTCACATGTGCAGTAGTCACACTGCAGGACATATGTAAGCCAGTGATCCTGCTACGTACTACTGAAGGAACATCCGCGTCTACGTCCTCCGTGTCTCATCTAAGTCTTGTTTAGTAGCACCATTCACATGGATTGGACGCTTCGTGGATCATGTTTAATAAAGCACTGCACAGAGTAAAAAAGATCTTTTTAAACCCCCATTTTAAAACATGTTGTACGTTAAGTCATTAAAACTTTTTATATTGCATGGTGAAATTTCAATTTCAGTGAGAGAGTAAGAGAGAGAGAGAGCAATTTTTCTTGAGCATACGCTGGATAAACTTCAATTCTACAAACATCTGCATGTTTTACCACTGTGTTTGTGTTTATACGTGTGTTGTGTGTGCATGTGTGTGTGTGTGTTGGTGTTCCTCCTGGCTCTGTACTATAAGCTGAAGTGTGTGAGGTCATTACAGTAAAACAGACAGATTCTTGTCGTTTTTATAACACTCTCAGTCTCTGCAGAGCTCGGCACAGGCTAGGAGGGTCCCTTGAGGAATGAAATTATAGACAGAGAGAGTCAAATCTACTATATTTTATTAAATTTCCTGTCTGCCAAAACCATCCGCCCCTCGCCCAGGCTGCTTCTAGGTAGCATTTAGGCCTCATTTGACAGACAGAGTAGAAAAGGATGATTCTTGAATTGTGGTATAACCTGTGACCCACAGGCTGCCATGATCTGTGGGGAAAAGCATGCTTAAACAGAAAAGTCAGCCTCTCACTCACTCTCTCTCACACACACACACGCATCCCCCCTCACACATCCCCCATCACACACACACTCATTAAATATCCACAGGCAGGCTTTGCTACAGGGTGCCAGTGAACGTCGTTAACACACACAGATCTGCTCTTTTCGCCGGTATTTTCTCATCTGAGTTGGTGGGTGGTAGTGGCGATGAGGACAAGGGGCGGGACACGTGTAAATGAGCTGAATTTAGAATCATATGATCTAGTTCAGTATGAAGTAAATTTTAACCCCTTTAACAAGTAATAAACTCTCCCTAAAGTGAGGGTTCAAATTAAGTCTGGACTCCCATTTCACCCCAGC
This sequence comes from Distichodus sexfasciatus, assembly GCA_032718565.1. NCBI lineage: Eukaryota > Metazoa > Chordata > Actinopteri > Characiformes > Distichodontidae > Distichodus > Distichodus sexfasciatus. Next base: position 682,762 of record JAVGVS010000080.1, read on the forward strand.
TACCCCTAGGCCCTCGGCCAGTGCTGGTTAAGTGACAGGAACAGGGGTTGAAATCTAACCCTACGAAATGGGACCCACCTAGAAGAACGTCTTATCATTAGTCTCTGGTGAATTTTACACAGGCAGATGCGACCAGGTTTCACTGGGAGTTCAACAAGCCGTCTTCACAGTTATTATTTCCATGGCGTGGGCTGTTGCCATTTAGTTGTGTTTGTCTGCAACAAAGCGGGGAATCTTCTGCAACAGCTGACGTTTTTCGCTGGACATTCTGAGAAATGTTTCCTACCCTTCTGTTTGGAGTGAACCACTGAAAACTCTCAGTTTGAGAGAGAGGGCATAGTTAGCCGCCCTTCCTACTCCTCAGGAATGGAGGGGTAGGGCTGAGGCGTGAAATGGGATTCAGCCTAAATCCATCACATCACCGTATAGACTCAGCTGATGCTACTCAGCTACTGCGTCCAATGTAAAAGTGAAAGTGGTGATGTTGTCATTGTGAACACAGCACAGCACAGCACACAAGCGCACCACAATAAGAAAAAGAAAGAGATGGCAGAGATGTAATATTGACATGAGTGATCTGAGCAGTAATTAAACTTGCTGTGTTATTGCAGCTGCCATGCACGATCCTCTCCATCACAACAACACACTAACACCACACCACTGTGACTCAGCTCTTCCCTGTCTCCTCCTTTTGCCTTCTTCCTTCCATTCTTTCCTTTCCTCCCTTTCTGCATTACTTTCAGCATTACCCGTTTAGGGGTGTGTGTGAGGATGTGTGTGTGAGTGTGTGGGCTCATGGGCCTGTCTACAGGTGCTGGTGAAGCCCCTCTTCAGCTCTCTGTGCTGGGGTGAGCCGGCCCTCAGACCACGTGAATGTTCTTCATCTGATGAGGGGAGCCAGAAAATAGGAAGGTAAGAGCACGAGAGGGAGGAGAGCGAGAGACGAGAAGGAGCTTTTAAAATGCAAATCCTCACCCAAAAATGCTGTCTCGTCTCGCTCTTGTTGAGCCCAGCATCCAAAGTAAGACAGATCATCTTCCCACTTCCACAGTGGCCAGTACTGGTGGGTGAATTTAAGACAGTGATTATTAGGTCATTGTGAACTGGCACACAGTGCACCACCGAATAATGAGCTCTGCATTAGAGACCATCCATGAAAAGAGCAGTGGGCAGCTTTTGGCAGCAACCAGGTAGAAGTGCTTGGGGACAGTGCCTTTCCAGTCCCTTGGATTTTCGAGACGCTTTATTTGAGATTATTTGCAGCTTAAAAAACCTGATTTTGCAATAAGAGTCGCTGTGTTTTTATGCGTTTTTTTGCAATAAAGTTGCAGGAGCAAGTCAAAATCGGGGAAAGAAGTTGCGATTTTCTCTCTTTATAATTATTTGTTAACAATTAATTCAAATGAAGGAACAAAACCAAGGTTGTGATTGCGAACCCAGAACTTCAGTAAGAAAGTGAATTGCGTGTTATTCCGTGGGTTTTTCCTCAGATTGCTCCGGTTTCCTCCATAGTCCAAAAGCATGCACTATAGGTTAATTGGTGACTCTAAATTGGCCGGTGAGGTGTGAATGAGAGTGTGATTGTGTGAGTGTAGTATTGCCTTGTGAATGTTTGGCGCCTACTTAATGTTAGCCTCCAAAGCGACCCGGTGGGATTAAGTGATAATTAATGAATAAATGAATATTCTACTGTATTAGACGGTGAGTAATTGTAGGGTTGAAGAAAACCCAATAACCCAAGGTTTTGCACAAACATGCACACCTTCACACATGCACACCTGTAAGAGTGGTCTTTAAACAAATAGTAGATTGGCCAATGTCAAGTCTCTGTGAAACTAGGTAAGAAAGTAGGTTGTAAGAACTTGAGTTTCCTCATAAGAACGGTGAATAAGATCCAATGTTCCTGTGATTAGAAAACATTAGCCACTCAGAATTACACCGTCTGATGAAACCACCATTACTTCTAATTTTAAAAAGCAGCATCCTGAGAGTGCTAATGCAAATTCACAATCAGAAGGTAACTTTTAATTACACTCTACCAGCTGGATTTATCTCACGCAAATTCACTTCTGAAATCCGTCCGCATCAGGAGGATTGGTTACTGCAGCTGCAGCGTATCTGCGCCTTGTTTCTGTGCTATGCGCGAGAAATAATTACTACCACAGTACATGTTGCTGACGATAACCGTGATCCCTCAAAGGCTTTTAAATACTGTGGTACAGTCAGAACCAGCGCTAGCAAGACTATGACTGATACTCAACTCTGCACGAGGTAAACCTGGGATATCATAGCCCAGAGGAGACGCTACACACACACAGATAGCAACGCTAATTAGCAGAGCTTATTTCAGCTTTTGTCCTCCCAGGCTGCCAGACTCAACGTGAGAACTGCTAGCGGTTTTCATTTTGGCAGCTACTATAGATTTTAGTTACGTCTATCCTTCGTAGCTTTAGTTTTGAGTGGGTAGGGTTGGTTATATTGTAAAGAACGTTTTAGTCAAAAAGTTTAAACTTTAAGGTTCAGTATGTTAAGCATCAGTTTGTTCTGGATTCCATCTGTACTCGTCCCTCCACCATTCCAACCAATCAGAGCACTGCATTGCTTAAATATTTTTGGACAAAGCAGACGTGTGTTTTCCTGTCTAATCTTGAAACAGTAACGGCTTGTCTTATTCGCTTAGGAAAGGTCACTGACAATCGTTCTTCTTCACACTTTTTGTTAAAGAAATTAACACTAAGTTGCACAACACTAAACAGATTTACAGACAACCTCACGTTGTTTAAATAAACACGGGCGTTTAGCGTGTTAATCGGTCAACAACAGCAAATCTGTCTTTCAAAGAGCGGGGAGAAAGAGAAGAAAGGAAGGAGTGGTCAGACGATAGCTCATGGCATAGCCGGGCGGGAAAGCAGAGAGGCCGGGTGATTTACAAGTGGCGGAGAAAATCAAGGAATATCGACCGGCTAGTGATCGATCGCCCGGCGAGTTTGCTGACACACACATTAACTCCTCACACACCGTGCTGCGGTCGATCAGCTGCTGGTTATGAGATGTTTGGAGCTGGCGTCTCCCCATCAGCCCCCAGTGTGCGTGTGGTTTAATTAACATAACATGATTCTCATTGAGGATCAATAGGGAAGGTCTTATAGATAATCAATGCTGATAATAATGTCCCAGATCCTGATAGCATTGGCTAATCTGCTACAGCCAGACCCATATTGTACTCGAATCAGCTCAACCCAGTGGTCGATGTGGTTCACTGCAATACGACTGCTAACGGACCTCATAATTGTGGCGCTCTGAGTCAGTAATTATACCAAGCGAGCTCATTAATAAAGTGTTCTCTGGTGCAGGTTAAGTGTAACAGTCATCGTGAGTTGAAATGACAACTATAACTTTATTCCTGAGTAACTTGTCCAACAGTACTGAGGTACTCGCAGTTAAGTACCACTCCCCAAAACTACACCTGGACACTGCCCACATCAACTACCCACTGCTTCTATGAGGAAGGGTTAAATACAGAGGTCACAGTTTGCTGTGGTGCACTCTGTGCTGTGCTGTGTTTACAATGACAAATAACTTCACACGTTGAGGAAAAAAACATCTATTTCCCTGTAATCTCTAGTGTGAAGGACACTCAAGCTCCACAAGTTTGACTGCCATTGTGACATGGCTTTCCATTTTTGTTCTATATTTACTGTTATTGATCGCTGGCATCACCGCACAATGACTTTTGCTTAATATAAGTCGTGAATCTGGTGGCGGTGCAGGGCTCTGAGTGGCTGAAACTCCATGCTGTAGACGGCAAGACTGGGGTTTTGAACCTTAATAAAATCATTAATGAAGACCGAAAATTACAAGTTGCTCCGGGGAGATTGTCAGCAATAACATAGTTGTTCTTCATTTTACTATTATTATTATTATTATTATTATTATTATTATTATTCCACGCACTACTACACCTCCTACTGTTCTTGCGCTAGAAATGCTGTTTTAATGCTGTTACACATTTTTGCTACGTGCAATCATTCGCATTCGTATAGTGTACGTTAGCAACTAACATAGTGTACGTTAACTAACTAACATAATGTCGTTAAGCAACTAACACCGGGGTGTACGCATTGGCAACTAACATAGTAATGCGTTAACATGCTTACAGTGTACGTTAGCAACTAACATAGTGTACGTTAGCAACTAACATAGTGTACGTTAGCAACTAACATAGTGTACGTTAACAACTAACATAGTGTACGTTAGCAACTAACAGTAGATGTTAGCAACTAACATAGTGTACATTAGCAACCAACACAGTGTACATTAGCAACTAACGGTATATGTTGGCAACTAACATAGTGTACATTAACCTTCTTTGCAGTATTTTAACTTGTAACTAACTTTACATAGTGTACGTTGCTTAACTAACGCTAGTATGCATTTAACCAGCTAACATATAGTGTTACGTTAACAACTAACATAGTGTACATTAGCAACTAATTATCGTTAACGCTAACATAGTGTACATTAGCAGCTGTTATGCGTTAACGCTTCGCAGTATATATTGTATAGCATGGTACGTGTAACTAACACAGTGTACGTGCAACTAACATGGTATGCGTTAGCAACTAACATAATTATGCGTTAGCAACTAACATAATGCGTTAGCAACTAACATAGTGTACATTAACCTTCTTACAGTGTACATTAACCTTTATATGGTCAATAAAGGTAGCAACTAACAGTATGTGTAGCAACTAACATAGTGTCGTTATATGAACAGTGCTACATGTAACTAACATAGTGTACATTAGCAACTAACACATAATTGTTACAGTTAGCAACTAACAGTATATGTTAGCAACTAACACAGTGTACATTAGCAACTAACATAGTGTACATTAGCAACTAACATAGTATACGCATTAGCAACTAACATAGTGTACATTAGCAACTAACATAGTTATCTAGTTAACACTTCACTTATAATGTACATTAGCAACTAACGGTGTTTTGACATTCATAACTAACATAGTGTACGTTAGCAACTAACATAGTTAATACATTAGCAACTAACATAGTTAATACAGTAGCAACTAACATAGTGTACATTAGCAACTAACATAGTGTGCATTGGCATTATATAGTATCATTAACGTAACGGTGTACATTAGCAACTAACATAGTGTACATTAGCAACTAACATAGTTAATACATTAGCAACTAACATAGTGTACATTAGCAACTAACATGTACATTAGCAACTAACATAGTGTACATTAGCTAACTAACATAGTGTACGGTAGCAACTAACATAGTATACAATTAACAACTAACAGTGTACATTAGCAATATATAGTTAATACATTGTAATAACATAATGTACATAACTAACATAGTGTACATTAGCAACTAACAGTGTACATTAACCCAACTAACATAGTGGACATTAGCAATAACAGTGTACATTAGCAACTAACATAGTGCGTTAACCTTCTTATAGTTAATACATTAGCAGCAGCTAACATAATTAATACGTTGGCAACTAACATAGTTAATACATTAGCAACTAACATAGTTATACAGTAGCAACTAACATAGTGTACATTAGCAACTAACATAGTGTACATTAGCTACTAACATAGTTAATACAGTAGCAACTAACATAATGTACATTAGCAACTAACATGGATTAATACGTATGGCTAACAGAGTGTACGTTAGCAACTAACATAGTTTACGTTAGCAACTAACATAGTCTACATTAGTGTACAATACAAACATTGAGTTGGGTAAAATCTGGTAAATTACATCGTGCAAAGCGTGATATGGCGTCTCGAGAGCGCAATGCGTCTGGGTAGAGAGGTCTACGAAACTGACCCACAGATTCGGTGACCGTCTTCCTCTAAAACCCTTTAATTTTAGCCTTGATGCTTGGGAATTTATAAATTGCAAGAAAGCGACTCTAAATCCCTTAAGCTGAGACTATGTCCAGATTCTTGTGTTTTTGTAATGCAATGACCATCCTGAAAACACTTCTCCTAAAAACGTGACTTCATTCACACTGGCATGGCCTACAAAGCGGGCCGAGCGTGAGGCGGGCTAAAACACTCACTGCCTCAGAGACTGCAGTCTCCAGCGACTAGACACTGCTCCAGCTCCATAGTATTTTTCGTTCAAATGCAGACAGGACTTGTCTACACACACACACACACACACACAGACACACACACTGCTTATCACTAATGCATCACAGACAAGCACTGGGTCACGAAAATCTGTTTCATCCAGAGTGGCAGGTAAATTATGACTACTGAAGGAGAGAGAGACAGAATTGAAGAAACAAGAGAGGGAGAGAGAGAGAGAGAGAGGAGAGAAATGAAATAAAGAGTGAGAGAAAGGGAGGGAGAGAGAGAGAGAGAGAGGAGAGAAATAGAGAAATAAGAGTGAGAGAAATGGAGAGCGAATGAGAGAGAGAGAGGGAGAGAGAGAGAGAGAGAGGGAGAGAGAAAGGAAGGGACAGAAGAAAAGAGCAGAGGAAGCGAGATAGAAAAACAGACAGAGCAAAAAAGGAAAATGCAGTGTCAATGGAGAAAGAAGAGAGTTCAGGGAGAAAAGGGAGAAAAAAGAAATTACTGGAAAAAAAGAAATGGAGAGTGAACTGGGAAGGAAGAAAAAAAGAATAAGAAAGAGAGACTGAGTACCAGACCAAAAGAAAGAGACAGGACGAGACAGAGAGAGAGAGAAAAAAAGAGAGAAAAAACAGGGGTTCAGAAAGGAAAATGGGGAGAACAGCGAATGAAAAAAAGAGACAAGGAGAGCACAAAAAGATAAAGGTGTCAAGGGAGAGAGAAAAGAGATAGAGAGTTGAGAAGATAGTGAGAAAAAGAGGGGTGAGGAAAGGAGATGGGGGAAGAGGAGAGCAGAATTGAGAGAGGAATATAGACAGGAGAGAGAGAGAGACGAGGAGAAAGAGAAAAAGAAAAGGTGAGAGAAAGAGAGAGATGGATAGAGAGAGAGTCTCAGCATAATGTGGACCCTGTTCAGGACGTTTAATCAGCCGTGATGCAGAAAAACAGACCGCCTTTCTTCCGGTTCACCAGGCGAGTCACGTAAATACAATTTGGGACGTGAGCAGAGCGACCGGAATGCCAGGCAGAGATCAGAAGTCACCCCCAAATGATCAGAGTGAGAAACGTGAGTGAAAGGACAGAGCGATAATGTGAAAAACACAAAGTACAGCCACTCGGGTGCAACAAAAACAAGCAACACAACACCACTGGGGCCAGGGTTCAGGACCTCCAGCCAGTAAAATACAGCTCCGGTAGAGCACGCTGGGGGTCACCTGCTTTACCCGTTTTCCGAAATATCCTCCTTTTTATTCCCCACCTTCCCACTCCTTTGATCAAGGATCTCTCGTCTGCTCTGCCGGCTTCCTCCAGTCGGAACAAGCCTTGTAAAACCTGATAAAAGAAAATCTTTGCAGGTTCACTTCCATCGAGCAAGTGGGGCCATAATGCTCTCGGTCCCGGCGGCTTAGCTACGTTATCCAGAGGCCAATCTCCACTTCCACTCCTTCCTTCCTCTTAGGCCAGCCCAGAGGCCACACGCAGGTCACAGCTTCATGAAAACCTGTAGGCTCAACCCTGCAAAAATAACCAGTCTTTTAAACGTGATTCAGATCTGCAGGTTTGGCAGCTGCGCGATACATGAGTCTACAGCGACCTGGCGATTCCAGTGATTAATGTGCCCCAGAGCGTTAATCAAATTTTTTCTTAATATTGAACAAGAAGTTCATTTTTATTAAATAGAAGAATATTAAATGTTTGAATGTTTATTTGGTCGTGTTGCATGAATCTAAACTATAGAACTCTAAAGGTATAAAAAGCACATTATTTCATTTGGGGAAGTTGGTAGCGGTTAGGGAGTTCGCCCCATGATTGGAAGTTCGCGAGGGTTCAATCCCGGACCGGTAAAGGTACCGAGCAAAGTATTGATAGAGTACCTTTCACATCTGAACTGATATCGGTACTGGTACCCGGTATTGATAACGATACTCAACGGTACTTCATTTCGATACCTCGCTCAGAATCTAAGCTAGTTTTGTTTTCTCTGTCTACTAATAATAAATAAACTAAACAGCAAATGTTTCTTGTCTATTTACTGCTTCACAATATAAATTGTACGGTTTTTTATAAAATATCCCAGAACAACAACTAAAACAGATGGCTACTAATTACTAAAAGCCAGGGTGAACTTTTAAATGATTGTAGATTTTGACATCGATGCTGGCTGCGGTGAAGTTATTACCAGCTGTAGTTGCTGCTGTAGCTCTGCTGTGGCGCTCAGTTGTCAAGCTTACCGCGCAGCTCATCCATAGTAAATATACTTTATGTTTAACAAGATGTTTTAAGTTTGACACGTGTTAACTCGCCCCAGTTCTGCATTTTGTGGTAAATGTTGCATGTTAAGCTGTGCTGGGTGCGATTTTGGTAAAGTGCAGTCTTGCCAGTTCTGTAGAACTATCTTTTTCAGACGGCGCATATTTTCAGATTTCAGCATAATTTCTCCCGCGTAACTTTGCTTTACCTATTGTAGTTGTCATAGTAAACAAAATAACACTATATGCTTAAATATGGAATTAACTTTCGCAGTAAGTGCCTGTTTATTCTCTGCTGTAAATACTGCTGGCGATGTAAATTGCTTTCCATGGAATGCAATAACTGTTGATTAATTTAAACCTTTCTGCCCAGTTCCGTGTCATCCCCACTCAGCTTGTGCACACCACTGCTGGTGAGCGCGTGAATGTACCGAAATTTGGCACCACTTGATTTGACGTGACCCGATACCCGATAGTACCGACATCATTCCACATAATTGGTCTGGTATCTTTAAAATGCCCTTTAAAATGTTTAAACCTTTAAAAGTATAAACCTCAGTACTAACCCTAATTCCCCAGCACTAATGCCCTGCTCCTTCACGGATAGGGTCCAAGTAGAGTGCATTTTGGTTCTGGCGCGCTGTGTGCTGTGTTCACAATGACAAATAGTCACTCACTTGATTAATTCACTCTAATTTACTTAAATTATATTCTAGATTTGTTATTTTCATAAAATTGTTCTCCACTGTTCAATGCAATAATTTCAATGCTAATTTGTTCCTAGCACTGGCACTTTATTTTTGTTCTACGCTCTTTTCAATTAATTGCTTCTTTATACATTTTACTTCTCTTAACTGCATATACATAGAGGGACTATTTTATATATATATTGTTACCAACATTGGGTCCTTGAGCAAGATCCTTAACCTAAAGTTGCTCTCAGGGAGGCTGTCCCTGAAATTAGGAAATGAAAGTAAAACGGATAAAAGTAGTCTGCTAAATAACTGTAAATATACATACATATATATATATATATATATATATATATATATATATATATATATATATATATATATATATATATATATATAAATATATAATTCACAAATTGCATAGCGTCAGAAACCCATTAGCATTAGAGAAATCCGTCTGGGAGGTGGCAGCCCTCTGCATTCCGACTGGCCATGATTATTAGAGGATGGGTCTGAGCTCTATCATTTGTGAGTTTGCCGTTACTTGCTCAGTAAACTCAGACTTGCATTTAGAAGTAAATAGCGTCCTTTGGAAGAAAATAAAAAGAAAGGAAATCACTAACCAGAACATTTCTCCCATGGCCATTTTGGAGGACTAATAAATATTTTCCTAGAAAATCAAGGCCACAGAGTGAAAATCCGCGCACTGACGTTTGATTCCTCAACTCCATATAGAGAAAGTCGGTTTGACTCAGCTATTTTAAACCCGCTCCACTGATAAATGTGGCTCTGAATTAATCAACTGTAATGGGGACATTAGCATTTCACGGTGTTGTGCCTAAAAAGTGAGAACATGTGGAGGAAAAAACCTGGCGAATAACATATTTCCGAATGCGTGCTTCATCTGGGTACGCAGCGTTTAAGAGTGGGTCAACTCAAAAGAGCACCAGGACCCGGCTCTCTTGCGTTTACTCGGGAAGGCGTGGTTCATGCATATGCATATTGCATCTTGCATTTTTGTCGTCTTCGTGCTCCATCCTTCATGGGACCCCCACTCCCCGAATCACTTTGGGTTCCTGCCTGGGATGAAATACATGAATTTAGTGTCAAAAGGATTGCTTTCGATAGTAAATGTGATTTCGCGATGTTGATGTTCACTCGGCAAAATAAGTGCTTTTTATCTGCGTGTCTTGCATTAGATTACCTATGCGCTTGAAGCAGTGGAGAGAGTGTTTGGGAGGATTAAGGAAGAAGAAAAGAAGTGTGTCTGTTTTTGCAAACTATATATCTTCAATACACACACACCTCACAGAGTGACTTCTTGATATCTTTAGGGTACATTTATTGACTCTAAAATTCTAGATCTAAACAGAACTCTGCAAGGCTTAAATCTAAGGTACAGGATGTTTTTTTTTATAAAAAGTTGTTTTTTACCACACACATAAAACTGTCCTCATAAAGCCGTATCTGTAAAAAATATCCTTTACACAATACACTATACCCACTATTATATAACCTCCAGTGACAAAATGCTTTACATCTTTTCCCTCTTTTTAGTTTCTCCAAAATAAAAAAACATGCACATTTTTATATAAAATCATTTTTTCCTCATAAGGGGACCTCTCCAATGTCCCCATAAAGGCTAAAAACCAATAAAAGTGATTTTAGGGGACTAAAAGGACTAACAAGTTGCCCATACTGCATAAAAACATGGTACACACACACATACACTAAACCTACCTTTAACCTCAGTAACCAAAACTTGCAAATGCAAGCCTTCAGCGGTAAAAAAATACATCAGTGGAGACTTTTTTTCTCCGCAGTGCTCAGAGAGCTTCAGGTTGAAATCCGTTCAACTATTAAAACAACTGGGCTTGTCAATGCCACTTCTCTCTTGATAGCTAATCAAAATTGAGGAAGGGGCAGGACATACGCAGTCAAGAACTCACTACAAATGTTGGTGTGTCTGGAGCAGCTGGAGAAACTTATTTTGGCTTTATTACACAGTTTGAATAGGCAAAACACTACAATGATGTGATCAAACCCCTAATCGGTGGTACTCTCCCCACGGCGTATCTCATGGTGTATCTCTACATCTCGAAGACATGTGAGTATCTAGTTCAAACACTGCTGCTAATGTCAAGATGCCATTTCTCTCCATTGTAAAGATGATCTCTTTCATGTCGTTTACACTACCGATCTCAAGACACGTGCAATGTTTGCATCAAATAAGGTAGATGCAGGGTGCGGCCAATAATCACTTTCGACCCTTATTCTCTTGCCTTTTACACACACACACACAGACCGAGGGTGTGCAGTTGAGACGTAGCCCTGAAGAAGAAATCAAGCTGTTATGCAAAGCGATAAGTAGAAGAAAGGCTTAGACAAGATAAGCAGTTTGGAATGAACACTGTTGACAGATCTGGGCACTTCCACCTTCGTGCACATTCGAAGCGGAAGGATATGACAGATTTACACACATTAATGACCCAAAGGGAAGTGTGATGCGTGTGTTAACAGCTTTAACCGCCATGTTCACGACTGCGAAACAAAACCCACCTTTCGCTCTCGTGTGCTGACCCTTTGTTCAAGGAGCAGGCTAAGTTACTAAACAATGTCTCGGAGAGAATCATGAGGACGATTCGCACGAATATCTTCAAAATGATGGGCTTTAGTCTCCTGGCCCTGATTCCGCCTCTCCACTGTGGAGCTCCATTCAGCACACGTGTGTTTGGGTATGGAGGGTATGAGAGCATAATGGAAATGTGGCAGGTCTCCTCGAATAGAGAATGAGACGAGTGTGTGTGTGTATGAGTGTGCATGTATGTGTGTGTGTGTGTGAAGTGTGGGAACTCATTTGCCATTATTTTTGAGACGTCAGGAATCAACAAACCTCCCTGAATATATATCAGAATTATGCAAAGGCTTTTCTTTGTCATAAATTGCTTGGGGACATACACACACACCTGCATAACACACACAACATACACACACACACACACACACACCACAACACACAACATACACACACACACACAACACTCTACACATGGGTATACGTTCAACACACTAGTAACAATAAGTGTGCCTTCGGTCATTGCTAAAAATAGCATAATAGCATATAAGAAAATCACACACACACACACACACACACACAGCAGGGGGTGGGGCGTGTTCGGAAAGAGACAGGCGAGACTTGACAAAATGATAGAAAGTTGATAGAGAAAGATGGACAAAATAGTTAGACAGACAGATAGATGAATAGATGGTCTATCTATAGACGGATGGATAGATAGATAGATAGATAGATAGATAGATAGATAGATAGATAGATAGATGGATGAATAGATGGATGGATGGATGGATGGATGGATGGATGTAGGAGTAGATAGATAGATAGATAGATAGATAGATGAATGAGCAGACAGACCAGACGAACGAACAGACATGGAGCTAGATAGATGAGTAGATAGATAGATGAATGAATGAATGGATGAATAAGATGGATGGATGGATGGATGGATGGATGGATGGATGGATGAATGAATAGATAGATAGATAGATAGACAGACAGACAGACAGATAGATAGATAGATAGATAGATAGAAACCAGTCCTCCATTGACGGTCAATGCCTGAGGAATGGAGGAAAGTGTTCTGGTGCAGATTTTTAAGAACAAGGGAGAGGTACAGGAATTGGCACCTACAGAGATAAAGCTAATAGGTCGCTAGTGAAGCTTTGGGGAAAGGAGTGATGGAAGCTAGGCTTAGGTCAGAAGTGAGCATTTGTGAGCAGCAGTACAGTTTCATGCCAGAAGAATTACTACAGAGGTGCAGGAGATATGTACTGGAAAAGAGGAATGAAGATTAGTCGCCAGCAAGACCAGAATACAGGAATGTGTGTAGAAATGAGAGGGGCACAAAATTGGTGTTACAGGGTACAAAGTAAAGAAGGTAGAGACTTCAAATGCTTAGGTCTACTGATCCCAACAACAGAGAGTGGAAAAGAGGTGAAGAAGCGTGTGCAAGCAGGTTGGAATGGGTGGAGAAAAGTGTCGGGTGTGATGTTTGATAAAAAGGTCTCAGCAAGAATGAAAAAAGATTAATACAAGACAGTAGTGAGACCAAGCCATGTTGTATGGTTTGGAGACAACAGTGCCAGTGAGGGAAAAGACAGAGGCAGAACTGGTGGTTTACTTGAGGCTCAAGATGTTGGGGAGTTCTCTTTGGGAGTGTGAGGATGGATAGGATCAGGAATGAGTTCATCAGAGGGACAGCTCATGTTAGATGTTTTGGTGATAAAGTTAGAGAGGCCAGACTGAGATGGTTTGGACATGTCCAGAGGAGGAACAATGAAATTAGGTAGAAGGATGCTGAGGTTGGAGCCACCAGGCAGGAGGCTGAGAGGAAGACCAAAAAGGAGATTTATGGATGTGGTGAAAGAGGACATGAAGTTAGTTGGTGTGAGGGTAGAGGATGCAGAAGATAGGACTAGATGGAGACAGATGATTCGCTGTGGCGACCCCTGAAGGGAAAAGCCGAAAGAGGAAGAAGAAGAAGAAGAATAACAACATTTAAAATAATAAAATCATCTTGTTATGGTTCTTACTGTGAGTGTATCTCAGTGGAAGCCCTGAATCATCTGTCGGCTTGAAACGTGAGCTGACCATATGAGTGCTGCCCAGTTTATACGTTATGAACATCATTTCACTGGAGACGTAATGACATCATCCTCATCACTTCCCATCTCCAATTCTAGGTGAGAACCTCCGCGACTCGGCTGCTTTCTTCAGTGTGACTTGTGAGGAGCTGCATATGATAAATGGAGGTGGAAAACAAGGCAGATGCAATCACCTTGGATACCACTATATATAGCGGCTGAGTTGTGTCTAACATATGTATTATAAATCACGAGCGCGTCCATCTCCGACTCCCCCGAGGGCTCAAAGTGAACGTTTAGGCACACTGATGTCTGTGGCCTGTAGATCCCCTGACGTCTGCAGTGGGTGTGATTTAGGACGTTACTGGTGTGTTATCATGTGCCTGTGTGAGTGTGTGTGTGGAAGTGTGTGTGTGGTTCATATTTGTGGGTATTTGATTAATGCTGTGATGCACAGGTCATTTGGACCCAGTGGGCCGGTCACCTTCAGGTCTCCTGTTTGTCCGTTAAATTCATGATGACGCACATGAAACACACACACACACACACATTCCATAACCTTCAGACATATGTCTACTGTAGTGCAATACACATTTGGTCATGGAGACAAGGGGGGAGAGAGAGAGAGAGAGAGAGAGAGAGAGAGAGGTGTCGAGAGTGACAGAAGTACAGAAAAAGAGAGAAAGAGAGTGAGAGAGCTATGTGAGGGGGAAAGAAGGGGGAAGAGGGAAAGAGATAGAAATTAAGGAGAGAGTGATAGAGACAGAGACAGATAAAGAAAAAGAATGAATAAAATCAAGAGAGAAAGAAAGAGAAAAGGAGACAGTGAAGAGAGAGATGGAGAGAGTGAAAGAACAACAGAAAGAGAAAGAAAGAGTGAGAAATGCAACTGAGAGAAACAGAAGAGAGAGAAAGAGTTCAAAAGAGAAAGAGTAAGTGAGAGGGAAAGGGAGAGAGAAAGAAAAAGTAAGAGAGAAAAGGGGGATGAGAGAACGGAGAGAGTGTGAGAGAGTTGAACAGGCAGAGAAAGAGAAAAATTGAAAGAGGGAGAAAAGAGGAGGAGAAAATGCAAGGAATAAGAGAGGAAGACAGAAAACGAGAGAAAGAGAAGGGAAGCAAGAGAAAGAGAGAGAGAGAGAGAGAGAGAGAGAGAGAAAGAGAGCGAGAGAGAGGGAGAGAAAGAGAGCGAGAGAGAGGGAGAGAGAGAGAGAAAGAGAGTGACACCAAGTAAAAAAGGACTAGTGCCGCTGAGTGACGAGACGCAAATTGCAGAGGGAAAATTCATGAAAATGACAAGGAGACAGTAGAAGGAGGAGTGTGAATGACAGCTCGATATCTCTGCAGTACAAAAATCAATAGAGAAATTTAATCAGATCATTTTTATTTTTTGAGAGGTTTCTGTTGGAGATTCGTGAGATTTTGTTTAAAGAAGCTTTTCTAGAAAACATATCGAGACCAATAATGTTTGATAGAATTTTACTTTGGCACCACTAACGCTGCTCGCTGCACGTTAGCACTGTTTCTGAGACAATTTATACTGCCTTACAGCTCATCACTCGTTTTAAACCATGAATAAGAAAAAGATCGAAAGAAAGGCAAAGAAAAAAAAAAGAAAAAAGAGAGAAATGGAGAGAAAGAAAAAAAAGAACAGAGAAGGAGAGAGAAAGAGATGTGAGTGAGTGCAGCTCGCGCCATCTCACAACCTCGAACTCTGAAGATTCTTTGCACGCGACACGTATCCAAAAAAAAGTCTTGAGTCCAATCTTTTCTTTCGTTGTCTTTTTTCTTTACTACAACTTAGACTTTTACAAGCAAAAGATGAATTCTTAGGGCCACAAAGAGGCTTTACGTGACCGTCAAAAGACTGTAACGCTCCTGAGTTCTCAGCTCCAACACAGTTCCAGTCTACGTACGTTCTTACATCTTCATATATATAAATTTCAGGAACCAATCAGATTACGACACGTAAAGCTGGGAATACACTGTGCGATTTTTTCAGTCACGTTATTCAGCTCCTGCTTAAACTGTACGAGTGAATCGCAGGGGTTAAAAGTTCCCGGGTCACGATTCATGTTCTCACACTATACGGCCCTGACTGCCCTGACGACACGTCGGACTCTTGTATCCGGAACTGCAACGTAAACAGAAGCAGAAGAACCCGGAAGTGGGGAGACGCTCACCTGAGAATTTCTTCTGTGTTTGCGCATGCGCAATGTGAGAGGTCGAGTTAAATCGGCTCGTGGCGCTGCTTCAACAGTGCGATACCCTCACGAGGGGCGACCAGGATTTCAAACAGGTTTGATTTTCTCGCGAGCATACGATTGCTGATCGGGAGCTGGTGGCGAGGTGTTAATCGCTTCTCGTTACCCCGTGTATACTACACAATGCACGACACACGATTAAGCCGAAACTCGGGCCGATCCCCAAAATAGTCGCACGAGTGAAAAATCGTCTCAAAATGGGCCAAAAATCGCACAGTGTAAGCCTGCCATAAGGCAACTACGTATTACTTTTGTTACATAATAATACAGAAAGTTTATACAGAAATATTCAAATTAGCTGTATAGCTCTAACTTCTACTACAAACAGTTATGAAATATTAAATCCAAATATTCAAACATTCATGCAACACAAAATGGCTCTAACAGGGAGGAAGTAAGAGAGAGTTGAATAGTTACAGATAGAGAAAGAAAGAGAAAAAGAAAGTTAGACCAAGAAAGAAAGAGAGAAAGAGGGAGAGAAAGGTAAGAAAAAAGAGAGAAAGCCAGAGAAGAGACAGAGAGAGAGAGAGATAAAGAGAGAGAGGGTAAAAGGAAGAGGAAAAAAAAGAAAGAGATAAAATGGTGGGACAAAGAAAGGGCAAAAAAAGAGAGAGAGAGAGAAGAACAGAGGTAGAAAAGGGGGAGAGAGAAAGTGGAGAAATGCCCTAGTACGCAAATTATAAATGAGCTATGATTAATTAACAGCTATAATTAACCCCCGTAAATCACAAAGGGGGAATACACAGTAAACGACAGGTGAGGGCCTCCGTCCACTAGAGCTGTAATATTCGGCGCCTTCTGATTCACTCGCTAAACTGATCCAGGTGTCCGAGTCACTTGAGTCATGTTGCTGAATCACCAGCTGAATTGTTTGGTTTTCATAGAAGAAAGTAGACGTGGCTTGTGATGAGAATGAATGCACTTCCAAATAAATGACAAAGTCTCAAGACAAGGCTACCAGAGCGGCAAATATTTATTTTCAAGTGGCACTAGAGGAAGTAAACCGGCGGATTCACTCATGACGGCATGTGCTTCGAGGAGCGCTAACCCACTAGTGCGAGTGATTCAGATTCAGCTGTATGTTTCCGGCTCTAGATGAAGTCCAGATGAACGTATGTGCTTCACGCCGCCCTACTGATTCAACTCACACGAGTCCCGTTGTCTACTAAGAGGATTCAACTCTGCAGGTAGTTGGTAGGATCCCTCATTTGAGTGTGGTGGTGCAAACTGTAAGTCTTGAGATTTTTAGCAGCTATACTTGCTACTATGGCTGTATTGATCTTGTAATGAGTTTGTAATGAGGTATGTTCGTGATGGGGTTTATATTTTAGTAATGGTGTTGAATTCGGGTTAATGGAGACCTCAGATTCGTGACTTGAGAGTTGTTTAATGGATCCGGGTGATGCATCCGGGTGAGTCAGGAATCGCCCGGCTCTAGTGTCCACTAAACGTGCTATTTTTGTGCTGAGAATGGTCAAAACCTCACTTCCTGAGCAGTTCTCTCAGCACTTCTTGTTACGAAAAGCATCATCAGGCACTTCCGCGTTCGTTCCTATTTCATGTAAACATTGAAACGAGTTCCTTTAAGATCAGTAGTTTAGATGACGAAGACGATTATCTTTACAATGGAGAGAAATGGCATCTTGACATTAGCGACAGTGTTTGAACTAGATACTCACATGTCCTCGAGACGTAGAGATTGGGTGCATGAGATAAACCGTGGGGAGAGTACCACCGATTAGGGGTTTGATCACATCACTGTAGTTTTTTGTCTTATTCCAACTGTGTAAATAAAGCCAAAATACGCTTCTCCAGTTGCTCCAGATACACCGCAATTGTTGTTAGAGAGTTCTTGACTGTGTATGTCTCGATTTTGATTGGCTAGCAAGAGAGAAGTGACATTGACGAGCCCTATGAGCCGTTTTAAAAGTGGAACAGACTATTGAACATTAAACAAGCGCTGGGAGTCTCCTCACGGCTTTTTAAACATATGATGTGTGACCTAAAGCTACCGTAGACATCAACATGTTGTTTGCAACAGCCTGCTGAATTCTTGATCAAACCACACATAAAAAGTGATCTCTGATTTGGAACACCACGTTTACTTCCCATCCAGAGATCTAAAAAAGAACAACTGATTGGTCGATGCCTGCCAACAAACTGCTTTTGTTTATGCCAAAAAGAATGCCACCCTGCTGCCAGTTCTACATCTAAAGCCCAACAACACAAGAGGGTGTTTCTCTTCGATGCCAAAGGTTCAGCCAAATAACACATAGAGGTAGAAACCATCAGTTTAACTGTAAAAATGACATGAATGACTGCCATCTGAAGTGAAAGAAATGAAGAAAGAATGAAAGGCGTTTATAAAGCGCTTTTCTTGCCACTCAGTGCACGTTCCAGAGCCTGTGGGCCTCATTCTTTAACCATTCTTAAGAAGATATCTGCGATTTCTCACATTCCACCATGTTTTCTTGCTTTAGTTTATAGGTAAGAACAGAATCTACGAATCCTACGCAGCCACTGCACTCATGTTTGGGCTTAACATTAACTTATTGGGCTTTCTTCAATTTTACAGTTGTATAAGATTAAACAGGTAGATTTTTAAACTCTATTTAAAGTGAAAATGAGTTATAATTTGTCATCAAACACAGCACAGCACACAGTGCACCAAAAAAGACCTCTGCATTTGACCCATCCGTGAAGGAGCAGTGGGCAGCTGACATGGTTAGCACCCAGGGAGCAGTACTTGGGGACGGTACCTTGCTCATGAGTGGTACCGATCACAAGCTTCTGATCACGGGGAAATTACACTACAGTATGCGTACATATGCATAAAATTTAGTAAACGACATTTGACTCAGTGTGATTTTTTTTTGATCTAACAGAGTCAAAAAAGTAACTCAAAAAATTGAATAATTTATGAATTGTGAATAAATCTTGTGAATCACGACTCGTGGGGCGTTGGTGGTACATTAGCAACTACGCTTTTGCGAAACACACCCCAGATTTGAATGGGTGACACTGAATTTTGGTGGTGATTCAATTGATTCAAGAGGCAACAAAGAACAATGAACTCCCACTGTTCTGACCACAAACCCACAGGTCTGGAAACCCACCGTGTTGTGCGTAGAGACATACACTTTTCTTGTCATCTGTGCTTTGACATTTTAATCTCCAGTGACGAGTGCCTTTGTGCATCTGCTGACAGCTCTTTAAATTCTCCTCACACACACTAAGGTCCTCCTCTGTCACACACACACACTCATCATCATCTCAACGCTGCGTGACACAACTCAACACTAACACATCAACACCTGCATGACCAGCAACTCACACAACACAACATATGAAGAAGAGCATACATACACATGACGGCACACCGTGGAAGTTTCATGTCACTGCTTGTCTGGTTATGTGTCGAAACAGCAGTGTGTGTTTGAGAGGATATTAGCCATTCACCCCGCGTTTGGTCAGTGGAGCCAGTGGACTGTCAGACAGCTTTATGCTGGTCATTTGCCTTGAAAACCAGGCGTGTGTGTGCGTGTGTGTGTGGAATGCCAAGCAAAGTGCCGCAGGGGCTGAACACAGATATTACCATCACTTACATAACCACACACAGTTACAGCTTGCTGTCTTTGTGAGGTACGCCCACGCTACTAAATCAACACCAGCCCTGAACCCAACCCAAGCATTAACATCGGTAACTTTTAGGATTTTAAACTTTCCTACAAAAGCATTTTTCCCTCATGAGGACAAGTCCTCACATGCACAAATCAGAACTGACTGAACACATTGCACCACAACAAAATCTGGAGTCTGCATTTGACCCATCCGTGAAAGAGCAGTGAGCTTTTGGTGTGCAGCATCTGGTGAGCAGTGTTTGGGGACGGTACCTTGCTCATGAGTACCTCAGTGGTACCTTTACCAGTCCAGGATTTGAATTAGCGTCATGGGACCAACTCCCTACCTGAGTTAGTGGTAAGATTATTGTTTACTAAACTAAAGATTACTTTTACCTTTACATCATTTAGACTTTTATCCAGATCAACTTACATTCTTCCTATTTTCAGGGTCAGTTTCCCTGAGAGCGACTTGAGGTTAAATGTCTGAAGTATCTGGTAAAATCTATGCACTCATAAATTACAAATACTCAAAAATAGTTAACTACAGTACTCAAGTGTTTTTGCTTTGATACTGTCCACCTCTGGATAACTTCCATTTCATATACACAGTGTGCATAAATATTAGGGTTGAAGAAAAGAATCTGATTGAATCGAATCGTAATTCTTTGTCAAAATCGATTCATGCATTCCAAAAAAATGATTCATTCAGACCCTGTCAGGTTCCAAAAGCCCAGCCGATCTGCTGTACGCATCAAAGTAGACTTTGGTCAAAGTCACACCTTTGGTCATCCGATTTCCTACACACACACTCTCATCGGCTCGCTCCCCTACCAGTGACCAAAGTCATGGGATGCGAGGCCGAACCGATCCCTGCTTGATGCCATCAACTAATTAAAGGTTTTGGAGGAAGGACAGCGAGAGTGAAGGACGTGTCCCGTCTGTTATCATGGCCGCTCTCAGCAAGGTTAACTCACCGAGCTGGAGAGATGTGTGGAATTCCAACCAGGTACAGAGCACTTTCCTCTCCAATTTTACCATTTTTTATTTATTCCACTGTGATGGATTTTAGCAAATAATCTGCTTATTTTAAAAATATATTCAGAGACATAAATTGCACACAGTTTTAAAAAATCTCAAACGTAACCATGACAGAATCAGGAGTTAAATCAGAATATAAAATACTAATGAGAGTAAAGTGGGCATGTTCAACCCACTAATGTAAGTAAGCGTTGTCCAATTTGATGCAATTACTTCAACTGGACAGCACATATGGAGATCCTCATCAAAGGGAAAAGAATAATTAACGCACACACACACACACCACACACAGTAAAATCAGCTATAACAATATTACATTTAGTCTGATTGAAACAATATTTACTATTCGTGTCATATTGTTCAACCAATGCTACTTCAACTGAACCCCACATCTGGAAATCCTCAGCAAGTGGAAAGAATGAAAACTTCACACACATACACACTCCAGCACAGACAGCACCCAGGCCTTTGTGGACAGACCGCCAGACAAACAGACCCCCAGACTGGGGACAGGCTAACCAGATGAAGCGCAGAGACACACGTCCACAGCGTCACTCGTGATGACCAGCAGTCAGGAAATGTAATCTCCTTTAATTAACACTGGATTCTCAGCAGATGCCGGTAACACGGCAGTTAATGCCATTAGCACAGAGTGGGCTCTGTTTGGACGCACTGACGGATCTCACTGCCATGTCTCAGATTAATAATCTAATGAATGCTCCATACTGCCTACAGCCGTCGCCGCCGTGGCTGAGTTCGGCGTTAGACGATGCCATTACTGCAGCAGGTATAAAACGTCCCGCCATTCCCCCCGGCAGTGTGCGCTGATAATTCACAAGCGTTTATTGAAATGTGGCACATGGCTCTGCTGGGACTCTCTGGAGTTCTATATGTTTGCTTTAGACGAGGTGGAATGTGCTTGAGACGGCGCTTTGTTGACGGAGCACTTGTGCTGCGATGCGCCGTGCAGTTAGATCAGCACCTGAGCTTTAGGAAATATTCCTGTTGGGTATTGAGTCGAGTTTGGCAGGTTGTTTTTGTTGCTTCATGCACATGTGTCATATTGTGTTCTTATATTACAAAATAATGTAATATAATCAAAAATTCCGGAAATAATTTGTAAGGTCTAAAAAACACACAAATATTAGAAAAAGAGACTGGAGTTACGGTGATTTGTTTGCCAAAAAAACAAGCATATAAATAAATAAATAAATAAATAAATAAACCAACTGCAGTGGTTTGATTGCAAACAAATAAAAGAAAAAGAGGCACCAGCTACTGTGGATTGTTAATAAACAAACAAATAAATAAATAACAAACTAACAAAGTAAATCATGAAACACCAGCTACGGTGGTTTGTTGAAAAACAAACAAATAAATAAATAAGTAAATAAACTAATTAAAGGAACACCAGCTATTGTGGCTTGTTATCAAACAAACAAACAAACAAATAAATAACAAACTAACAAAGTAAATCACGAAACACCAGCTACAGTGGTTTGTTGAAAAACAAATAAATAAATAACTAAATAAACTAATTAAAGGAACACAAGCTATTGTGGCTTGTTATCAATCAAACAAACAAACAAACAAACAAATAAATAAATAACAAAACACCAGTTACAGTGGTTTGTTTATGTGTATCTTTATTTAATATTTATTATTAAAGTAGCAAGAAAAAGCTTTATCATGGCCCAGATCCCAGCCCGAGAGTCAGGATGATTTATTTTTGACGTAAATAGTTATACAAACACAACATGTAGTGAAATACAAAGCTGACTCTTAAAGTCATGTTTACACATAGCTGGGTATTTACAGAAACGGCTATTTCCCACTCTGTGTTTTCAAAAATACCCTTATTTACACCAGATCGCTTTCTAAAAAGTATTCATATACACAAATCAAGAGCTGTTATGAGCATGCCAAACCTGTAGGCGGCAGAGTAACGAGAAGCATAAAGCTATATTAGCCCATCACAATCCTGAAAATAACAAAACAACGTATGACACGACTTCCTGATCCAATAACGATCAGCCAAACCAACTGTATACAAATGTCGCGGAGCTGACGCTAATGCATTTTGCGTGGCATACTATTTTAAAACTTATAATCTTCACTTTGGAGGGCGTTTGAGGAGGCTAAAACTCAGTTCATGTGTAAACGAAAGGCCCAAACGTATAAAAAATGTGTTTATAAAAATAGCTAGATTTGTGTAAACAAGCCTTAAGACAGTGATCTTCATATCACATGAATATTTGTATTTACAACGTTGAGGCCACAAGATATGCAGCACTTAGCTGTTAGTATTCAGACTGCATGACATGGTCTGAATTATCAGCACGTGTCCCGCTCCTCCGACGTGGGCCTTGTGCTATTACTGCCGTATTCGCTGTGGTATGAGCGTGTCGTGGGTTTATGAGTTTCAGCGCTCGCAGGCCTGTGTGGCGCCGGCTTTTGAATCTGTGCCAAACTGAATTTCCTCTGTGCTTGAGGTTGGTACATTTTCTCATTTACCAGCAAGTCAAGTCTCATTCATCACCACTTAGCCCTAGCGTGGGCGTGGGTGCGGGTGCGGGTGTCCGTGTGTTTGTTTGTGTGTGTGTGCGCGTCTGTGTTAGAAGGAGAGATTTTTTTTGCAGTCGTATCCAGCTGTAAGGATTCTCACGCTACTGTTGAATGCTCTTTCTGTCAAAGCCAGACGTGTTCCCCATCCCTCAGTGTTTTAGAGTTTTCACGCCCCGTTGGCAAAGTGTAACAATCTCTCCGCCCAGGCGCGTGCCAAACCAGCTCAGATACATCCCTCTACCTCAGTGCCAAGCTGGTACACACACACACACACACACACCCCTATACATGCAAAAACCCCTTTTGGCTAGGATTTCAATCTGTCTATAAAGTATTTATAAATCTATTCATTCATCTGTATAAGTGTGCAGTCTTCAAGTCACATGATATCATGTTTTCACATTTTCTAAGAAGCATAAAAATAATGTAAAAATATATTATATAAAAATGTGTCACGGTCCCACCTGACTTAAACGGGACCGTGCCACCGTGAACCCAGGCTAAGTGTCTGTTTTCTTTCTTTTGCTCTCTGGGTTCACTTTCGGTGTTTCTGTGGTGTTTGCTCCTCGTCTCTCCTCGGTTAGCCTTAGCTTTCCCCGTTAGCTTGCTCCTCACTTCCGGGTTCTTTGTCTGCACTTCGTGCCCTCCTGAGTAGTTCACTATCTGGTTAGAACGCACTCACTTCCAGGTATGTTGTTTGCACTGCGTGCTCCCTACGTAGTAGGTCAGTGTCAGTGTCTGTGTAATAAGCACCCCTGTGCTTATTATTGCTTTCAGCTGTGTCTCGTTTTGCCTTGAGTTTGGGATTGGTGCAAGCGTTCGTTTATTGAGTTGTGTGGCCTTATTTAAGTGAGTTTAACCCGTGCGTCCCCGAGTCTGTATCCCTCATACTATGTGTGGTTGTTGGAATATGTTTTGGCTTTGTTTGTGTGGTGCCCTGGCTCAGCTTTGCCTTTTCCCCCTTTGGACGTTTGGATCCCGTTTTGTTCTGGATATTGGCTTTGTGTTTTGGTTTGGATTGCCCTTTTTGTTTACGCATCTCTCTTTTGTTTCTCCCCAGGCTCGTGACTCCCAGTAAGCTTCCTCCTGGTCAGACTGCTGTGCATTTACGGAGTCTGGATCATCTCAGTTCGCCTCCTGAGTCTTAGAGCGTAAGGACCTTGCTCTTTCACGTTACTCACAGAGGTTTTCCCCCAGACCTGTTGCATACAATTGGGAGCACAGGCCTCGACTTTCAGCTGTTACTTTGTTCCCGTTTTTGTGTCTTCTTTCCCTGCATTTTTGCGCTGCCTTTTGTGTGCCTTTTTGCCCTCGTTTATGGACTGCCTCTGCTCCCCTCCCTGTTTTTCCCCATTTTTGCCACCTCTGTGTTCCCCCTGCTTGTTCCCAACAATAAACTCTAAGTTCTGCCTGCAACAGTGTCCTCACCTCCTTCCCACTACGACTGTGCCATGACAAAATGTTATGTTTTGCTTTAATTTTTCATTTGCTTAACCATCTAATAGACACTTATAATGACATCTATTTAAGTAGATAAATGTAATGAAAATGTATGTTATGGCACTTACTGCTTTGAAATTTACATAAGGCAATATTTTGAACTAAAAATGTATTTCCGCAAGAACATACCAATGTGGCTGTAAGGCTGCAGCGGAAAAACTGAGATTAAGGTTAAAACTGCACTGAAAAATCTGAGATTACGGTTAAAGCTGCAGAGACAAAACTGGGATTAAGGTTAGGGTTACATGTGCCTGTAGTATGATTTACCTGTGATTATTCACCTTATTCTCTCTCTGGCGGTTCTGTATGAGGTGTGTGAGTTTCACACCTGCTGAGGTAAGAGTATCCAGCGGGCTGAATATGGTAGTGAGTGAGTGTCTCTTCGCCTCTCATTGTTTGGGTAAAGTACACCGCCGGCTCACAACGCGGCTAATTACACTTTGATCCCATCTATTATACATCACATCTGGCACCATTAACACGATGAGAGTCGTCGTCTCACTCCAACCCAGGAGTGTGATTCTACTCAGAAAGCCAACACAACACCTGCCCCTACTAACAGTATGTGTCTGTGTGTGTTCATGTGAAATTCTACATAAAGCAACACTATAGTTTTAAACAAAAACACATTTCGGAAGACACTGCTGTAATGATAGATTACACCGTACAGTGTGTGTGTGTGTGCGTCTCCTCCGCAGTGCAGGGCTGCAGCGTGTTGACAAACTTACCCTCTCTAAATGAGCTTTTTATATGCACACCCTCAAGGCCCCACAATTACACGTCCACCCTTAAGGTCACGTTACCATGGTTACAGCCCCCCTGCCTCAGCTAATGCCCAGCGTTATCAATATTCCCATATGCTCTGAACTGCGACTGCGGGACCTGTTTCCAGATCAGCGTTAATAAGGTTGGGAAGAAGCGGTGGGTTCCGATGCTGGGACGATACACACCTGTACACAGTTGTACCTGTAAGGGTGGTGGTCTTGTGTTAGGACACCCACCTCTGGACCGAGAGGCTGTGGGTTTCATTCCTACCTCTAGCACCATCATTACTGGGTCCCTGATCAAGACCCTTAACGACAAGTTGCTCGAGGAAGACTGTCCCTGTAATTAGGAAATGCAGGAACTCTGCATAGCAGTGACAGTGTAAATGTAAATTATGAGCCAATTTTAGGTAGGGAGTGAAATGGTGTGAATCAGACGTATTTCCAGAGTCAATGTTCCTCATTTTCTAATATTTTCTTGCTGTTTTCTTGTTCCTGTAGTCAACACCTCTTACAGCAGCACACATTTTTAGTAGTTGGTCTCCCATCCAAGTACTGGCCAAGACCAAACCTACTCCACTTCAGATGATTCCCCAGTCTCTAGCGCAGGCGGGTATGCACGTTCATCTGTTACTGGCAAGGTTTTCACAATTTCCCCGCAGTTCCGTTCCTAAAAATGTGGCGTAGGAATATTCATGACAGCACATAATAGTGAAAACGTAAGTGGATTTGTAATTGTGATTACTGAGACCTCTGTTCCCGCAGCTGGTAGCGTAACGGTTCAGGCTCTTCTCCCTGCGATCGGAAGGTCGCCGGTTCAAATCCCCAATCAGTGAAGGTACCACTGAGGTAGTCATGAGCAAAGTACCATCTTCAAGCGCTGCTCATGTCACGGCTCATTCACTTTCACTTTCCCCAACACCTATAACAGCAGTAACTAGCTACATGTGTTGGTCTCTCATCCAAGCTCTGGCCAAATCCTACCCTGCTTAGCTTTTAGGTGGATTCCCTCACCTCATGAGCGACTATGAAGGCTAAAACCTGCCTAAAAGTCTACAAAAGAAAAAGTTTGACAAAGTCTACATTACTATTGCTGGATAATGAACTATTGTACTATTGGAAATTTATGCAACATGTCACAGAGTTCAAGAACGTGTGTCAACTGAAGTGAAATAAAACTTGTTAACTGGGCATAAAGCATAAAGCACTGTGTAAGACTCTTGAGCGACGCCTGATTTCTTTATATTGTGCTTTCAACGACTTTGTGTTTTTCATGAAATCTTGCAGGACAGAATGTACATGTTGCAATAAATCACTGTAACTTCTGTCTCATTTTCTAGCAAAATATGAAGAAATTAGTGGTGGCTCAAGACTTTTGCCCAGCGCTGTACATTTGTATGCAACAGTCATAAGTTTTGATGAAAATTTTAGCCTTGCAGTGAACACGGGATTCTCCACTTTCTAATGAAAACTAATTAGTGATCATTCACATCTCCACATGTGAATATAATCTCCAGAGATGGTGATTCCTAATTTCTAAAATGGCGACACCTATTATCACACGGCGGGACATAATCGCATCGCTGTCACAAGGAGGCTTCACTTGCCAGGATCAGACATTAGGAGCAGGATTACGGCTTGCTGACGCAAATCTGCAGCCGCTGACACTAACAAGTGGTTGTTAACTTGTATCACGTAACAAATATGACGTATTGACTCCGCCGCACGGTCGACTTGTGAAATATAAAGACGCTCATCGGCTGTTACCTTCATCTGGTCCCTCGATAATGCAGAGAACGACATAACAACGACATGACGATCGCTTTCTTTAGAGGTATTTAGGATATGAAGGGCTGTCTAGCATGACCAAACAAGAACACACACACACACGCTCTCAATTACGCACTCTCCCAAAAACACGCTGTCGCGGGAGTGATCACTTTACTGAAAGCTTATGGAGCACCTCACAGGCAAAGACCTGGGGCTTTTATGGCCGAACATTCTCCACTAAATTTGCCAGTTTATGAGGGAATTGAATGTTCACACACTCTCATTGACACACACAAACACACACTCACATCACCAATGTGAGGTAGGTTTGATTCTCTGCTTCATGCTCTCGCTCTCTTTCTCTCTCTCTCTCTCTATCTCTTGATGTTTATCAGAGTCTGAACGCAGGCCAGAGCTGCACAATGGCTGCTAAAAATACCCGGGCAGCTGTTGGAGTGGAGATGTACGGCACTGCTCTCATCCTCCAGCCATGACGGAGAGATTGTACAGAAGGAATCAGCTCACATTTAACCCATCTATTAACAGGCTGTCAGAGCAGGGAGCAAGGCTGCGGCTCACAGCACACACACACACACACACACACACACAGTTTTGTTTTGCTGTCTTTTAAGGTACTTCCATTGACTCCCATTATCACTACATGTAAATATTACTAAATGTATATTAATATATATTTAAGTAAGTGATTATTTATCATTGTGAACGCACCACAGCACATCACACAGTACACCACAACGAAACATGACCTCTGCATTTGACCCATCTGTGATCAAGAAGTGGGCAGCTTTTATTTTGACATTGCCCGGGGAGCAGTGCTTGGGGATGGTACCTTTTTCATGAGTACCTCAGTGGTACTTTTACCAGTCCAGCGACCTTCCGATCACGAGGCGATCTACTTAACCTCAGTAAGAAGGAGGTTAGGAATTTAGGGAGTTGGCCCCATAATCAGAAGGTTGCCAGTCCAAGTCCCCGATGATAAAGGTACCACTGAGGTACTCAGGAGCAAAGTACCGTCCCCAAGCACTGCTTCCTGGGTGCTGCCAAAATAAAAGCTGCCCACTGCTGCATCATAGATGAGTCAAACACTGAGGTCACATTTGGTTGTGATGCGCTATGTGTGCTGTGATGTGGTGTGTTCACAATGACAATTAATCTCTCACTTAAATTCACTGAAAATACAAAAAAAAAGTTCCCACAAAGCCACAAAAATTTGAAAAATTTCACGGTGCCATCAGATCACAAATAGTCTGCTCCAACACAGGAACAAGCCAAACATTCATTAACAAACAAAACAATGGCGCCCAACATGCGAGCGTGACCTGCAATGAATAATGCATTAATCTGTGTACACACACACACACACACACTCTAACACACACACACAGGTTCTGTTTCAGCAGCAATATGGGACTGAGTCCTGCTCAATATGGTTTACAGCTGATTAGCATTTTACAGGTAATTACATTTGTACACAGCACATGAATGGAAAATGCTGGTGGAGTGAGTGTTTAACCCGCGCTGGGGTGCGTTTCCCAAAAGCATAGTTGCTAACGTATGTCAGTTGCTAACGTACACTATGTTAGTTGCTAACGTACACTATCTTAGTTGCTAACGTACAATATGTTAGTTGCTAATGTACACTATGTTAGTTGCTAATGTCCACTATATTAGTTGCTAACGTACACTATCTTAGTTGCTAACGTACAACATGTTAGTTGCTAATGTCCACTATGTTAGTAGCTAATGTCCACTATGTTAGTAGCTAATGTCCACTATGTTAGTTGCTAATGTCCACTATGTTACTAGCTAATGTCCACTATGTTAGTTGCTAATGTCCACTATGTTAGTAGCTAATGTCCACTATGTTAGTTGCTAATGTCCACTATGTTAGTAGCTAATGTACACTGTTAGTTGCTAATGTCCACTATGATAGTAGCTAATGTCCACTATGTTAGTAGCTAATGTCCACTATGTTAATTGCTAATGTACACTATCTTAGTTGCTAACGTAGTTAGCAGCTATGCTTTTGGGAAACGCACCTCTGATCGGGCCTCATTCAAGTCCAAAGTTTTTCTTAAATTTGTTCTGTAGAAAGTTTGGACATTTGAACAGTATAATATACAACTGAAGAATCAAAGAAAATCCTATTAAAGTTTTGCACAAACATCCATAGAAAGGTTCAAGTTCTATATCAGTAAAGGTACCACTTAGGGACTCATGTGAAAAGGACCGTCCCCAAGTACTGCTTCCCGGGCCTTCCTCTGCACGTCGGCTGCCCACTGCTCCTTTACGAATGGGTCAAATCCAGGGCTCACACTTCACTGTGGTGCATAGTGTGCTGTGTTCACAATGACAAATACTCACTTAAACATTAGCCATACTAGGTGACGTACGGACGTGTTCTTCGTGTCAAGGTGCTGACCCTCTAGTGTTACGGCTCCCTCACGCCGAGTGTCAGAATGTCAAATAGCCATGTATCAGAGCGTTGGGTCAGCGTTCTGCAGAGGTTAAAGTAACGTTGGCTCTCTTGGGTAACACTGCAGGTGTCATGTGAGCCCAGAGGAGGAGAGGCAGAGTGACGTGGCCACTGAAATAATGCCCGAGCTAAGAGGAGGGTAAGATTAGGAGGCAGTGGTACAGATGAGTAAACAGACATGCATGTGTACATGCACACACACACACACACACAAAACATACAAATTCACTTCACTATGCTCTTGGGAACACCCCATATACAGTACATAATGATTACTGTAGTTAAATAAGCCTATGTCTGTCCATGAATCTAATCCTAACCATAACCTCAGCAATAAAAATCAAATGCCTGATTTTGCGGCAGCTTTTCTAAAAAAATTGATGAAAGTTGCGGTGTTTTTAGGCGTTTCTTTAACAATTAATTAAAACGAAGGGAAGAAAACCACTAGTATTTTTATTAACCAGTAATCATTTAGTTATTTAGGTAAATGTGAGACGTTTTTATTAAACACGTTTTCTGAGTCTTCTAAACGTAAACAGTGGAGCCAACGTATGGCTCAACGTTTTGCAGGAAACGACAATGATTGGTCAAAACTGCGGAAAAATTGAGGTAACTGGTCAAATTTGGACAGTAGTAATGAATTCGCAAGAATTGGCTGAATTTGCGTTAAAAGTTGCGAACGCAACATCACGAAATCCTGGAGCGTCTGTCTGGTGTATTTAAAAGGTATTTTCTTCTTGAAATATAGCAGTGAGAATCTCTTTGCTAACATCGTAGTCTATATTTATGGTGCTGCACATCCACAGCCTTGAGGCAACACAGGCGAGTCAGCCACAATATGAGATAATCTAATGCAGCTTTCAAATCACACAGCAGGCAAGAGATATTGTTAGGCCCTGAAAATGTCATTCAGCTTTGTTCTGCTCAAAATTACCTTTTCATCTTCACTTAAATAATCAGAGTAAATAGTAAACAATTCAGCGTTACAAATAAACCATCATCCATGTCCCATGGGTAGGGCACGTTCCCTAATTTTATACTTGTTCCTGGCTGAAGATTTAGTTCTTTATTCTCCTAATCGCAATCACACCTTCTGCTGCAAAAGGATGAGAAGACAGCTGAGGTGTGTTCTGAGGTGTGTTCTGAGGTGTTTTCACACGTTCTTTTTAAATGAACTAAACTTGCTGTAAGAGCAAAAAGTGCCCCACTGATGATGATTAACTTAACGCTCAACAGTCATCAGCTACAAAAAGGAAAGACGTTCTAAAGGAAAAGGGAACGCGCCCGAAGCGGTTTGTGTTCAAGTGAGTGATTATTTGTCATTGTGAACACAGCACAGCACACATTGCACCACAACCAAATGTGACCTCTGCATCTGACCCATCCGTGAAGCAGCAGTGATGTGGGCAGTGCTTGGGGACAGTCCCTTGCTTATGAGTACCTGAGTGGTACCTTTACCAGTTCGGTACTTGAACCAGAGACCTTCCGATGATGAGGTGAACCCTCCCGAACTTATACTACCAGCTGTTTATGATGTGTGTGTGTCTGTTTATTACATGAGTGTGTGTTTGAATCAGAGCAAGAGAGAGACTATATCTTAGTGTTGTGTTTATTCTGTGTGTGTGTATGCGAGAGAGAGAGAGACTGTCTTATAGTGTATGTGTGTGTATATATGCGTGTGAGAATTTGAGTGTGTGTACGTGTTTTGTGTGTGTGTGTGTGTGTGTGTGTGTGTCGTGGTGTTTGAGTCAAAGAGAAAGAGAGAGAGAGGGGGACTGTCTTGTAGTGTGTGTGTATTAGAGATGGGCCGATACCACTTTTTTATGTCCGATACCGATACCGATATTGTACGTTTGGATATCTGCCGATACCGATACAAATCCGATAGTCACAGTCTTTTTTTAAACATAAAATAATGCTTTAGAAATGTCTGAATACCTGACTGAGATTATTGTTGTGCTTGATTTAAATACTGTTTTCCTACTAAAAGAATGTAATAATTACACACACACATGTATATGCTAAATTATTTGTTCTCAAAAATTGTTGGTTTAGACATATAAATATTTCTTTCTTATTGATTACACTATAACATTATAAAAATTTTAAAAAAATTGATCAACTGAAAATGAAATACTGAAGTTTGTCATTTTGGCCAATTTGGCCTATAAAATGAGCTGCTTTTGCAGAGAACTACATTTCCCACAATCCTCTTCTGTGCACTAAAACAGAAGTAAATGCATAAAAACACATAAATGACATTTTCGCGATGTAAACACGCGCGCTGTGTTAATGACCGTGCGCACGAGTGCCGTTACTCGCTAGAACGATTTTCCTTAAGATATTCCGGAACCGCGTCACAATGAAGCGTGGGCGCACGTTCCAGAATAAACAATGGAAAATCGCGGTCATTAACACAGCGCGCGTGTTTACATCGTGAAAATGTCATTTATGCATTTACTTCTGTTTTAGTGCAGGAACATCTCACAAAACTTTCACATACAGAGGGATCAGGTCTGGTCTTGATCGCGCCACTGAAAACGTTGTGTGTCACTATTAAGCCTCCGTGTGAAATACTAGCGGAGCTGCTCTAGCACGTAAAATGATATAAATGAAGCTTTGATTCTAGAAAAATTGCCTCGTAATAGAATTATTCAAGTTATTGGAATAATCGTTTCAGCTCTACTTTACCGCAGTACCACTTCCCATGCATAACGAATTGAGCGTGCACGCATTTACAGATCGGCTGCATAGGCCCAATGCCACTGATATCCGATCCAGCCGTTTGAGTCGTTATCGGAGCAATACCGATCCACATATCGGATCGCCTACAACTCTAGTGTGTGTGTGTGTGTATATACAGTATGTGTGTGAGTAACACTCTTCCTAATCCTCCACTCTGGGTTCCTTAAGATAAAAGGCCAAAGCAAAACTTGTGGTTTTAAGGATCATTGCCTTTCTCTCAGTCACCCCTCTCTCTCTCTCTCTCTCTCTCTCTCTCCCTCTCGCTGATCAAAGCCAGCTGTTCTCCGTGTCTCTGACCCTGCTGCAAGCTGCTCTGAGAGAGGATGTCTTCAGCGTTGCTCTCGGAGTGAGTGATGGAGCGAGGAGATGAGTGTAATTACACGGTGAGGAGTCAACTTTGGACTGTGCATCATCCGCCATTTGCCTTTAATATATGAAAACGCATCAACATGATGAAGATGATGATGAATCACACGGAGAAGTGGTGGGGAGGGGGGGTTGGGGGTTGTTGCCTTGTCTGCTAAGTAAACAGCATTTGTAAAGCTGTATCTTACACCACACACACACACACACAAACAATTGGATCTCCCTTTGGTACTGATATTGATTTTTTCCAAGAGAAAGAGCATGAGTGTGTGTGTGTGTGTGTGTTAGGGCCTTGCTCTGAGTGTGTGTGTGTGTGTGTGTGTCTGATTCAGTCTTGTATTATAGTAGTGAGATGACTCACACCTCTGGCTACTCACCTTAATCATCATTGTCAGGTATTGTCTGTACGTGTGTGTGTGTGTTTGTATGTGTGTGTGTGTGTGTGTGTATGTGTGTGTGAGTCCAAGAGACTGTATCTTATTGTACTGCATAGTATGTAGGCAGGTGTATATGTGTATTGTGTGTTTGAATGCGGGAGAGAGAGAGCGCGAGGCTGTATTTTAGTGTGGGGTGTGTTTATGTGTGTGTCTCTGTGAAAGTGAAAGTGAGTGATTATTTGTCATTGTGAACACACCACAGCATACAGTGCATAACCAAATGTGACCTCTGCATTGACCCATCCGTGAATGAGCAATGGGCAGCTGACATGGGCACCACCTGGGGAGCAGTGCTTGGTGACCGTACCTTGCTCATCAGTACCTCAGAGGTACCTTTACCGATCCAGGATTCAAACCTGCGACCTTCCGATCTAAGGGCGAAGGCCCAAACCGTTATGCTGCTAACTGTCCCCAACTGATTTTAAAATAAACATACACGGCATGAACACACACTGAGGAAACTTTTAACAGAATTTCAAAAACAATTTAAATAACCAACATGTGTCATCGTCATCACATTTTTCTCGATTAAAAAAATGAGATTGTTTTATCGCCCAGCACTAGTACAAGTGAAGGACTGGCTCGTACACAGATAAATGTCATCACACAGGTTTCCTTATCAATCAGTTCCTCTCAACCACCTAAAACACACACACACACATAAACACACACCTGCACCCACCCTCAGACTCTTATACAGTGGAAGCTAAAGGGTATTTTCTCTTTAAACGTCTCTGTCAGCTCCAGTGAACGTCTCAAGACTCTGTGGTGGAAGCTCATCTGAAGAGTGCGAACCTCAACCTTCTGCACACACACTCTGAATGCACAACACTTAGGACATACCTTCGATCTGTGTCTTTACTTTAAAGGTCTTTGAGTGCGTGTGGGGGGCAGTAGTGTGTGTGTGTGTGTGTGTGTGCCCAGCTCTAATATACAGATAGGCCCAGTTGAGCTCTAATGCGGTCACAAGGGAGAACGCTAGATTAAATTAATTGGAAATGACTCCCTAATTGAATGAATAATTGCGGTAGTGGATCTACAGTAAATATAGAGGCCAATTCATCACAAACAGACTCTTTACATTTAATCTCCTGCTTCATACGTCAATTCATCACTTAGTGCTGTGTTCATAACAAAGTTAAAGGGACACTCAAGAGCTGTAATCAATCAGACAACTTTCAATTATTGTTACTCAGATGCTGCTTATTGGAGTCTGTATCTAACACAAGCAAAATACAGAACAAAAAATATCAGTTTGTTATATAAATGACTTTATGGAAGCCCATTTCCGTCACTAAAAGAAAAAAAAAATCCGAACGAAAAAGAACGAAAATGATGAGATAAAAAAGTCGAAATTATGAGATTTAAAAAAGTCGAAATTATGAGATAAAAAGTCATAATTATGAGATAAAAAGTCAGAATTATGAGATAAAAAGTCAGAATTATGAGATAAAAGTTGAAATCATGAGATAAAAAGTCAGAATTATGAGATAAAAGTTGAAATTATGAGAAAGGAAGTGTGCATGCGCGCCAGTTGTGCTAAACCTGCCGTTGTCACTTGCACATGCAAACTTGACGCTTTTGGCTTGACTTCGGATTCAAATGGATTGTAAATACATCGAGGACTATTTTAAACGTGCCTTCACAACAAATGAAATACTGCATTTGCTTGCAGATTCACAAGTTGCCTCTGCAAGAGATTTCGGCAAGTTTAGCACCACTGGCGCTTATGCGCACATCCTTTCTCATCATTTCGACTTTTTATCTCATAATTCTGACTTTTTATCTCATAATTCTGACTTTTTATCTCGTAATTTCGACTTTTTTCCGTTCGGGTTTTTTTCTTTTAGTGGCGGAAGTGGGCTTCCATATGACTTTGACTATAATGATTCAAATGTAATAATTCAAATGTAATCTTAAGTGATATTTCAAAGTCAAATGTTTGCTGTAACAAAACAAAGGTCTCTGATAT
Source organism: Distichodus sexfasciatus (assembly GCA_032718565.1). NCBI lineage: Eukaryota > Metazoa > Chordata > Actinopteri > Characiformes > Distichodontidae > Distichodus > Distichodus sexfasciatus. Next base: position 718,025 of record JAVGVS010000080.1, read on the forward strand.
GAAAAATGAAGACGTCATTCATTCCTTCACTGTGTGAACTGTTTAATCCCAACTGGGGCAGCGGGGGTTAAACCGGAGCCTATCCTGGGAAAAACAGGCACAAGGCGGGAACCAACCATGGGCTGGCAACAGTACGCTGCAGGGCACACACTCTCACACACTCACACAATCTCACTCTCACTCACACCTTACAGGGCCAATGTAGAGTCGCCATATAACCTACAGTGCATCCATTTTCACTGTGGGAGGAAACTGTGTGCAAACTGCGCACAGAAAGACCCTACAGCTGACCCAGGGATTGAACCCAGGACCTTCTCGCTGTGAGGCGGCAGCGCTTGTCACGCGCACTCCGATCACGTGACCGATACGAGGACCCGGAAGTAGTCAGCGTGTTTCGGGAAGTATAAAAGGAGACTTTTTCTCACGGCTCGCTGCTCGGTCTTTGAGTCACCAGCCCACCTCTGATTTCGGTCAGCATCAACTGTGAGTACTCTTAATTATATGGTTACCTCCTCGATTGAGTGTGTGTCCGATAGAACGCGGTTTCTCGTGGGGAGTCTTGCTCTGTGTGTGAGAGAGTTCTTAGATCAACTCGCGTGGTTCTCCTACCTACTCGCATCTCACTCCGCGTTTGGGTTAACCGTCCACGCTACACGGACTAACGGCTATCGATTAGCATTGTGTCAAATCCTAACCAGATCCCTGACAGCGTTAACCACTGCGCCACCGTGCCGCCCCTAAAATGAAGAGTTAATCATAGCAACTGTGCCCACCATGTGATGCAGCACTGGTTCAGACGCTTCCTCTTTTAGCTCCAAGCACTCCATCAGCCACGTTTTTTGTCATTTTACTTCAACACACCAACACCGAAGGGTTTTTAGAGCTCAATTTTCACTCCCGAAACTTGTGCCAACCAGCGGTGGTAACAAGCTACAGTGTTCACAGTGTAAAAATCAATTCTTTTAATTGCCTGAGAATGTATCTGCATACAAAATCTCCTTTAACACAGTGGTTTCACATTCATCTTGTGCTGATAATCCATTAGAAAACAAGGAGCCTCTGATGATCAGGAAAGATTACTCCGGGAGGACAGGACCTGAAATTCCGTTTCAACACCAATCACCTTGTTTTCTTCCTTCTTCTTTTTCCACACTTTAATACTTATCCATCTTTTGTTGTTGAAACACTATTCATGGATGAAATCTGCTCATCGAGAACTGTTGTATCATCGTTGAACTGTCAGATCATTAGGATCGAGTCAGTTAGAAATACCAAGGGTTCACACAAAACAAGGGGAATCCGCTTTTAGCTATTATGCTGCCCATAGTTGGAATCAGCTTCCAGAAGAGATCAAATGTTCTAAAACATTAGCTACATTTAAATCTAGATTCAAAACTCATCTGTTTAGCTGTGCATTTACTGAATGAGCACTGTGCTTCGTCCGAACTGATTGCATTCTGTTTTTAACTGTCTTGAACTTATTTTAAATCAATTTTTAAATCATTTTTAAATCATTTTGTTTTATTGTTGTGATCATTGTTTTTAATGATTGTTCTACTTCTTTTTTTGTTTTTATTATTGTTTTTATGATTATTCTACTTCCTTTTATGTAAAGCACTTTGAATTACCTCTGTGTATGAAATGTGCTATATAAATAAATTTGCCTTGCCTTGTATGCGGTAGTGGTTACGGAGTTGACTCCATGATCAGAAGGTTGTCAGTTAAAGTCCGTTTTTTTTAACCTTGTAATTGTATGAGTAATGAAATGTTTTTGGTAATTTTGCATTGTCCATATAAATGTGTCGTTATGACAGCTGTGATGTTGCTGCCTTTACAGTTATAGTGGATTTATTTACTTCAACTTTTGTATTGATGAATTGTATTTTTGTATTTCGATTTTATGGACCCCAAGAAGACTAGCGACCACTGCTGTGGAAGCTAATGGGGATCCAAATAAAACAAACAAACAAACCAACAAACAAACAAAGTCCTGGACGCTAGTCCTAGCTGGTCCTAGCGCTAGACTGATGCTAGTTATAGCCTACAGTACAGCTTAAGGTGATTTGTTGAGCTGGACTGGCAGTGAAAATAACTGGCGTGAAGGATTCCCAGAACACAGCAGAAGGTGGTCTGGAATAAAATGGATCTTTATGGAGCAGCTTAAACCAGCCAAATACCAAAAAAAAACCCTCCTGCTGGGCCTGGCTGAAACGTTTTCAGTCGGGAAAGCAGCGGTGAAATAACGTGGAAGCGGCGCGGCTCCATTATGTGGTCGGGTTCCCCTGGTTTTTCCACTTGGAGGGCAGCTTCTCGTTCAGCAGGCAAGGCGGGAGCAGCACGCGCCAGATTAGCACTCGAGGGGAACCACTACCGATTTAGGCGCGGCTAACACTCCCGAAGCTGAGCGCTACACAAACACCCAAACGTGTTTCATTTACACACACTCACACTCTCGCTGAATTTTTTTATGCGTGCAGTAAAAGCTCTTGTCCCTCTGGGAGCCAACAGGCGGGGTTTTTTAGGAGAAACTGCTCTTAAAGAGAAATGCCTCCCCAGCCTGCGTCTCACATTTCTCACACGCAAGCGTTTTAAAATGAGACTAGCAAATCTTAATTTAATATTTGTGTAGCCTGCAGAAGCCTCAGTGAAAAGGTTAGAGGAAATCTGAAAACACGCCAGCAGAACTAACATCAGACGACGTCTAATAAAGGCAGTATGATCTCATTTGCATGATGTTTTTATACTTCAATTTAGGAACATTAGTACTTAGGGCTACAAAAGTAGCTTTCCACTTCTTAGGTGAGAGATGATGAAATGCAAATGTGGTGTGTGTGTGTGAGTGAATGTGTTTACATATATTTAAAAGATAAAAGCTAAGATTTGTGTAATTCTTATGGCTTTGTGAGGACATTTTGGAAAAGAAAACTGGAATCACCTTATAAATGATTTATAATCAGGTTGTTAATTAGTCAATCCCTCCAGGACTTCGTGGGCCTTTTTTTTTTTTTTGGAGATTGTTGCAGCCTAAAATGTCTAATTTTGCAGCAGCTTTTCTAAAAAATTGCGATGAAAGTTGTTTTTAGGAGTTTAGTTGCAATACAGTTGCTGGAGCAAGTCAAAGTTGCGGAAAATTTATCAATTTTGTCCTCCCTTTATAATGATTCTTTAACAATTTATTAAAATTAAGGAAAAAACACCACCATTATTTTTATTAACCGTTAATCATTTAGTTATTTTTGATAGTAAATCTGAGGCGTTTTTATCACACATTTCCGAGTTGATAAAACACTAATTTATAAACAACGCAAAATGCCTGCGTCGGTCTCAAAGAGACATAACAGTAATTTTCTCAGAGTTGTGGTCTCGGCTGGTCTCCACATAAAATACCGAGTCCTATTTGTCCGAGTCCGAGACAAGGCCGAGTATAAGTACGGCTGAGTCCGAGACAAGGCCGAGACTTTAAAAAGCTGGTCTCGAGACTCCAGTACTAAAAACTAGATAGAACACATGACTTGTGATGTGTGTGTGTGTCTGTGTGTTCATGTATTTATCGCATTGTGGGGACCTTTTTGTCCCCTAAAATCACTTTTATCTGTTTTTTTTTGTTTTGTGAGACATTTGGGGACATTTGAGAGGTCCCCATGAGGAAAAATGACTTTATAGAAAATGTGCTTGTTTTATTTGAGAAACTAAAAGAGGTAAAAGATGTGCTTTTGGTTACTGAGGTTAAGGTTAGGGTTAGGATTAGGTGTAGGTGTAAAATTATATACATCTAGTCATTATGGGAGCCTATGGAAAGACCTCACAAAGATAGTAATACATAGACTGTGTGTGTGTGTGTGTGTTTTGTTGGGAGCTGGGCAGAAATGTGCAGTTTTAAGTCTTTAATCAGACTTGGTGGAGTTTCATTAATCTGTCTGTCTGTGGGGCTGCATCTGGTGAAAAACTGCTGATCTGTGCTGGAATCTGTGTTCCGGTGTATTCCACAGTCCCCTCACACACACGCACACACACCACCACATCACGTGTTTTCAGCATCTTCGCAAAAAATCATTATTCACATCTTTGCATACACACATTTGTCAGCACTTTTCTCTGATTCCTCTGTGTGTGTGTGTGTGTGTGTCTGTATGAAGGGTTGGTGTATTTATGAGTGTGTGTAACAGGTTTTTATCATAGATCACTACAGTGTGACCGCGGTCATAAATATAGATCAGGTGGAAGCTTCCACCAACGACACCACCACCATCTCTCTCTCTCTCTCGCTCTCTCTCTCGTGTTTCATGTGATTTGTCTGAACTCCTTCACCTTCTCATGAAATAATAATGCCTTTAAATAAGGCTCTGTGGAGAGTATCATCTCTCTAGAATCACACACACACACTGGGGGTAAGAGAGTAGGGAAGGAGGGAGAGAAAAGAAAGAAGGGATGGGGTAGAAAGTAAGAGAGAGTAAGGGAAGAGACGAGCGGTAACAGGAAGTAGGGCTGGGCCATGTGGCCTAAAAATGATATCTCTTTCTGGGAGAGAACTACATTTCCCACAATCCCCCTGCGTCGAAACCAATCCGAAATACAGTTTGATACTAAGTAAACAGCTGTATTGTGAGTAGAACGCTGGTAACTAAAATATGAGTTTTGTCTGTAATAAAGGGGAGGATTTGACTGAACTTGAGTGTTTCGAACTGTGAGTAATATCGCAAGCTTTAGAGTCGAGTCGCGAGAAACCACGCAACGTGCGTTTACACCGCGAAGAATGTCATTCATGTTTTTACACATTTATTTCTGGTTTTGTGCACAGAATAACAGAACAAGTCCAGTTGTTCACTTCCATTTCCAATGAATGTCTCTGAAACCGCGTGATATTCAGTTCTCTCTCTCTGCACGCACGCTTTCCTCCGCTTCCAGAACAGGCTAACAGCCTAACAGGCATGCAAAATCCGACACGCAAGACAAGGTAAAAGTAAAAAACCACATCCAAGTTTATTTTGGTGAACGCAACAAGATACAAGGGGTAGTGAAAAGACAGCACTAAAGCAAAGAACTTAATGAGACATACTCACCCTGCAACTAGTCTGCTCTAACACAGTAGCATGACAGGCTAGGATAACGGACAATGCTAAGAAAAGTCTCCTAGCGCGTTGTGAGACGCTTAGAAGACTCGCTTGTGTTTGTTTTTCTCCCACCCCAAAAAGCAAGTTTCTTTTAATTATATTACCTCTCTCTCTCTCAAAAGTCCAGTTTTAAACATAATATTCAAATTCTTCCTCAGCGTCCAAAAGTGCTTTTATTTTTTATTAAAAAATATACCATCCTTAGCATTCCACTCCGGTCGAGTCTGCAGAGTCTCGGTGTAAAACATGTTCCAATTAACTCCTAATAAACACAGCAGCATTGGGGAATACGGAGAGCAGTCCTGCAGTGCTGGGGACCGGCTATTAATTAATGAGAATGAGTTTCTCTCTTTATTTTTAATGAGAAACTCTAACACTACATGTTGTTTCCCTTCCCCTGGATTTACATTTATTACTGTTTTTAAAAGATCTTTATGTTTCATTTACAATTTTATATTAAAGACATGAACAGGGGCAGTTGGTAGGTAACAGCTAAGGTGTTTGCCCCATGATCAGAAGGTCGCCGGTCTGAATCCCTGGTACTCATGAGCAAGGTACCGTCCTCAAGCACTACAAACCCACCCCCCTGGACGCTGCCCATGTTGCAGAGGTCATATTTGGTTGTGGGAGGTGGTCCCCAAGGTGGTTCAAGTCCCGGACTGGTAAAGGTACTAACGAGGTACTCATGAGCAAGAAACCATCTCCAAGTACTGCTCCTTGGGCGCTGCCAAAAAGCTGTCCACTGCTCCTGCTCCTACAGATGAATCAATTGCAGAAGTCACTTTTGGTTGTGGTGCACTGTGTGCTGTGTTCACAATGATAAATAATCACTCTTAATTTCACCCCTAAAGAGCATCACGGTCTATACAGTTGTTCTGATGTGTGGTCTCCAGCATCCTCTCTTTTAGTTTTGGAAGGCAGGTAAGATGTGGACTAAAAGGGAGAATGAAGGTGGAAAATTCCCTCATGTGCCAGCTGCTTACACCTGTAAATGTCATGTACAACAAACCATCAATCAAAAACACACACACACACTGACGCAAGAACACACACACACACACACACACCTTAGGCTACCATCAGTAGATGTCATCCAGGAAATTAAAGAAAGCTCTCAAGGGGACAATGTTTGTGTGTGTGTTCACGTACAGTAGTTCTGTGGTTGTGAGGACCAGGCTGTCCCCAAACCATGCGAGCCTAGACTGAACACTGACTTTTTTTGCCGACTGGAGTGAATCAGAGCATTGACGCGGGCATTCATGGCCTGCATTTGGTCAGCTGCATGTTTGGACGGCGTCAAATAATCGCTGCACGCAACGTTTTCAATTTCTGCCACAATCCTGTTGAACGCAAAGAAAACATTGCTATTGCGTTTACACGGCATTCGGTTGATGTTCTGGAGGACCGAATACTTCCCATGATTCGAAAAGCGTTCAGACATGGGAAATGCGACAGAAACCACATTTTGAAAATGTTCGAGGAGATTGATCCAGTCGATGTGCAGTCAGAGGGTGAAGCCGTCTGTGGCACCATATCAGGAGGACTTTTAAAAGATGAAGTCGAGGCTCAGTTTTAATGAAGCGTAGGGATCTATTTTTTCGTTAACTCGATGTAGAACTATCCACAAAGATGACCGACAGGTAAACACCTCGGATAAACACCTGATAAACACACCAAACTACAAATTGGGCTGCAGGTTGACGTTAAACAGCGTCAAACCAATGCCAGTGTAACGCCTTACTAATGTTAATCAAGCGCAGCTACAAAACGCAACAGAAGCACGTAGGATGTTTAGAGCGCGATCATTTATCCAAGATTTGAACGCCTGTGTGGATGAGGCCTAGGGTCAGGGTTAGGGTTAGCTCTAGCTGTAGCATTATTTACATCATGAAGCGAGTCAATGGAAGTACCTCACAACACTAGTAATACACAAGGTTATCTTTGTGTCTGTAAATCTATGTATATAACCCGTGTTCCCAAGTGCCCTCTACGCCGCTAAATTAACCCTCTCTGACTTTTTCTCCACCTTTACTGCAGTTGTGTCGGCTGAAGGAGCTGCTGATGATTTAGGGCTTGAGATTTATGGCCAATGGGAGGCCAGCGCTGCCCCTCAGCCATAATGGCGTCTCCCCTTGGCCTAAATCATGATCCATATGACTGTTTTACTGGATCCTACACACACACACACGCTTTCTCTCTCTCAAATAAAACCTTCAGTGGATAATTCCTCGGTTCATTCGAAACTGAGACCTTTCCTGGGTCAGACTGCATCACCGCTCCATTTACTGGCTAATAACAGCTCTAAAAATCAGAAAAATCTACTAAAAAATCTGCAAACTGTCTTTAAACAGTGACAGGTACATGACAGGGACAGTCTGTCAGAGAAAGAGATGACTAATGTGATTAAAGTGTATATTATGTAAACTCTGCCACAGTAATATAGGATATAAATACTGTAACTCTGTGTGTGTGTGTGTGTGTGTGTGTGCGCGCTATAATAAAGACAAATGTGTTATGACCTCTAGGGGTGCTAAAAACACTACAATTTATGCAGTCTGAATCACTGAGGCACTAATCATACAATGTCTTGATATGAGATTAATGTAGATATGTGTCATTTCACTGTATAGTTCTATATTCTAACTCCTAATGTCTTGATATGATTATGTGGTTTTGTCGAATGTCATAAACATCAGCATCAGCAGTGTATGGGTGTGTGTCTGTGACAGACATATACACAAACAGTGCTGATGATCAGTGCTGACCCTTTTGGGTTGCTTTTTGTGACTTTTGCTTGGACCCCTCTTGTGGCTATTTATTCATTCATTCATTATCCGAACTGGGGTCGCAGGGGGGAACAAAGCCTATCCCGGGAACTTACGGGGGCAAGGCGGGGAACAAGCCTGGGAAGGCGGGTTGGCAGGCACACACAATCACACTCACACATTATTATTATTTCTATATTACTTGTACTACTACTACTAATAATAATAATAATAATAGTAGTAGTAGATCAAAAGGAGAAACAAATCACAACTCTAATCATTATAAATGCATTTTTCCTTCATCAAAGACCTAAAAGTGTTACTATTTGTCTGATTCTTGCTCTTAAGAGCAGAAGTCATTACTTCAGCGTCTCACTGTGAGGTGGGAGCACAGGGCAGTGAGAAGCACATTTACCTGTGAAATGCTAGAAACTGCAGGTTGTAAATTCTCCTCATCGCTCCTGAATGTTTTCATGTCAAGCAGCTTCACAGCCTAGTGGCTGCGATATCTCTCACTCCCTCACTCCATTCTTCCCTTCCTAATGTGTGTGTGTGTGTATATGTGTGTGCAGGCCACAGTTGTGCAATGTATTTATCTCAGTGTAATGGCACTTCATTGGTATTCTGTGGCCACTGCGGATCAATGATCCTTGGCACTCTCGCTATTATTTCATTTCTTGTATCCAAAACTCGTATCGAGGATTCAGCTAAATTGTTTTGAGCCGCTTTTGGCTGAGTTGTCACAATGGCACTGTGGGGGCTGAAGCGTAACGCCAGAGAGATTTCAGCACGGAAACCACCCCCCCCCACCTTCCCAGCAACCCGACACGCACACACACACGTACACACAGACACATACACACACACACACACACACACACACCAACCACCGGCCGCTTTTCAATAAAACCAGCCAATAGTAGATTACAAACCACAGCTACAGACCAACCTGGAAGCAACCGTCAGCCAACCGAGGCTCTGACTGTCTATTTATCAGGAGGAACAGTAACTGGAAATAATGAGAACAAGAGAATAGATTCAAAAACCTCTCTCAGATATTGTTAAAGTGAGAAAACCAACCAAAATGCATGTCACAAAACCGTTCCGTTCCTCAGATGGCGTGTAAAAGCGAGGTCTTGTCTCTCGGAGTTCATGAAAGATCTCTGGGCACCTTTTTAAAAGACTCAATTTTAGTAACTGAGTTATTATTTGTCATTGTGAACACAGCACAGCACAGCACAGCACTCAGTGCACCACAACAAAGTGTGGCCTCGGCATTTGACCCATCCGCGAAGGAGCAGTGGGCATCTTTTTATTTGGCAGCGCCCGGAGAGCAGTGCTTGCGAATGGTACCTTGCTCATGAGTACCTCAGTGATACCCTTACCGGTTGGGGGCTTGAACTGGTGACCACCCAAACACAAAGTAAATACACTAACTGTGAAGCTACCAGCTGTAACTGTACCATCTGTAATGTGTAGAAAACATATTTCTGGAACGAACAAATTATTCTGCACATAGGGGGCATAATGGTTGGTAGCATAATGGTTATGACGGTTGCCCGGTGATCAGAAGCTCACAGGTTCTAATCCCAGACCGGTAAAGGTACCACTAAGGTACTGATGAGAAAGGTACCGTCCCCAAGCACCGCTACCCGGTGATGCCCATGTTAGCTGCCCACTGCTCCTTCACGGATGGGTCAAATGCAGAGATCACATTTGGTTTGTTAACAATGACAAATATTCACTCACTTTCACTTTTGTGAACACAGCACAGAGCAACACAACCAAATGTGACCCATCTGTGAAGAAGCAGTGGCCAGCTTTGAGGGAGCAGTGCTTAGGGACAGTACCTTAGTGGTACCTTTACCGGTGCGGGACTTGAACCGGCAACCTTCTGATCATGGAGCCAACTCCCTAAGCGTCACACTACCAACTGTAACTATCAGCTGTAACGTGTTGAAAACAGCACATTTTGGGCGTTATGGTTTTAACGTGTAAAACGAACGAACAAACTAATCATTCTGCACATTGGGGGAAGTTGGTAGTGTAATGGTCAGGGAGTTTGCCTTGTGATCGGACGGTCACTGGTTCGAATCCCCCACCAGTAAAGGTGTCACTGAGGTACTCATGAGCAAAGTACTGTCCCCAAGCACTGCCGCCCGGCCGCTGCCAAAAAGCTGCCCACTGCTCCTTCATGGATGGGTCAAATGCAGAGTTCACATTTGGTTGTGGTGCACTGAGTGCTGTGTTCACAATTGTCACTCACTTTCACTTTCACATTGGTGCCGTTTGAAGTGGAAAAACATTGCCTCAGTAAAGCGCTTTGGGAGTGTGGTAGAAATAAAAATTTCATAGATGTGGGCATAACTAATATTAACAACATACAGAACCTCGGCCACTAGAGATCGGAAATTCCTACGTCGAGAGAGATTTTCCGGCAACCATGTAGAATAACGGCACGCCGCCGCATTAAACGTCTCGAGAGATTTCTGTCTTCCTGCTCTCCGAAGAACGGATCAAGCTTTCTCAAAGAAGTGAGCGTGCCAGGTTTGTCTGCTTTACGCTTAAACGCTGCAGCGAGAGTAACGCTTCCCCCGTGCAGTGGCTGGCATTAGCGTGCCACTGTGCCACTCTCTCGGCCTGCTTTACTAAAAACTGTGTCAGCGGCGCGACACCTGATCAAACGCAGCCGCAAAAACACAACGAGGGGAGAAGGAGCTGGAGAAGCAGGAGCGCAGAACAAGCACTGCAGAACAGAGGAGGAAGAGAGCGGTGCTGTGATGATGTGCTGTCTCATCTCTCTCTATCTCTTCTCTTATTCTCTCTCTCATCCCTCTCTCTCCTCTCCAGGTCAAGCTCTTTTCCTATCTATCTATCTATCTATCTATCTATCTATCTATCTATCTATTTACCTTTCTTTCTTCAGTCTCTTTCTCTGTGTCTTTTGTTGTTCTCTTCCATTCTCTTTTTTCTCCTCACTCTTTCACTTACCTTTCTATCTCTCCCTCCCCTTAGCTCCTCTTTCCTATCTGGCTCTCCTTTCTTACTTTCTATCTCATTTTTCTATCATTCTCTCTCTCTCTCTCTCTTTTCTTTCGCTCCCCATCTCTATCTTTCAGTCTCTCTATCCATGTCTCTTACTTTCTCCCTCTCCTTATTTCCCTTTTCATTTTTCTCCTTTCTGTCGTTCTCTCTCTATCAGCTTTTTTGGTTTCTTTCATTCTTTCTTTCTTTCTCTCTATCCTATTTCTCTCTCTCTCTCTATTTTCTTTCTCTCTTCATTACTTACTATCTTGCTCTCTCCCTCTCCTTATTTCCCTTTTCTTTTTTCTTTCATTCTTTCTTTCTATCTCTCATCTCTCTCTCTCTCTCTCTCTCTCTCTCTCTCTCTCTCTCTCTCCCTCTCCTTTCTTTTCTTTTTCCTCACTCTCTCTCTCATTCCTTTCTCTCTCTGCCCCTCCCTTGTACTTTTCCTTCTTCCTCCTTTCTTTTTCACCCTCTTCCTCCCTTTTTCTTTCTGCTGCCTCTTTCTCTCAGTTTATCAACTTTTTTCTTTCTTTCAGTCTCTCTCTTTCTTTCCCCATCTCTTCTCCTTTCTCTCTCTCCCACTCTCCCTCTTTCTCTCAGTCCCCTCTATCTACTTTTCTTTCTGTCTTTCTTCTTTCTCTTTCTCTCCCTCTTCCTTCTTTCTATCTCCTCTCTATCTTCCTCCCTTCTCTCTTTTTGTCTTTCTCTCTCTCTCCTCTTATCTCCGACCTCACACCTTTGAGGTCATTCCACTGTCTAACATTTTTTCCTCAAGAAAATTGACTCTCATTTACAAACCTGCCAAAACTCAGCTGTTCCTTCACAACACACTGAACACACACACACACACACACCCCTTTAATAACACAATCCCACCCTAAAAATCCTGCCTAAAATAGCTTTGCACCTTGCTAGAAGTTAAATCGACTGAGGTTCTTTTTACCCTAATTTTGTGGAAAAATGCACAACCCTATTTTTGTTTCTCTCTAGAAGAGCTGTAATCTCGACAGCGCTTCTGGGAGGCCGAGGGAAAAACAGCGGCATCCTTCTGTGTGTTTGTGAAAATCCTCTGAAGGTGATTTGCCGGCATGTATACGCTGGTGTGTGTGTGTGTGAGTGTGTGTGTATGGTAATTAGGCGGCCATTGCGATCTTCCAGGCGGTAGACGCTATCAAGGCCGGACAGAAGGAGAGAGTTTGTGGAATGTCAGGCGGTGTGGAGAATAAGGTCTTATGTTTAAAACATGAGGCCGACTTGCTTGCTGTTACGCCTCTTCTCCTCCGTTTCCTCTCTCCCTCTCTTTTTCACCTCTCCCTGCCATCTTCCATTGGAGTTATCAGGGATTATAGAGCACGACCTGAACCACCTTTCCCCCTTTTCTGAAAGACGACATCCTCATGGTGCCAAGGGCAATAAGAGGTGTGACTGTGTGTGTTCTGGGCTGTGGGTGCACTCTGGGATGTGTGTGTGTCTGTGTTCTGGGCTAACTGTGTGTGTGTGTGTGTGTGTGTGAGGGTGGGTGTGCCACTATGACTCAGCCAGTCACATTTCCCAGGTTTGTTCACCGCAGTTGTGTCTGTATGTCGTGACTGGCAGTTCATTTAACACTAAATGACTTGTGTGTGTGTGTGTGTGTGTGTGTGTTTGTAAACCTCCCAATATGGGGACTTTAACCTGATGCACACCAGCAAAGTGGGGACCTGGTTCATTTTGGGGACGTAAAACCCCACAAAGTTCATCACTAACTACCCTTTTAAGCTCCCCTTTTAAAATATATTAAGTCCCCTTCACGCTCATATCCTTAAAAGTGTGTGCGTGTGTGTGTGTGTTTGTTTGTTTGTAAACCTCCCAATATGGGGTCTTTGTCCTGATGCGCACCAACAAAGTGGGGGCATAAAACGGTGTCCCACAAAGTTAATCACTGCAACATACTTATTTTTTCAAGCTTAACCTCTCCATCATTATTGTATTCTTAAAAGTGTGTGTGTGTGTGTGTGTGCGTGTTTGTATACCTCAATATGGGGACTTTGCCCTGATTACAGACCAATAAAGTGGAGACATGTGTCATCATACGGACATAAAACCCACATTTTTATTTGAGCTGAACTTCTCCATTTAACACTTCAGTCCCCACACTGCTCATATGTTTAAAATAGTGTGTGTGTGTGTGTGTTTCTGACCTAAGACTTCTTTTCGGGGACAAATTTCAGACTCTCAGACTCTCCAGACAGTGAAGGTAATGTGTGTGTTGGAGAAAAGCTCAGAATTGTTGAATTTGTGAGGCATGGCAAGGACATTTATGCTTGTGAACACAACAAAAGCTGCTTTTATTAAAAGGTTAAAGGTTGCATTTGAAAAACTAAAAGCGTGAAAAGTAATTAGCAATCATGGTAGTCAATGGAATTAATTAGGGGAGTGATAGTAATTATACGAGTCAATCTGAGGACCAGAAAAATGGAAGGAAGCTCTGTGTGTGTGTGTGTGTGTGTGTGTGTGTGTGTGTTTGTGTGTGTGAGTGACAAACATCAGACTCTACACTAAAAATGAATATTTAAAAAATGACATTCACTTTTGTTTTTTGCACATTAAAATGATTGTGAGAAAAATAAATACTAAGTTACTGAGGATATCAAAATTTAACTTTCCAGCTTTTGAGTTTCTGACTGCTAAGTAAAAAGCCTTGTTAAGCTGAGGGTGATGATGGTCTACAGGTTAGGATGCTCGCCTTTAGACCACGAGGTTGTGGGTTCGAATCCTACATCCAACACTATCATCACTGGGTCCCTGAGCAACACCCTTAATTCCAAATTGCTTCAGGGAAACTGTCCATGAAATGAGGCGAAATGGAAGTCGCTCTGGGTTTCAGCATCTGCTAAATGCGTAATATGTGTAACTAGGGATGCACAATATGGGAATTATTGGCCACTGCCGATATACAATATTTTTCATGCATAAATGTGCGGATGCTGATGCCAATAAATGGCAGGGAGAAGACAATATTTTGCTTGCCAACATTCCACTGCACACTCAGCATGTTGGCACAAAAATAACACCATAACTCTGACATTTCTAACACATTTGCGCCAAGTCAAGCGAGCATGAAAGCAGAGTGGAGAGAGGGTCAAGCATTTAAAGGGTAGTGCACAACATTTTAAGAGAAAGTCACTACCCACCCTACGTAGTGTACCAAGTCAAATAGAGCACGTATGACACTCCATGTGCAATACCTAGTGTGCAGAGAGCCGTTAAGCTACAACCCCGGCTACTTCCTGAGATGCATACTACCACATAGAAAAGTATGATAAGAAAGCCTTACCTACCGTATTGTGCGCAAGTGCAGTAGTATTGGGCTCGGGACGCAGCCCATGTGCGATGTGCATTCACGCAATTTAGTTTGTAAAAAAATATAAGAGTTGAGATTAGTTAAGAGACTTTGCTCATGACTGTTCCACTGCGTGCTCAGAAATTTTGGCACAAAATAACGCCATACATTTTAAAAAAGAATACATGGGCCGTATAAAATCCCAGCTCGGACTTTGGATATGTCTGACATAAGCGCTACCTTTCCGATATACATCAGATGAAAATATCGGACAAAGCTACGCATCGGCACGATGCCAATGACTTTTAAAAAAGCAATTATCGACCAATTCCGTGTTTGATTCCGATTTTATCATGCATCCCTAGAGGTAACTGTCAGTGATGGGAATAACGGCGCTATAAATAAATGGCGTTACTAACGGCGATACTTTTTTCAGTAACAAGTAATCAAACGAATTACTGTTTCCCCCGTTACAACGCCGTTACCGTTACTGACAATAAAATGCGCGTTTCTATAACTGAGAACACTGAAGCGGTTTTCACGCGAGCAGCGTCTCTCTCAGCCATAGGACCTCTCTTTCTCTGGGGCGTGTGTGTGTTTGCGTGTGTGTTCGGGTCTGGGGCGGGACACATAACCAGTGATGATGATTGGTGTGTCTGTAAACGTGGTGTAACTGAGAACGCGATGATTGGCTCAGATTGAGTAAATTTCCATTGTTTGCCAATCAGAGGCAGAGTAGTGCGGGTGTTCACAGAGAAGCACACGCACGGTCAGTCGCACACACCAACATCCAGGAGTCACAACGATGGCAAGTCCAACAAGTTCAAAGGTAGCTTTTGCAAACTGGAAGTATAAGCACTACTTTTTTTTGCACTACAGTAAATATTATTATTATTATCATTATTATTATTATTATTAGTTTATTTTTGGTACATTTCTTCAGAAGCATAATTTATTTTTAGAATTATTTGTTGACGAGTTGTGGTCTGTGCAATAAATATTTAAAGTTCTAAACCATCTATTGTGCTTTATTGTTCCACTATAGTAATGATAATATTTATAATAATATGTTGAATTTGATAGTTGTCTCTCACGTTGTCCCACAACAACATTAAAATAGTGTAGATCAGTGTACAATGTTTTATATTTATTTTATAGTTATATTAAATTAGATTTTTTTTTAATTAACGCAATAGTTACTTTGCCTGGTAATTAGTTACTTTTATAATGATGTAACTCAGTTACTAACTCAGTTACTATTTGTGAGAAGTAACTAGTAACTATAACTAATTACTTTTTACGTGGGTACGTGCGTGTGTGTTTGTGTGTGTGTGATTACAGGTTGCCTGACTAGGCCAGGGAGAGGACAGTCGATGGTAAGTGGATTCTGTGTCTTCGGGGGAACATGTTGCAGTGATATACAGTATAACACACTAAACGTCATCTTTCAATCTGTCTTTCCTTCTCTCTTTCCATTTCCATCACCCTCTCATTGCTGTAACCGCACTTCCGCTGCCTTACCGTGGACAAACACGAGCAGAAATCTGCTCCAGATCTGGCTGTGTAATGATCTGGACTCTCGTGCTAAACTGTAATCTCGCAGCATTGCAGGTCATAATTGAATAGTAATGCGTTTGTAAAGGACGGCGACGGCTGTTAAATCGGAGTAATCTTCCCATAATCAGTAAACACATGCAAATGAAGAATTGTCCGGATTTACATGGAAGCTGTAAAGACAAACAGATCTTCATTTATGCTAATGAATGCAGGAGGCGTGTAGATCAGCACGAGGCTGCAGTTTCTGCCCACAGTGGAGCACCGACACAATAACACTGCTGTTCCTGTGAGATTCAGACCATCGCCAAGCAGCTGCGCTTCAGATCTACACACACACACACCTCACTCCATCTTACTTCTGACGCAAACAATGAGCAACCCCGTATTGAATTCATAATTGCTGGTTTATTAAATATCGTAAATAATAAATAACAATTGAATGTTGAACTAACAGCTCGGTCAAAAAAACAGCAAATCGCTTAAGTGACGGAACGACTGACTGTTTACATGTGTTTAAAATCTCACATGCAGCAAAAAGTTGGTCTGTAAGCATTCATAAGACGACAAGAAAGAAAGAGAGAAAGAAAGAAAGAAAGAAAATGAGATGCAAAGGAAGGACAGAGGAAAGATAAAAAGAGTAAGAGGTGATGAGAGAGAGAGAGAGAGAGAGAGAGAGAGAGAGAGAGAGAGAGAGAGGAAAGTTAAAAAAGAAGCGACAGAGAGAGGGGGAATGACAAGGGAAATGAGAAGTAGAGATAGAGGGAGGAAGAGAGAGAGAGAGAGTAGAGTTAGAGGGAAGAAGAGAGATAAGCAGAGCGAGAGAGGGAGAAAGAGAAGGGAAACATAAAAAAGAAGAGATAGAGAGAGAGGGAATGACAGAGAGAGGCAGAAGGGAGAGTAGTGATGAAAGGAGGAAGAAAGAGAGAGAGAGGTAGAGATGGAGGGATGAAGAGAGATAAGCAGAGAGAGAGAGAATGATAGATAGCAGCGTAAAGAGAGAGTGAGAAGAGTCAAAGAGGGAGAGAGAGAGAGAGAGAGAGAGAGAGCGAGAGAGAGAGAGAGAGAGAGAGAGAGAGAGAGAGCAGAGAGAGAGAGAGCAAATCAGTGGCAAGAAAGAGAGTGTAGAAGAAGAGATAGAAAGAGAAATGATAAAGGAGCAGAGAGATAACAGGACAAAGAGAGAGAGGAAGAAGAAGAAGAAGGAAGAAGAGGTTGCTGAAAAGCTGCCTTCCTCTGATTCACTCCCATCAAGGCCAAATCAGCAACGACACACACAGACACATTCATCCTCCTGACAGAGCTAACCAATGACTGACGTTACAAATGAAAGAGAGGAGACACACACACACACACACACACACACTCAGAGCAAGGCTCTAACACACACACACACACACACACACACACACCTTCAGAGCAAGGCTCTAACACACACAAACACACACACACACCAGAGCAAGCAGCTCTAACACACACACACACACACACACTCCAGAGCGAGGCTCTAACACACACACACACACACACACACACACTCATAGTAAGGTTTCATCATTAATATTATTAATACACCTTGGTAGGAAAGCAAGGGCTCTAACACACACACACACACACACACACACACCAGAGCAAGGCTCTAACACACACACACACACACACTCTCAGAGTAGTTCTAACACACACACACACCAGAGCAAAGGTCTCAACACACACACACACTCAGAGCAAGGCTCTAACACACACACACACACTCAGAGCAAGGGCTCCCCAACACACACACACACACACACCAGAGCAAGGTTTCAACACACACACACACACAGAGCAAGGCTCCCCACACACACACACACACACACTCAGAGCAAAGGCTCTAACACACATGACACACACTCAGGAGCAAGGCTCTACACACACACACACACACACACTCAGAGCAAGGCTCTAACACACACACACACAGAGCAAGGCTCTAACACACACAACACACACACACTCAGAGCAAGGCTCTAACACACACACACACACACACTCAGAGCAAGGCTCTAACACACACACACACACACACACACACTGCTGCCATCAGACTCACACAAAACACTCCAAATAAAGAGAGCTGTCCTCAAGCACATGTTGAAGCGCTTGATCCATGATCAGACACAAGCAGACGATAACTGGTCAGAACAAGTCCAATTACATCTCCGTCCTCACATTAAACACTCCTGATGATGGGTCCAGAAAGATACACACACACACACACATATTCACACACATCCACACAGTCGTCTTTCTATAATTATGTCATATTTGACATATCAGTGACGTAACCTCTTTTATTGTTTGAGACAGATTGATAGAAGAAGGAGATAGTGGGAGAGAACAAAAAGTAGATACACGAGAACGAGGGAAAGAGGGAAGCAGAGAGATGAAGAGAGAGAGAGAGACTGGAAGAAAAATATAAAGAGGACAGACACTGACAGGGGACAGTGAGATTGAGAGAGAGATTGAGAGAGAGGGAGAAATGAGATAGAGAGAAAGACAATGGAAAGAAAGAGAGAAGAAAAGATCAGAAGAGCGTGAGAGAAAGGAGAGACTGGAAGAAAGAAAGAAACAGATACAGAGAGGATCAACATTTAGAGACGAGAGAGGGAGAGATTCAGAGAGAGAAATGAGATACAGAGAGAGAGAAAGACAAGGAAAAGAAAGAGACAAAGAGAGAGGGAGAGATTGGAAGACGAGGATGGACAGACAGATAGATCGGGGCAGAGCACTGGGCATTAGCGTTAGTGTGTGTGAGTGTTCTGCATACTGTCGGGAGCTGATCTGGGGTCTGTTTCAGGCCTGATGCTCTAGTTCCTATTGAGAGTTAATCAATAAACACTGACAAAAAGCCAACGCAAGACTGACCACAGTCATTTCAGCTCACCTTAAACACTCTTTAGCCTGATTAACAGTGGTCTCCCTCCCTCTCTCGCTAATGGAAGCTATCCACATGTAAGCCAGCATGTGTAATCACCTCCTTCACACACACACACACACACACACGTCTCAGTGTCTCAGTGAGTATTAGTGCAGCTTTTTAAATGACTCCTTCCTTTGTGGAATTAAACCCTGGTCATTGTTAAACCCCCTGAAAGCCAGAGAGCCACCGAGCTTTTAACGCCTTTTACTCTGTCTCTCCATTCTCTCTCATATCACTCCCGCCTCTCTCGCTGGTCAATGTGCCAACACTGGACATTAAAAAAGGGAGAAAATGGAATAAACTGTTCATGACGCATCTCACACATTAACTCAGTTACACTTCAGAACACACACACACACACACACACAGTCTAGACAAGTCAGATACAGTAGGGATGCAAGATATGGGAATTATAAACAGAAAAAAAGACATTGGTGGAGACATTTTTTTTACCGCAGCGCTCACAGCACTTCAACGTTGAAATCTGTTCAACTATTAGAACAGCGCTGGGCTCGTCAATGTCACTTCTCTCTTGCTAGCCAATCAAAATTGAGGAAGGGGTGGGACATACACAGTCAAGAACTCACTACAAATGACTATTTACACAGTTGGAATAAGGCAAAACCCTACAATGACGTGATTAAAGCCCTAGTCGGTGGTACTCTCCCACGGTTTGTCTCATGCACCCAATCCCTACGTCTCGAGGACATGTGAGTATCTAGTTCAAACGTTGCCGCTAATGTCAAGATGCCATTTCTCTCCATAATCTTGTCGGATAAACTACCGTTCTCGAAGGAACACGTTACAATGTTTACATGAAATGGAAGTTTCCGATGATGCATTTTGTAACTTAGCAACAACAAGCGGCGAGACAGGCGAAATGAGGAAATTAGGTTTTGACCACTCTCAGTGCACAAAACACTTTTGGTGAACACAAGCCCTTATCGGCTAATTCTGATATGATTGTGATATCAACGTCCAATATATTCTTTCATTAATTCATTATCCAAACCGCTAAATCCTTATCGGGGTCGCGGCAACCGGAGCCTATCCCGGGAACCACGGGCGCAAGGCGGCGGACAGCGACCCTGGGCAGGCGCCAACAAATCGCAGGGCTCACACAATCACACTCTTACACGCTCAGTCACACCTACAGGCCAATTTAGAGTCGCCAATCAACCTGTATTGCATAACTGCGCAAGAAAATGCGTCCTTTTATACTTCCTGAACCGCGGTCGGCACCTCCGGGTCCTATTACCGGCCGCGGTTCAGGAAGTATAAAAGGACGCATTTTCTTGCGGCGCATCGCTCTGTCATTGAGTCTACCAGCCCACCTTCCGACTCTGCTCGGCGCCAATCGTGAGTACTCCGATTATTTGGTTCATCTCCCTGATAGAGTGTGTGTCTGTTAGAATGCGGGTTTGTGTGGGAATCCTTGCTCTTCATGTAAGAGAGTTCTTATATCAACTCGCGTGGAAATCCTGCCTACTCGCGCTCTCAGCCGCGTTTGGGTTAACCACCACACTCAACGGGCTAACGGCTAACGCGTAGCAGTCTGTTATATCCTAACCAGATCAATGGCAGACTGTGAGCGTTCGGCATTCGGTTCACATCCTAATCAGATCACTGTCCGAATCGTGAAACAGTCTGAAGGCCGCCTAACCCGGCCGCTCGAAGATTGTGAACGTCTGGCTTTCTCGTCATATCCTAACTAGATCCCTGACAACAGGAGATGGACACTGCCTCTGACAAATGACCATGAGAGAGAGAGAGAGAGAGAGAGAGAGAGAGCAATATAAAAAACATCTACAGAAAACAACAGAGATACGGTGAGTTAGACCTAGAGAAAGAGAGAGGTAGAGAGATGAGACGAACTTTTAAACATGTAATGAACCACATGAGACCTGTACAGGACATGATACAGTAAATAAACACTTCCTGAGGTGCAAGTTCTATCAGGAAACACACGTATCAAGCAACATCACACATAAAAGTGATCTCACTTTTTCTCCGTCTCATGACTCTTTTTCCGTCCCTCTGTGTAAATAAAACGTAGACAGTTACGATGTGGCCGGGGAGTTCTAGATTTTCATCTTGGCTGACACAGTCACGCTGATCCATGGCGCCATTCTCTTTCTGTCCCTTCATCCTCCTCGCTACGGGCAACCTCAGACTTGGTGTGACCCGTGTGAAACCGAGCCCTGGTTTAAAAGGGTTGGACTCATTCTCTTGAATAAAACAAGTGTGTATTTTGGGTGACGTCTCTTACAACTTTTACAGGACAGGTACACTTGCACCTCGGTGGACTGCTCTTATCAGAAGATGCTCCGCTCCTGAGAAAAGTGCTCACTTTTAACTTGGAAATGTGCCCTTATAACGGTGATGAATGCAATTAATTTAATGTAAAAATATCTCTCATTCTGTGATGACTTAAACCGTGTTTTAAACACTCCTGACATTTAAAAGCTGACCCATTACGCGGCTCATGTGCGGAGTAAGGATGTGACCCGTAAAGTTTGGGTCACACACACACACACAAGTCTCATCCAGATCGTAAGAGACACATGAAAAGATCAATGTGCTTAAAATAGAGAGGACGAATGAACACAAAAATCATTTTCCTTTTCACTCCTGTAATTAAGGCCAGCAGTGGTCTGTTTAAGCTCGTCTGTGTTTTTTCTCTCTCTCTTTTTCCAAACACTTAAGTCCTTTAAAGAGATCAAGACGGAGGGAGCGAGAGAGAAAAAGAGAGAGACAGAGCGTCCAATTAGCCTCTCGGTGTGGGATAGTGATGAAGGACTGATACAGATGGATGAAGGCTCCTGCAGTCACGCAAGAGCACCACGGGGGTTATTCCACATGACAAAGAGACTTTAATTACTTCATTATGTGCTCTTTGTGCTGCCATCACTGAGCTGACGCACAAATCATTCAGATATAACCCTGAACTCTCCCTTGAGACCCTCATCCACTAACACACCACATTCGTGAGGGACATTCACTCCCTGCACTTTTACATCATCATGTTGACCTCACTCTGAGGCAACATGTTGAACACAGAAGTGCAGGGATCACTGATGATTTAGGATAATTAAGATTCATCACCGTGCGGAAATAAGCCAACGGTTCCAACGTTACATGAATATTTTTTTCAATCTGCCGGTGTTTATATGAACATATTTATTTACGTTTCAATAAAATCTAAAAATAAATGCTGTGACTAGGCTTGGCCAGTATCTGTTTTTTTCATACCCCGGTATCTTTCTGACCAAATACCCCAGTATTTTAGTTTTTTGTGGTTTGTTTTCATTCTACATTCTTCTATAATTATTTTTTATTCAAGATTTCATATTGTTTTAGCTTGATTTGGTATAAAAGTGCGGAGTTGTTAATAAACACTGAAAATATCAATGAATGGCTGTATTGTGACTAAAACGCTGGTTGTTGTTATTTATCAGCTAAAATATGAGTTTTGCTTGCAATAAAAGGAAGGATTTGACTGAACTTCAGCTTTTCACTCAGTGCTGGCGTGTGTTTACATCGCCAAAAATGTGAAACGTTTTCATCCAGTTATTTGTGTTTTTGTGCAGGGAATTACTCACAAATACTTTCACATACAGAGGATTCAATATAATGTCCGTTAAGTTGAAAGTCTCATGATTCTGATGGCACAATCGTTTGGCACAAACCCAAAATACTTCCATACAGCAGCTGAGGTATTCGCCTTTTTGACCAACTCCGTGCCATCATTGCACTATAGTCCTTCTTCCGGCCTGTTGAACACAGTCGTTCCGCATTCTGCCGTCCCGCAACTGAACATATTTAATTTCGATGGTATAAAAAACATATCGCCGGGATGGTTTTATGACTTTATCCATAATGCCATTTTGCAAGGAATTTAGTGAAATATGACATCAGTCAGAAAGGGTGGATTTAGATTACACTTTTTCCTTGCAGGTGGTTGTCCTTTAATTCTTCAAAGTCTAAATGTATTTGCCCTTTACACATTGGACGTTTCAGGATGTTCTTTCATCTCTAAAGATGATTGCTTTTTTAATTGTTTGGCAACGTCCTCAGAATGGACCAAAACCATAAATCGAAGGTTGCTCTGAGATGGGCATCACCCGGGAAGTGCAAACAAGGCCGGGTCTGGAACAACTCGGTGGCAAGCTGTGATAAATAATCTGAAGAAAATAAACCTCACATGGGGTAAAGCAAAACAACTTTTGGCCAAAACAGACTCAAAATTGATGCTTCACTTGCAATTCAACGTTATTAATAATATGATAAAACACACACCCAAAATGTTTCTGATCAAAGCAGGTCAATCGTTACTAAGGGCAAAAATAAAGCTACAAGATAAGCGTTCTATAAAGTGGCTTTCGGTTGGTGAGCGTGTGCGAGTAGAAAGTTTGACCCAGGTTCAGACATCTGCAGCAGGGAGAACAGCTTGAGCAGAACATTTTCTGATAACATGTTATGTATTTGTGCCACTTCTTATATAACTTTCTTCTAAAAGACCCTTTTAGTCACATTCTGTGTGTGTTTATCAGTCAGGGGTCACTAATAAACCCTTGGCCAGCTTGAATTTCTAAAACTTCCCAAGTTAACTTTGCTGAGTCGTTATCAAAAGCCAAGCGGAGATCAAAACAAAAACCAAAGTGACCAAAATATGGCACTGAAAATGACAGTTCAAAGTCCAAAAACGTGCAAAAAAGAGGAAGACAAACAGCTGAAAAAGATGAAAAACTGTTCAAACAGTCGACCGATTATCAGTATCAGTGTTTAATTTAGAGAGTCGCCAATATTAATTAACTACAAGATGCACTACTGTGGTTCCACTGCCATCTCTGTGCCGTTTGCTCTCGACTCGCTGCTTTATTTAATGTCTCGCCCACAAGAGTCTCTGATTGGCTTTATGTCGCACGAGTAGAGGTGTTGAAATTAATTTCATAATTAACGCATCTCAATGCAAACGTGGACAACTCTGCATCGATGCAATGGCAGACCATAATCAATTATAATAACGGAGGTTTTCAACCGGCAGGTCACAGCCCCCTAGTGATCCGCGGTGGCATTGCTGGTGGTCTGTGACATGGAATCCACTTTCACTACTGAAATCACTTTTTAAAAATTATTCATATTTTCATTCATTTCCACACGGTGTGAGCATCTTTATGAATAATGAAGTTAATTCAAATACCTAAAAACTAATACAAAAAATACTACCCCCCACACTCAGACTGAATTAGGGCTGCTCGATTATGGAAAAAACCATAATCACGATTATTTTGGTAAATCTTGAAATCACGATTATTTAACACGATTACTCATTGACTCTGGAAACACATAGCATTTATTGCACATAAAGAACAGCAAATGTAAACTTTCCCTGTTGAAATAACAGAAAGTGTAATATTCAAATATTGTATTAAAAAGTAAACAAAATCAGCAATGTAGTGCAGTTCTACAATCTCTTGAAAACAAAAAATACAAAATGTATAAATAAAATACAAATTAAATAAAAATAATTGTTTTTTTCGATTACATTGTTTTTGTGATTGTTTGGAGCCGAAATCGTAATTGAAATAAAACTTCGATTAATTGCACAGCCTGAGACTGAATTATATCATTACAATGCTTAATGATTTTCTGGGTAGGGCATAAAAATTAAAATCTTAAAAAGAACGTTGCGATAGTGCCAATCCTTTTCCTGCTGTGTTTGGTGTGCTACCACAAGACAAACATTACTCCACCCTACAAGCGAGGAGTGTTGCCTTTTCTTCTCTGTTGGCATGAAGAATGATTCTTTTAATGTGGAAGTCCTCCAGACCCCCAACCTTTAAGTACTGGGTGAAAGCTGTGCTCTCTACACTGCCGCTCGAAAAGTTGAGATATAGCCGAGGTAAATGCAGGCAAAGGTTCCATGCAATCTGGTCCCCCTTCATAGAATATGTTGAAAATATAGTACTCAATTGAATATGGTGTTATTTCTATACTAGTATGACCGAGTGTTGATTCAATTCATGTGATTATTTAAATTTATTTTGTTTATTTCTCTTTTTTTTTACTTTATTATTGTTAAGCCTGGGTCGGGGAGTGTTTTTGTTCTTTCATTGTTGGTTGGTTAATGTTGTAATGTTTGGAAAAGCTTAAAGTTAAAAAAAAAAAAAAAATCGATGGCATGCAACGTAATGTATCGAGATATCCTATCAAACCGAAACGCTGACCTAATAATCGTAGTCGAACCGAATCATAAAACCAGAGGCCACACGAGTAGTAGCCAATCAACGCTGAAGCCTTGTTGTCACTCACACCACACCACACTCAACATGAACACAGCGTGAAGCTCTGGCTACGTTCACACTGCCATGCTGAAGAGGCTCAAGTTGGATTTTTTGCCTTAATGTGATACAGATCTGATCTTTTCAGGGCTGTGTGGACACTTTTCAAATCAGATTTGTGTCACTTTCATATGTGGTACTAAATCTCATACGTATCCGATTCGCGGCCATGCGACCTGAATGTGAACGCTCAGATCGGAATTCATGTGGCTTTTTGCTTGTACGCATGCGCTGACATCATCAGCCTGCACCGGCAGCACGGGAAGGTAAAAATGGAGGAGAGCTGCGATAACAGTCAGTGGAAGGATGGAGAAGTTGGGGATTTAATTGACTTTTTTTCTCCTTTTTGACCTGCTCGTGTACAGCTGATTTACTGTTTGTCGTCCTCCAGAGCAAAGTGCGACACATGCGTGAGCTACTAACGCCTCCATTTTTAATGCCATGAGTCGTCCCACAGATATGACGTTTTTTGTTGTTGGTGACGCAGTTGACCCGTGTAAAAACGTATCAATGTGCGCATGCGTGACGTTTCGGAAGGCCGATGCGTTCACATTACAGTCAGATACAGGTCACTTGTATTATGAATGTGAACCGTCAAGATAGACCAATCCGATCTGAGCAAAAAATCGAACTGAGCGATGTGGCTGGCAGTGTGAACGTAGACTCTGACAATCTGTATCGATATCAACCCTGAAAAACCAGTATCGGTCGACCTCTAGTTCAAAGTATCAAAGGGAATAAAACCGTCCATATGCAGCTGACTAGGACGCTGGCAAAAATTCACAATGGAGGAAATTTTATGTCACAGACCATGTTTTTCAGGTGATTTGAGTGGAAAAACCTGGCCCTGTTTATGGACAGCCACTGCCACCACTTTACACAGTCAAAGATCTTTACACAATACTGCCGTCCTTAAACCAAACCCATACGACCTGGAGAGACCGTCTCCATCCTGGTGGAGTACAAAAACGCGGCTGTATTACAACACGCTCGTAATCGCTCGAACGCTGCAAGACTGTGCGTGATCGAATAATCTCCCCAGATGTCTACCCCTGGCCAGATTGAGACGATGATCTGAGCAAGGGAGTCGCCTGGCTGCTCTAATTGACCCTGTGAAAGATAGTTAATAAGGGGAGGATGGACTCTCCACTTGACTCCATTACGCCCTTTATGGTCTGTTCTCTAATCTACCTTCATTATGTCACTTTATGAACCCTGCAGTGAAGGGATAGTAAAAGAGAGAGAACGAGAGAGAGAGAGACAGAGAGAGGTAGCTTCCACAGTAAAGTCTCTTTGGAAAAGACAGATGGATTTAGAAGAGAGTGGCATTTAATTTTAAACGCACCCAGTTCCTATACTTAATGCATTGGCCACTTTCACCTCTCTCTCTTTCTCTCTCTCTCTCTCTCTCTCTCTCCAATTCCCTTATTCTCTCTTTCATCCGCATGTCTTTAACTCTGACAGCTGCTGGCTTAATAGATGCCGTTTGACAGTGAATAAGCCAATTAAAACGCTGCTGATTTAATTGAGCTGGGCTGTGTTGGCCGGGACCAGAAATGAGTCCATTTAGGAAGCGCTGGGCCCAGTGCGGGACGTACGCACATACACACGTCCACACACTCCCCTTTCCAAGTTGTTCATCTCTGGCTTAAAGCATTCCCATTTGAAAAGAGCAAAAAGCCTGGTGGACTCAGAGCTGGAGCCAGATCTCTGGCAGGCGCTGGGTGCTGGTATAAGCTTTAACAGGGAGGAGATGAAACTCCTACCGTGCCTGAGTCAGCTGTTATGCCATTATGTCAGAATAATAAAATACTAATAGAGCAGAGTTGGGGAAGTGCTCTAGAAAGCTGATGAAAAATCTAGACACACTTAAAAAACATGACTGTGATGACAACTGAATGAACCGAGCGCTGACTAGAGTTCATGAGATTAGCCGTACGCTTAGAAGCTTCTGTCATATCATCAAAGTATCTTCTCTCCTCCAAGATAAAATAAACTTCCATCAAGAGATTAAAGATGACACTGAAATTTGGTTCTGAGCTGAAATGTCATTCCTTTCCAGTGTTCCAAGTAGGAATGCACCGATCCAACTTTATCAGCTCCGACAGCGATGTCGATACTTGGGCTTTGGGAATCTGCCGATCTCGAGTACCGGAGTACTGACCTGGGGGTATTTGTTTCTGTCTTTTGGGTACACTTTCGGTGCCTTCCCTGATGTGTCTGTGCCTCCTCATGTTTCTCCAGTTAGCATTACCTTTCCCCGCTAGCTCGATCCTCACTTCCGGGTTTCTGAGTCTACGCTTCGTGCCGCCTCGGTAGTAGTTCACTCCCCGTTTAGAGCGCACCTCACTTCCGTGTTTGTAGTCTTCACTGCGTGTCCCCTACCTAGTAGGTTAGTATCTGTTTAGAGCACACCCGCGGTTATTATTGTTTTCACCTGTTCCTCATTTTCCTTTCGCTTCGGCATTGGTTTGGGCACTCAATATTTGTTTCACCAGCATTATTTAACCCAGTTCGACCCGGATCTCCCCAATTCTGTCTCCATCATTTTTATGATGACGTGTGTGGTTTTTCTGTTCCAGTTTTTCCTGTTTTACCTCTGGATGTTTATTGTGTTCAGGTTTGTGCTCCGGGGTTTTCCCCGTAGGGCTGGATTGCCCCGTTCGCCTGTTTCAGTCAGTTTTCCGCCTCGTGAGACTTAGAGCTCTGGATTTATGCTCTTTCCTGATTTTTCACGGAGGACTTTGAGTTGAGAGTATTTTTGGATTTTACCCTTGGATTTTACCCGTGCCTCATCATTTTTTCTAAGTTCCTGTTTTTGCACTTGAGTATTTTTGAGCTGCACCTTTTTGTTAATAAAGAATAATGATTTGTCCCCCCGTTCCTGCGCCACACACGCCCATGACAATAATGGAAAAATGTTTTTTCAGATTAATTGATTCATTTTGGCATACACTTCATTTTGGACTCATTTTTGACATGATGGCGTTCCATGAGTCATTTGGCACGACGGCGTTCCACACAATAACGTGACGAATAAACAATGAAAACGTCAAGTAAACGGCTGTATTGTGAGTAGAACGCTGGTTGTTTTTGTTGTTTATCAGCTAAAATGTATGTTTTGTCTGTAATAAGGTGGAAGATCGGACTGAACTGGAACGTAGAACATCTCTACATAATAAAAACTCTGCAATCCAATAAAACAGACACTGTCCTTATGTCCTAAACACAACAACCAAGGCGTATACGGCTAGCTTCTACCCAAACACTATAATAAGCCGAAAAACGAAGATATACACAAGCGTCCAAAATTCTCTTGAAGGACTGTGAATGTTAAAAAATCGGCATCTGTAACTGAAAAAGTTGGATCGGTTCAGTCCTAGTGTCCACAATGACAAATAATCACTTCAATTCACTTAAAAATATTGGTGTTGAAGGATTATCTACCTGTTATCTCAAATTTACATTTACATTTTAACTCAACACTCATTCATCCCCGAATCCCATTCCTTTACAGTTCTCCTTTCCGTCCATTGAACCTTCCCTAATCCCTGCTTCCACCTACTCCATGTTACACTGTGTCCAATCTGCTGCTCTGCCTCCAAGTTGGTGGCATGAAGCAAAAGTGGAAAAGTCTGGTGCCAAGTGTCTGGAGACGTGTAAAAACCAGGCTTAGTACCACAGTCACAACCACATAATCACATCCCCCTAATCCTTATAACACCAACTGTCACGCTGCCGGAAAACTTGCACAACTTCCGCTTCGCTCCGCTCCACTTGATGGAAGCACTGGGTACTGAGTATCATCCACATTGGAAGACTGAGTCATAGTTTGATCTCTGCCAACCACTCAGGGCACATCTCCCTCTCTCCTCCTGCCATCCCTCCATCCCTCTCATCCCCACATGCCGTCCTGCCCGCATGGCTGCCTAAACGTATCGTTAAAAATGTGATATGGAGATTTAACGAGTCTCTCCCCATCTCGCAGGTCTGGACGAGGGTGAAGGCGCTTAGCGGTGCAGAAGACGCGGCAACTCGCCGAGGTCGCGTGAGATTGTAAGGAGAAGGGGGATTAGAAGGGATGCTCACACACATACACACACACTTACGCACACAAGCTGTGGTGTAATGGATTAGCCCTGAGGAGAGGACACTGGGGTCTGGTGGATTACCATTAACGACGCTACGCTTTTCAACGGCTTGGGTCGTGATCTCCTTTTAAGCGGCCTATGAGCGTCAGTCTAAGAGTGAGACTGAATCGTAAGAAGCCAAGCATCAGGAATGAAACCAATTCAATACTTTCTTTATCATATAGACTGGAGATAAGTGTTTCATCATTAACACAGCACAATGTGAAATGCAACCTCTGCGTTTAAACCAGGGATGCACGATATGGAAATGATTAGCCAAAGCCGATATTTTTCATGCTTATATCTGCTAATGCCGATAACGATGCTGATAAATGAATGTGAAAGTGAGTGATTATTTGTCAGTCAACACAGCACAGCACAGCACACAGTGCACCACAACAAAATGTGACCTCTGCATTTAACCCATCCGTGAAGGAGCAGTGGGCAGCTGACATGGGCAGCGCCTGGGAGAGCAGTGCTTGGTGACAGTATCTTGCTCATGAGTACCTCAGTGGTAACTTTACAGGTCTGGGATTCGAACCGGCGACCTTCTAATCGCGTGGCGCTGGGCACACAGACTCACACAATCACAGTCATAACTATATATCACCGCCGAGAAGAATACGTCCACCACTTGTTTACAAAGCAGACTGTTAAACAGACTCTGGCTTCACATGGTTAAAAATAAGCATTTGGTGGAGTGTGAAAACACCTCCAGGCCTCTTGTAATTTTCTACTCCACGCTTCTGCTCCTTCTCTCAGCCAGACTCTCCTTCGCATGTGGAGCACTGATATAGCGGGTCAGGGTTAGGAAACAGCCTCCCACCCCCCACCTCCACCCAGGGGGCAAACGAAAGAAAGTTAAAATGGAGGCAAGATGAAAGGAGTGCTGAGATGCAGCACTGGAGCCTTGGAGCTGTGGGACTGTTTAGAAGACACAGTTCATTACTAGCCAGCCCCTGTGAGTCAGCTTCTCTTCTCCAGTGACAAAGACCCCTTCACACACACACGCACACACTATTAGCTATGCACTGAGTGCCAGACCATAACTGCCATTTCTTTATAGATAGAATCAAATCCAACAGCCAAGAAATGCTACACTACAAATGAGGTACGATGAGATCCAGTCATCTACTGCTTCACTAAATCAAATCTCTCCATCTTCAACCATCTCAATTATTTCTACCTTCTTGTGGCTGCTCCTTCTGTGCTCCTTTAATTTTATTTTAAATAACAAAACTCGAAACACCAAAGCAAAGCGTCCGCCTACGAGCAGGATAAATAACACCACATAAAGACACTTCAGGAACTTGAGACGTGACAGAACTGATACTGACAAGGTAATGAAGAAGGAGAGACAGACGTAAGGAAGAGCAGAGAAAAAGCCCACAATATCACCGTAACATCAAAGCTGTGCATGAAATCTGTTAAAATGCGCCTCAGAGGACTTAAAAGCCAGGGCCTTTAAATGAGAATTATAGCCCGCTAACCCGTTACGTGCAGCCCATCAACTGAGACCGGGCGCTCTGCCATTCGCAGTTCGTGTTATGACAGAAACTGAACTGCACTTCAAAAGTGTGTTGATCAAAGCAACGCCTGTGTATTGGAGCGTGCAGTTTGATTATTGCTCCTGAGCATGACTCTCGTCTGTATCGGCCTGCCAGCGCCGCCTTGTCCTTCTCCTGAGTGGCCAGGCGCGACCCTGATACAACTGGTCAAATCTCAGATCCCAGTAAATCTACTGTATCCAGTGAATGGCATTGTGTTGATGATGATGTTGGGGTTCTAGTGGTAAGTCAGTCATCTATGGACCAGGAGGTGGTTCAAATCCAGCTCTGTCCTGCCTCTAGTCAGTCCCTTCAGGATTTCGTGGGCCTTTTTTGAGACTGTTGTGCTTAAAATGCCTGATTTTCTGGCAGGTTTTCTAAATAAATAGCATTTTGTTGCAATAAAGTTGCAGGAGGAAGTCAAAGTTGTGGAAAGTTGCAATTTCCCCCCTTTATAGGGGGAACAAAACCACATGCTAAGTGTGGTTGGCGCCCGCCCAGGGTTGGTCCCCACCTCATGCCTGTTGTCCCGGGATAGACTCCGGTCCCACTCACTGAGCACTCTGGATATAGACAACAATAAAGTGAAAAGCGACCAAAAATCACAGACTTTCCCGTTTCACTTTACTCCCCTGGACAGCACCCGAGACCCTAACTTCAGCACCATGGACAGCGGAGAGCTCAACATGCTGAGAGCAGGTGGGACGAGTGCTGAGTGAGGGAATGAGGGAATTAATGAAAGAGAACACACATCGATAGGGGATGAATTACTGTAATCGCATCTGAACGCTCCATCTCGTTATAGCTACACCGGCAGCCTTCCTCTAGGCTCTGCCATTAAACTGCTGCTACAATTACTACGAGTCACTGCTGGAGAAAGGAACTAAAAGGCATGAGATATATCGTTTCAGCATCGCCACTGCTACAATCACATCTCAGGGTGTGGAATGTCAAGTAAGAAAAAAAAAACATCAAACATGGCATTTTTTGTTGCTTGATAACAAAAGGACTGATGGATCTGGACTGATAGAAAAGTATTAGATAAATACAATAGTGTCATGGTGAGTCAAGATAAATATACTGCCTCATATGTGCCATCAAAAATCACTTCAGAAGACGGTATGTTTTTAAGTCTCTAAACAAGTCTGTGAAGTCATTTTCCTGATATTTCAACATCGTGTCTATTTTCTACACATTAAAATCACTCATCATTCCAGAATTCTAGTAGAGGTACTTAAAACATTTGGTTAAAGTATCTTCATAAAAGTTCCATCAAACCTCAATCTGTATCACAGGAAAAGATTTTTCAATGGGATTTTCCCCAGTATCATAAGGTAGGATATCAATAAGATAAGAGAAAACAACTTGAGGAAAAGGGTGTAAAATGGGCCAATACAATCCCACCAAAACACCCCTCACCCTTCTAAACGGGTGAAAACTTCAACCTTCCACAGTATTCAACACAAAGTGACTTCCTTGCAAACGAGACAACCAATCTCTTTGCATTTACAAATAACACACAGCAAAAGAGGTGTGTGTACATAGGCAGTTGTGTTTGAGTTATATCTTTTATTGTTTTATTGATCTCTCCCCTGCCCTTGATGCTCATTCTATTTTTAGCTCTTTACTTTTCCCCGCACAAGCTGTAAAGATATTACTTTCAACCACAAAGCGCAAGCAGTGACTGCAGATCATTTTATCGCCTCCCGTCTGCAACGTGCACTACAGATCAGCTGATCCGCTTTCTTTAACACCATTTTACAAGCATCAGGACGGTCCCACGGATGTGGTGACTTACCCCAGCGTCGTCATTGTGACGATGGTGTACCAGAAGGCGGCGGGGATGCTGGTGAACTTGCTGGAGTTGGAGCCTTTCTCTGCGTAGAACATGACGGTGGCAAAGATGATGATAGCCATGGTGAGGGAGAAGAGGAGGAAGCCCAGCTCTGAGGCACAGCTCTTCAGCGTGTAGCCCAGGATGCGCAGCCCCGCTGAGTGGCGCGAGAATTTGAAAATCCGAAAGACTCGGAAGACCCTAAGGGTGACAAAGGCCCCACTCACGTCCTCGTTCTCCGTCATCACCAGGCTGATGTAGTAAGGCATGATGGCCACCACGTCGATGATGCTCATCACGCTTTTGATGAACTTGTACCTGCTGGGCGCAGCGATCAGGCGTAGCAGGTACTCGACGGTGAAGATCATGACGCATGCCGTATCAAGGCAGAAGAAAGCGAGGGCATAACGCTCCCCGCAAGAGATCTCTTTGATCCTGTTGGTTGTGGTGCCACAGGGGACCGTCTCCACTACGTTGGCCATGACCGACACAGCAATGAAGAAACCTGTTACGTAGTAGAACACCAAAGCCATGGTGCTGGTGTGGGGGTTCTCAAAAGCCCGCCACATGGACTCCCGGAAGGTCATGTCCTGCATCACCAAATCGTTGTTGTTTTCATTGTCCTCATCATCTTGGATCCGTTCTGCATTCTCTCTCCGGCGATCTTTGTACTCTTCGTAACAGCAGTCCCCGATTATCTCTGGGATAATACCAAAAAAGGCGAGCTCCTCATCATAGGCAGAGATGCACTCGTGGCGCGGGTAATGCAGCTTACCGGTGCGGTAGAAATTGAGAATGTGCCGGAAGATGTCTGGGTCGCGGTCAAAAAAGTACTCATTGGTCTCCTCGTGGTAGAAGAAGTCGCGTTCCGTGCTGCCCAGAAGAGTGTCCGGGTATCTCTCTAGAGTGTTCCGCCAAGTTTGGAATTTAGTGCCGCTGACATTCAGGATGATCAGACCGTCCTGAGTTCTTCTCTTCTCTCGGGGTGGCACAGGCATAGGCGCACTCGCCACCGGCATCCATCCTATGGCAGCGGCGCGTGCGAAAGGGAGCCATGCTGCAACTCCTGCCGCCATGCTGACCTAGTGTGCACAATCTGGTCCAACTAAAGCAGACACGATGCCCCGTTTTGCGCTCACAGATACACGACGCACCGATTGGACATCTGGAGGAAGAAAAAAGCATATCGGTAGCCTCAAAAGTTTAAAAGACGCAGTGATCTAGTAAGAAGTTACTGATATGGGCATAACTTTGAGTTAGATGTTGAATAAGAGTGATCAAGTCTAATTAGAGGATGGCATTAAGACAAGCTCTTTAAACTGGTCCAATATGCAAGGGTGTAACTTGGGGTGGTCCAGGGTATTTTATTGGGAGTTAACTAGCCCAGTGTTGATTATTAGGGTTACAACCCACAGATTTATCCAAAATATCTAGGTCTAATTATAGCTAATTAGATAATTGCATTAAGAAAGCATCTTCAAATGGGTCCAAAATGAAAGGCTGTAACTTTTGGTTGAACATTTAGAAGATCTGAGTAATTTATCTTGGTCTAATGTATGGTAATACTTTTTTAAGTCCACGTAGAAGACAGATTCTAGTACACAATGATCCTGTTGTTTGATCAATGTTCTCGTTTAAAATGTTTCAGAAAAGTGAATGAAATCTATGGAACTGAGGATTTCATCAAATGAAAAAATCCATTCCCCTTGCAGTGTGTTCACGCCGCTTATGAACAGTCAGTCATCCACACTTACAGAAAATCAAAGAAATGAAATTAACTTATTGCTCCAGTATGTCATGGTAGAAATTTCAGTTAAACATGTTGAGGTCTTCACCCATTTAGGGGGTTCTGGAGACTTTTGGGAGGATTTACTGGCCGGTTTTCAAAGGTTAAACCTCAATCGCCCTTGTAATTAACCCTTATGGTTACGATGCCCCTCTAAAATGTGCATATTACACATAATGGGGGATTAAATGTAAACGGAAGCAGTTTCGGGAGAATCTGACAGTAACCAAACCCCGAAGCAGCATTGCAGGCGTGCGTAAAAACGAGAGCTTACTCCATCTGGCCACGTACGACGCGGGGATAAAAGACATCTATCCTCACTTCTTTCCACATTTAATTACAAATACAAGACTTACCTCCACATAAATTCCGCTTGTGCCAAAAAGGCGGGTTAATTACAGATAAAGAAAGTCGTTGGAATAAATTGTCCCCCAGTGATTGCTTCCGATTTTAGTGAAGCCACTCTTTCAAAACAAAAGTATCCAAAAATATGTTTCCGTGTAGAAAAGGAGAGAGAACAGCAACAAGTTCGGTACTTAAGACAGTTTCGGGAGTCGGTTTAGGTGCAACAGTCCATTCCAGTCACACAAGGACATGCCTCAAATTAAAAAAAAAAAAAACCGTCCAGCTTGCGGTCAGAAGACGGTGTCAGAAGGCAAGATTTAGATTTTTATGCCGACAATTTCCAGCAAGGCGCGAACTGTCCATCCGCAGAGTGCAAGGGCGAGAAGATCCCGGTGAGTGTGTGTTGGAAGTGTGTGCATGAAAGAATATAAGACGTTTATCTCCGGGGTTTATACTCCTTCTCTTTAGATGCAGTTTTGCAGGAAGAGAGGGAAATGTTAATGTTGAAAAAGAAGGGAAAGAAAGGCAGGAGAGCAGCTTCTGGTCTGGGTTCAGCCAGCAACAAATGATCCTGCTTGAAGTTGCGCCCGGTGGAGATGCGCGTCTGCGGCGGAGCGCGTGATCCTCCCCGGTGTGCGCGCGCGGCGGCGGAGGCGTGTCACGTGCTCGAGGCGTCGCTTACCTCCTATAGGCAAGGCAAGTTTATGTATATAGCACATTATCATACACAGAGGTAATTATTCGATGTGCTTTAGAGAATAGTGCATTTAGAGAGTTTGAGAACAGTACCGTTTTTACGCTCCTTTTAAAAGTGGCTACACTTGGGACAGATCGGATACTGCAGTCGAAACACATACAGTGCAGTTAGTGTTGGATTTCATTAGAGGTTTTATACGGGCTCGGGTTTAGTTAAGTCCACCCGGTTCAGATCGTTAAAACTGAAGGAAAAAAGAACAGAAAAGATGAGGCATGGAAGCTGAGATTAAAGGCACGCGTGTGCGGGGAAGTCTCCGGTGCGGCGCTCTCGGTTGGACCGTGTGCGAGGCTTCGGTACCGCTAGATGGAGACACTTTGCAGTTGAGTTGGGATTGTGTCTGTTGGACGCATCGAAAGGGATTTTTTTAAGGCAGAGGCAGTCATTTAGCATAATTGGAGAAAAGATTTTTGTAAATAAGGGATTCTCAAATATACATATTTTTCCTCGTTCATTACAGGCTGGGCCTAATCGCATTTTATGGGGGTGTTATGATCTCAACCACGCAAAATGGGTGTAGACCGCAATCACCTCAGCGTTGAACTCAAAAACCAATAATCAAATATGGCCAATAAGCCCCGATAAATAAATAATTAAATAATTGAGTTAATTTAAAAAGAACGCGCGTTTAATGGGCGAAAATCTCACCCACTAAAGTGTTCAAATTAAAGTTGCTGCTCTGTCTTCTGGACGAGTTTGTCAGAATGCAATGTCTTTCTTTTAAATCCGTGTGAATGACCGATCGTAACTCATATGAACACACTGCAGAGGATGAATATTTTTTATTGGTTCCACAAAATCCACAGTTTCGTATATTCAGTTGTTTTAAAGATCAAACATTAGTGTCCTTCATGGCAGAATTGTGTCTTCTTGTGTCCATCGTCTAATTAGCCTTTATTGATCTTAGGCGTGAGTGCAAATTGCAATGGTCAATAATCAAAACAGAACAGTAAACTGTAATATTGACAATAAACTATGTCTATCTATCTATCTATCTATCTATCTATCTATCTATCTATCTATCTATCTATCTATCTACAGTATCTGTCTGTATGTTTGTCTGTTTGTAGATTTCTCACTGTCTTTCTACAGGTGATGGTTGTAACCCCTCAAATAACCAAAAGTGACCAAAACAAATCTACCAAAACCACCAAGACCTGCCTAAATGGGCAAAAAAAAACCAACAACAAAACCCCAACCTTCCAATGTTTCACCCCAACATTATATGCTTTAGCTCCTTGGTCCCAGAGCACATTTACTTTATGCATGTAAGCATCGTTTTAAGACAGATTTTTATGGCGTGTTTAACTACAGCATCTCCAGCAGTGGGTGTCAAAAAGGCACATCGCGGGGCTTCACTCTAACGTTGCACCGGGGTCCAATTTCAATTAGGCACCGATGACACACTCGAGCTTACAGCAAATGGTGAGAAATGTGAAAACATAACAACATGCTCATGTGTGAGATGTGTGTGATTTGTGTCCCAGAAGGAGTGTCTCTTTCCTCTCCCACTGGAGTTCCACACTGTACTAAAGATGAGCTCGGACTCCAGCACACCTGCGTCTCCTCATCCCAAAATCCATGAGCCGGGGTTGTTTCCAAATGAATTAAAGCCTTCAGCATTTTGGGTGTTGAGATCTTCACCCATTTAAGAGGTGTTTCGGGGGCCTGCGTTGTTAATGCTAAGTAGTCACGCACTACAAGGCGATAATTCATGTTTTCTATTAATCTTACTGCAATCTTAAAGATAAAATATGACCAAAAAACGGCGCAGCAACGCTTTATTTGGCGCCTACTACTCAAAAGCGAAATGCCAGTGATATAATTACTCATCTTTGCTCTCAGAACTGCAGGAATTCAGTACAGAACATGCTTCATTTTTGGAAGCGCTTGTGCGCCTTGCTTGGCGCGTTTAAGCGTGACCACACATTCCATCTCCTTCACGTAATTGACTGTAAACGCGTTGTGTCTTATTTTTAATTCCTTTTTGTTTAGTGCTGCTCGATGCCCTGGGCTGGTGGCGGAGTCGCGCCAAAATGTGACAGCGAAATGGTGTCACCATGGTTACTGGTAAATCTATTTCAGTCTCGCGGGCTGACGTGGCACGTGACTCGGTACGAGTGCGCGCCAAGAGAGCTCATAGTGTCTCAGCCAATCAGAGAGCCGGACCTTTCACGTCAAACGCACCTCATGTATTCACTCCATCATCAGCAGTTCGGATGGAGGACGTTGAGCCGGAGGATGTTCTTTCCTCTCCCTGATCCAGACGAAGGTCTCAGAAAATTTTTGAGTGCTGGATAAATTCTAGATAAATAAAAAGTAGTATCTCACTCTTTTATCTCATCCATCCTTCCATTGGTCCATTCATCCATTTGCCCATCTATCTATCTATCTATCTATCTATCTATCTATCTATCTATCTATCTATCTATCTGTCTATCTATCTGTCTGTCTGTCTGTCTGTCTGTCTGTCTGTCTGTCGTTGTTCTTACCAATCGTTGTTCTTACCAATCGTTGTTCTTTTGCCAATACCAATCAATTACATTTAAACCCAGATTGATTGCAGTGTTCCAATGGCAGCTGTTAAAGTGATGGAGAACACAGACATGCATGTGTGTGAGAGCGTGTGTGTGTGTGTGAGAGTGAGACAGAGAGAGGGAGAGAGAGAGAGAGACTGCACTAGCATGAAGGTGAGTGACTTTAAGCACTGCAGCTTCACTACCATATGTCTGATGGCACAGTAAATCAGGCAGGTCTTCTCTGGAGCAGAGACAGCCTCTGGGCTCAATCCCAGCCTACAGTCAGGCTGTGAGAGCTCAGCTCAACACATCCTTTTCCACACACACACACACCCTACATCACACACACACTACTTGCCCATGCACCAAGCTCTCAGCCATTAATAGACTG
Organism: Distichodus sexfasciatus; assembly: GCA_032718565.1. NCBI lineage: Eukaryota > Metazoa > Chordata > Actinopteri > Characiformes > Distichodontidae > Distichodus > Distichodus sexfasciatus. The sequence continues at coordinate 756,416 of JAVGVS010000080.1, forward strand.
CATATGTTAAAGTACCGCTACGTCATATTAATACACTGCACTGGTAGTTAAAAGGTCTAAAAAAAAGGTCTTTGTGTAAGCGCGATACATTCGGTAAATGTATAGTATTTCAAACTGAAATTGAGCCAAGCGATTTATTTATTAATTTTTTTCCACAAAGGGCAAAAAATAAATTAGTTTTAAGACCACACCATGATGAAGTGTTTAACATTACTGTGTTAAACAGAAAAGTGTAAGTTCAAATGAACAAAGTGGACATTTTTCATCAATCTAAATCTAAAAACACTTTAAACATTCACCAACCCTTTTCCAATTTTACAGTGCGCTAACACCGGAATGCCGAAGTCAAACACAAACATATTAAATATGTAACGTTCCAACATTTGAACTGCGATCTATAACCGAGCCATTTCCCTGAACAATAATGAAAATGAATAATGAAAGAAAACTTTTCCCCAACCAGAATGTTAATAACCAAGAAAATACACAGTTATCTTTTTATGGATTTTGTGTGACTCTTTCATGCAGGAGACCACATACAAACCATGGCTAAGGCAGCACACGATTCTGCGACCCGTCGAGGGCACCCGCAATATTATTCAAGCCCCTGTGACAGGTTTCATGGTTGCCGTTTGACTGTAATAACATCATTTTTCATATCTGACAATGCTGCTCAGAGCCAACATGTCACGCTGCTCCTTCATCTCATCGCCTGTACTGAACTGAAAGCCTTTGTGCTGGTCGCCTCAATTCAGCGAGATCGGAGCTGAAGATTCAAGATTCTTTATTTGTCACATACAAATACATGTAGAGAAATGTACCCTGATCGTCTGTCTCCAAGACTGGACGTATATCCAGCTGATGCCAGAGCAGGTCAGACATCAGATTTAAAGGATGAGAAATCATTTCAGAGGACGAGCCAGAACTGCCTCACTCCAGTCAGTCTTCAGATACTCTTCCAGATAGTTTGGGAGAATTTGGAAAAGATTAGGTTATTTTTTATCTGTGCCAAAAGCTCAGGCTCATGGATCTTTTGTAACCCTATCTTTTTATCATGACAATGTTGAAAGAAGAAGCAGGTCTGCATGCAATTTCACTTCTTGCAATGTTCAGTAGGATCTCATTACATAGACTAGTCAGGGCATAATAAAGGGGCTGCTGAATGCAAGGAAATTGCAGGAAATGGGTTTTCGAGTCAAGACTAAAAAATTTTAGACTTTTCACATCAAAAATGCTGCTGTTTTCTTTTTGATTCCATGTCAAAACAGTGGTCTAAGTGACTAAAACTGCTGCAGAGGTCTAAGTAACTAAGTGATCCAAATGGTTCCAGGAAGCCTGACCCTGTAACTAGAAAATGGACGTCTGCCTAGATAACAACCTACATTCAGTGGTCATTTAAGTGAGTGATTATTTGTCATTGTGAACACACCACACCACAGCACACAGTTCACCACAGTAAAATCTGACCTCTTCATTTAACCCATCTGTGAAGGAGCAGTGGGCAGCTTAGAAGGTCAGCACCCAGGGAGAACTGCTTGGGGACAGTACCTTACTCATGAGTACCTCAATGAGTACCTCAGTATCTTTTTACCGGTCCTTGGATTCTAACTGGTGACCTTCCGATCATAGGGCGAACACCCCAACCATTATGTTATTGCCTGCTCCATCAACTGCCTAATTTGGCCCATCCGTGAAGAAGCACTGGGCAGCTGACGTGGACATTTCCCGAGGAGCAGTGCTTAGGGACAGTACCTTTTGGTAGTGTAACGGTTAAGGCGTTACCCTCATGATTGGAATGTCGGCGGTTTGAAAGGTACCATTGATGTACTCTAAGCAAGGTACCATCCCCAAGCACTGTTCCCCAGGTGCTGCCCATGTCAGTTGCCCACTGCTCCTACACAAATCGGTGAAATGCAGAGGTCACATTTCATTGTGGTGCACTGTGTGCTGTGGTGTGTTCACAATGACAAAAAATCACTCATTTTCACTTTCACTCATGAGTACCTCAGTTGTACCTCTATCGGTGCAGGACTTGAATCAGCACCCTTATACAGGGCCAAGTTCCTAATCATTATGCTACAAACTGCCCTCAAAACTACCCTAGGTTCTTCTTATGTGACCTCATTGATTCCAGTATAAATACTCCTGCTAAATTTTGCAATGCATTGAATTCTGGCTATTAGTCTTGGCTTCTTGTAAATAAACCCCAGGTTCGCAAAGAGTCAAAGATGAGGCCGCTTCTTAATTTTAACAAGGTTTATTGAGACTGGCCAGAAGATATTCACAAGACCTGAGATACAATGGCCCTCAATATTTCATAGATTCTGGAAGCAACTTTTATCCAAAAAACAGTAGACTCCTCTCAGTGTCCCAAAGGTCATAAACCAGAGACAGAAAGTCAAGAGTCAGCATGAGCTAGACATCTTCATCAACAGATATCTAGGTGAACATACGTAGGAGACAGTACGATAAAAGGTAGAACACAGAGCAGACGAAAGAGATGAACAGATGAAAATTAGAAAAATGAAATGATGAAGAAGAGAATAAGGGTGATAAAGAAATAAAGTAGTGTGTAAGGTGTTAAAATGTAAAGAATGAGGTGAAACCATGAGAAATCAGAAAACCTCATCAATATCCACTATATATAACCATAACTATATAACTGACCAGCTCCTGCAGATCTTGGAGATTGACCTATGAGTAGTTAATTAATAAACTGGCACATGAGAGTGTATTTAAAGTCAGCCGTATATCAGGTTCCACCCGTCTGATGGAAGTGCAGATTAAAACAGCAGTGGAGAATCTCCACTGCCATTCTGACAGGCCTATAGGGCCGGGTCTCTGGGGTCCTGCCTGACAAGACGTAACCCAATTTGAGATTCGTCTCCTGGGCATGTGATGGGGCTGCAGAAGGGCCTGTGGAAGACTCCCAGAAACATTCATTAAAGTTCACACCGGCCGAAACTGCTGCCCGGTCCCTCCGAGACACTGAGAGAAAAAGCTGAATCACTGAACCAGAGCTGAATGTCTCTGTTTTTATGCCTAAATGGCTTGATGCTCCACTTATTCTCATAAATTAATCTTTAAATCTCTCATACATTAACCTTTAAATTAATTATGAATTATTTTTTTGAAGTAATAATTAATAGATTTTGGTATACCTTTTAAGTAGATGTGATGATATACAAGTTTGTTGCATGGACCCATGTTTATTTAAAAATGTATACACATAAAAGCAAAATACTTCATATTTTTAGTTCAAATGACCAGGGATGGGCATTGATAACATTTCATCAATATCAATCCCATTCTCGATTCTGCCAATCAGTCCAGTTCCTTATCAGTTCTCTTATCGATTTCTGTGTGATAAAAGTAGTTCTACACAGTCCCCCACACCAAAATCAATCATTTCATTTTTCCCAAAATGACGTCTGCACAAGACTGTAAACATCGACACATTCATATTCATATTAAGAGTTATTATTATGCAGAGACATTCTATGGCTTAGAACTATGAAGTAAAATAAGGTTAGTCTCAGGTGGAAACACTGCTTTATACACTTTATTTTTTACTCTAACATTATAAAATGGAAAACATATTTTCAGATTAGTGAAAACGAAGAAATACTGAAGTTTTGGCAATTTTTGAGTGGACACATTTTGGCCCATAACTCATTTTTGACTAATTTCTGGGAGATAAGTAAATTTTTACCATGAGGGCCTTGATATGAGAGCCACGACACAATAGCGCTGTGGACGTGCATCGGAAATTAATATCTAGTAAATCGTGCAACTCGTGCAAAAAAACAAATGCAGCGCGTGTGTTTACATCACAAAAAATATCATTTATGATTACAGTTCCTTGTGGTTGAAGGTCAAGTCGCAGAGAGTGGGACGGAATGTAACGCGGCGCAAAACTTAGTGAAAACCAGAAAACGTTATGCTGGGAAATAAGAGAGTTGTTAAGAAGAATCGATAACATTGTTGGAACCGGTTCTGAGTGGATTCAGTACTCTTAACTCAATTTACCTTTTAAATGTACATATTTTTAATTTAAGTTACTTTAGCAATGGATACATAACTTTCTTGTACTCTATTCAAAGACATTTTTGTTCCCCGTGATTCAAGTGAGGAATTATTTTTCATTGTGAACACAGCACAGCACACAGTGCACCACAACATAAAGTGGCCTCTGCATTTGTCCAATCTGTGAATGACCAGTGGGCAGCTTTATTTTGGCAGCACTCAGGGAGCACTGCTTGGAGACGGCATAACATCAACAGAAACAGGAGGGATAAGCAGCAGGTGGAAAATGAGCCATCACAACAAAGATGACAAAACTGTAAATAAACAGCACGGGGTCTTGCTCTGGGAACATTTAGTTCTGAGCATAGATGGCTTTTTCAGTGTCTCTGCTTAACCTCGGGTACAGACAGGTGCAACGCACAGATGCCGCCCGAAAAATCAGTATAAACACAAGACAAGGTTTAATGACCAGTAGCAGCACAAGGGCAGTGTAAAATGTCTGTTAAACACTGAATAGAATTTAAAGTAGAATTTCATTTATATTTAAATGTGTTGTTTGATTGTTTGTAGAACATTTAGAAGAAAAAGCTTTTACAAAATGCCAGAATCGTTATAGCTGCTACAATTCAGCTGTCGCAGCACAAACAGCACACATGCACAGACTGGAAGAAGTTATCAAATGGGCAGTTTGTAGCATAACAGTTAGAGAGTTCGCCCCGTGATGGGAAGGTCGTTGGTTTGTCACTGCTCCTTCATGAATGGATCAAATGCAGAGATCAGATTTTACTGTGGTGCGCTGTGTGCTGTTCTGAAGTGTGTTCACAAGAAGTTTAATGTGATTTGAATTTTCTCCTGTGATAAACACATTATGAATTATTGCTTAGGATTGACGTTAAAGCAGTGCTTCAAAATATCAAGTAAGAACTTTCTTAAAAATGTTGTGATGTAAAAAGTAGTGTTGTAGTCGTATCTTGTCATGGACTCGGACAAAGAGGACTCGGATTTGATTCGGAAACCAGCTGAGACCACAACTCTGAGAATATTACTATTTACTAAAACAGACGCAGACATTTTGCATTGTTTATTAATTAGTTTTAATCCCTTTAACTTACAGAAACCACACACACATACCGTCAGAATCACAAGACTTTGAACTTACCGGACATTATATTCATTCCTCTGTATGTGAAACTATTACTGAGTAATTTCGTAATTACGAAAAATTGAAGTAGTTGCGTAAAAAGACATTAATTACATTATTCGCAATGTAAACACACGCGTTAGCGCTCGCGACTCTAATATGGACTGCCATCATGCGCACAAATGTGGTTCTCTTCCAGAAAGTCGAAAAGAAGCCATTCGGAGTCTTGGTTCTTGTCTCGATCTCGACACACTCTGTTTCTTGGTCTTATCTTGGACTCGGTTTAGGTAGTCTTGACCTCAACGCTAGTAAAAAGTGCATAATTTGCAATACTGAAAGCTTTACAATACTCAAGTAAATATATGTTTCCCCTGGCAACTAAGGTTTTACTTAGAAAACTCACCCACTTTCCAGTGCAATGCATTATCTCTTGTATTTTTAATGAAAAATGTAACAATGGACGTAACTTTCTCATTCTTGATGTTTGTTGAGGGCACCACTGCAGGGACAAGAAGGTATAATGTTGTGTAAAATTAATAATAATATGACCCTTTTTATAGTTTACAAGCTGATAGTTGATAATCTAGCCAGCATGTGTTGAGCATCATTAGCGAGACAAGTTTACTGACAGTTCGAGACCTTTATGACAGTGTTACTGAGGTCTAAGAATAAAGTCATGCTGCTGTTCTGCTGTATATGAGGTGAGTTTAAAGTGTTTGGTGGAGGAAGTGACTGTGAGAAAAGGAGAAGCCGGGCATGAAATGTGTTGAACATGCATCTCTAATGCTGACGGAATTGTCTTATTGAACTCGGAATCTAAATGTTGGAAAAAGATAAAGGGAAATGATTAAGCACTGGAACTCTTTTTACAGTTCACAAAGGATGTGCAAGTCACTCATTCATGCTGCGCGGAGGGGAAATCAATTAATTTCAAAAGAAATCATTGAAAATCACTTGAATGCCTGATCGTTGCAATGCTTAATCATCACATTACAGCGACCTGTGGAGAAGTGAAGCATTTTAACTGCAGCACATTCTCTTCACGACCATCTCACCTTCCATAAGTCACCATCCAGCGACAGGCTGGGGCTCTGTCTGAAGACACCAAACACATATTTCAGTTTCATCGCAGTTTCAAACACACAGAGGGAGGCCACATTTGTTTGACTAACCTGCGTCTGATCACCTAGCAGGAAACATTACAGAAACACTTGGAGAAAGGGCTGTAGGGTATTAACATGAATCACTCTTAAATGGCCCAAATGCAAATTACACAAGATCTAACTAATTTATTAGCTGCAAGACTGCATTCTCAGATGTTTGCCACAGTAATGTGGGCTCAAAGTGACGGCTAGCAGAAAAGGAAGTTTCTAATCCAAGCTTCAGTGTGAACGTTGAGGCCACTTTTACCAACTTACCTTCTCATTTTTTCTCCAAAATTTGTTATTAAAAGTATATCTTTAGACCTGTTCACAACTGTAGATTTACACCCAATAAGGCAGTGGTCAGCAAACCTTTTAAGCCCATGATCCCTGACCTCAGCCCTGGATCTACCTACTGAAGCACTGAGAGAAAAAGATCTTTTTGTCAAATTGAGATGAGTATCTGTTTTTGTATTTTAAAATGTATTTTTTGTGGCACTCTGTTCCATGTTGAGTACAATAAGCAGTATAAATGTGACCCTCCACGGCAAAACCAGTCGCTTGTTGCAAGTTTCCGAGAAAGACGACCGTTTATGTTGCGTGGGGTAAAATTTTGGATTTTTTGTTTGTAATGTTTTGAAACAGTGGAAGGTCTATACTGTACTGTTGTGACTAAATTTCGCTGAAAAACTTACCCTTTCCATCCTAAAAACGTGACTTTCTTGAGGTGAGGAATTCAATTCCAGCAGAATGTTAAAAGTTTGTGTTTTGACCGCTCTACTTCAATATTTATGGTAAATCCACTGGTTGACTAGCGTGAAGATATTTCTCCGGAATCCATCTCCGTCTCCCGAGTTCAGTTAACCTAACGCAGGTAGACTATCCGTGTGGCTGTGAATGCAGCGTAGGCTACCGTAAATGCAAACGTAGCCGCGACCGCACCAAGCGTCTGTGAGTGCTACGGCGATAGTCAACTTGAAAGGCAGATTTCTCTGTTTCTCACTTGGCGTGACAGGAGAAACCCGACTCCTTTGAATGTTGATATCTCAGTCAGGGCATAACTCATCATAACTCAATTTTGAAAATTTGCGACATGTGACTGGTTTGAGTCACAAATAATAAACATTTGATATAAAGTATGTTTTGTACATTAGTAAATCATTTTACATTATTATACATTATTTTTGGTAATAAATTAATTTAAACCAAAAAAAAATCTGAGGAGTCATTTGGGAGCAGAAAGAGCCATCTCATTTTAGTGAGCCGAGCCATAAGAACCGGTTCTCTTAAAAGAGCTGAAATTCCCATCACTAATATCTGCAGCAAGAACACTTCTCATTGGTCAATTAACAGCATTTTCCTCTTATCTCATTTGTCGCTTTCACGCCACTATGAAAATGCAGCAACTGGTCCAATAGAGACGGAGGCACTCACAAAATCAACAGTTAATCAGGTGAGATTAAATACACTTCTTCCTTTTATATTTGCCATCTAATGTGAACGTCTCAATCCAGATCTCTCCTCTTCTCCTTCTCGGAGCTTCACGCTGCACTCGCGTGTGAGTGTGATGTGAGTGACAACAAATCTTCACATTGATTGGCTACTGCTCTGGTCACATACAGTCAATCAGAGATTTTTGCATTAAATGAAGCACCGAGTCAAGAGCAAACAGCACAGAGAGAAGAGACGGCAGTGCAGCCACAGTAGCCAACCTTGTAATTACTTAATATCTGTAATTATCAAAATTAAACACTGATACTGATAACTGCAAAATGCCTAGTATCGTCTTAGTCAATGTTTCGCTGAAAACTGCATAAAGGTTTTAAGAACAAATTTCTTCTCGAAAAAGGCTCTTAATTTTTATTTAGATAAACATAAACATTTGAGTAAAACATTTATAGTTCGTCTTCTTCATCTCATTTCACTCAAAAGGCTGATTGAAAATTCACTCTGTAACGACTGTGGAGCAATTCACCTAGTGATATTCGATACGGTCCCAAATTTTTTTTTTCTTAAAATCCAGGCTTTAAACATTTTTATAACTCAAGTTTTTTAAGATCTCTAAACTGATCAATCTCTACTAGTTGGACTTCCTTTGAAGATGACTACACCACTTTAACTCATTCAGAATGAGACTTCTTAAATTCTCACATTCCACGTCACTACTACAGAATCTGCGCTGGCTCCCTGTGGCCACCTGGTTTACATTCAAAACCTTAACACTAGCCTTTAAGACCACAGATGAACCTGTACCTACCTGTACTTTTCACCTCTGATCAATCAGTCTGTAGTTTCTCGTCCCCTCAGAACTTTAAGCCTTGCACTCTTCTTGAACCTCTGCTGCTCAAAAGAAGAGGAAGACCTGTATCAAGACTCTTCTCAGTCCTGCTCCTCAGCGGCAGAACAACTTTCTCTTGATTTCAAAACTGCTGAGTCCTGTCATCCGAAGACCCAACTCTTTGAGGAACTCCCAAGGGACTCAGCACTACTCACACTTGTCATTATTTGCTTCGTTGTAAATCGTCGCTTTCGAGTGGAGACCTTTTATGTCCAAAACGGTGATTTTTCAGGAAATTGAAAAAACTATGTATTTAAGAGAGTTGGGATTAAGACCACGTAAACCGAGAGCGAGACCAGACCAAGACCAGAGTGTGTCGAGACCAAGACAAGACCAAGACTTTGAAGGGCTGAGACCGAGACCAGGGCGGGACGAGACCAGACCAATGCAGGTTTTACACCAAATAAGTGGAACATGTAAAGCCTAAGCAACATTAACATGTTTATTCAATATTTCTCTCTTACATATTTATAATGAGGAAATCACTTCACATAACATCCTGAGTCCATGACAAGACCGAGTACAAATACGACCGAGTTCGAGAGAAGACCAAGACTACTAAATATATGAACATTGTATATAAATATATAAACAAGCCGTTTTCAACACTTTTCATTGGTTAAATACTTCTAAAAATGTCAGGCCAACATGAAGACTGACCAATAGAATTGTTTTAAGACAAAAAATAAAAATGAATGAAAATAGATGAGGTTTTCCGCCTCACAATAAATTAAAGTTTATTATATTTAAAGGAGCCATATTGTTATTATTGCAGAGATGAAGAGGCACTAACAAACTCAGCTGCGTTTACTGATTAGGTTCAGCTGCGACGGCAGAAAACTAATTCATTCATTCATTCATTCATTTATGAACTGTTTCAACCCAATATGCATTGCAGAGCTTATCCCGGGCATACAAGTGGGAGGCAGGTACCAACACACCACAGGGCACACACATTCACACCTATGGGGGCAATTCAGACTAACCAATAAACCTACAGCTCATGTCTTTGGACCATGGGAGGAAACCGGAGCACCCAGAGTAAAACCACATGAACACAGGGAGAGCACACAAACTCCACAGAGAAAGGCCCCATGCCCGACCTGGAGGTCTAAACCTAGGAGCTTCTTGTTGTGAGGCGGCAGCGCTAACCACCTCGCCACTGTGCCGCCCATGTCAGAAAATGCAAATCATTTGAACAGCTAGATAGACTGGGAACATTTATGATTGTGGCATTTAAACAAAACATTTTACACGGCGCCCTTAAAGACTCACAAAAACCCTTAATGTGGAACACAGTGAATAACGGCTAATGTTAATGCCTAACATCATTATCAAGCTCTTTAGACGGAATCTGAAAGTCATTTTGCAATTCAGAGGTCAGGGTAAAGGGTAGCGTCACAAAAAGATGCTGAATGAAAGAATGAATATGAGTCTAATGGGGAGTTATTATGAAAGGCCTGGGTGGGTTTTATATGTTGTAAGCCATTTATGCGTTGTGAGCATTTTGGGCCAAAGTGGCTCTTCAGACCATATCTGAGATCTGCTGCTTAATGTCCTGCTCATTAGAAAAACTGCTTCTAGTGGCGACTCACACAAAGCACTTCAGCAGAGCATCTACAGGAGACTCACATAAACACAATGAAATCAGCGCTCAGAGTCAGAGATGGGGTGAATACATGTGCATTATATATGATTTATAACACACACACACACACACACACACAGTCTATGTATTACTATCTTTGTGAGGTCCTTCCATAGACTCCCATAATGACTAAAGTACATAATTTTACACCTAACCCTAACCCTAAACTTAACCTCAGTAACCAAAAGCACATCTTTTACCTCTTTTAGTTTCTCAAATAAAACAAGCACATTTTCTATAAAGTCATTTTTCCTCATGGGGACCTCTCAAATGTCCCCACAAAGCCCAAAAAAACAGATAAGTGATTTTAGGGGACAAAAGGTACCCACAATGCGATAAATACATGGCCACACACACACATACACACACACACACACACACACACACGCACACACACACACATACACACACACACACACATATATATATATATATCTGGAAGATAACTATATTTCCTACAATACCCCGTGCGGCACTCGGAGCCACATCACAAAGGAGCGATGAACACACTTTTGGAATAAATGCTATAAAATATCAATAAATGTATTCTGAGTAGAATGTTGGTTGTTGTGGTTCTAGAACATGAGTTTAGTCTGTAATAAAGGGGGAGATTTGACTGAACTGGAGCTCTAACGAGTGAAAAGAATTAAGTGAAGCTTCGATTCTAGAAAAATGTCTCAACCATTTTTTGTAATCACATTATTATTATTATTATTATTATTATTATTATTATTATTATTATTATTATTATTATTATTATTATTATTATTATCTTCCAATTACTGTTATTATTTACAGTAGTAGTGGGGGTATTGTTCTTCTTGTTGTTATTCATCAGAATATCAAGGCAACTACAAATCCCTCTCTGCCAGTACAGTGTGAATTCGATTTAGCTCTTGCATTGTTCATGTAGCACTCAAGTGTCAAACACAAACTGTTATGTTAGTTTAACAGTTAATTTTTGTTAAACACACATGCTATCTAGTAAAATGTTCCACATTCGAGGTTGAATTCACAACAAATTACCGTCGGACTCTCTTGGGAAATGTCACGGGGTTTAATCCAGCATTGGAGAATACAATTTTTTAGGAAGCCGTTTCAAGTTTTATGTGTCTATAAAAGTATCATGAAATAAACACC
>JAVGVS010000080.1:767860-840360 GCA_032718565.1 Distichodus sexfasciatus
CCACCACCACCCCTCTTCAGAGGACAACTTTATTTTTAATTACAAGTTTCATTTGGGCACAATCCCAAACGACGCAACAATTAGAATATACATGCACAATCTGCTCCAAATGAATATCCACTTAGAGGGGGGGAGGACCTAAAAAGAGAGAGAGGGAAAAAAAGAAAAGAAAGAAAAGAGAAAAAAAAAAGAAAAAACAGAAAGGGGACAAAAATCAAATAAACAACCAATCACATTATTTGAATAATCATTTCAGCCCTAAAAATAGAAAAGGCAAAGAACCTACTGGATGTTAGAGTTAAGATAACATTAATTTACCGAAACAGTACCGATACCGTGGCCACAAAAACGCCATACGTACCGAACTGCGGGCACACTGTACCATTGCATCTTTATATGTATATGGATACACTCCATCTTTGCATTTAAAGTGCAGGAATATGTACAGCATCACACACACACACAGACACACACACACACACACACACATACACTCAACACTGGGCTCAATCCAGCTGCCTTATAGACATTTTGGTTTTCATTCTAGACCACTCCACACTCACTCTTTCTCTCTCATCACTACATCACCTTTCTGGAGACTCGAACTATCACACCAAATTGTCTCTGAGAACATATATACTAGTACCAACGACAAGAGGGGCAGAAAAAATGAAGGCGAATAGTTCAGCTATTTTGCACAAAGGCTGAGTGTGAGAGAGTGTGTGTGAGTATGAGTGTGTGTGTATCTGTCAGTCTCTTGGACATCTGCAGTGGAACTCCTTGACAGAGATTTCTATCTAAACCTCTCAGCCGCTCTCCTCTTTTAAAGACAGCTGCAACCACTGCCCAAAATAACCACGGTCATGCCAATCAACCACAGAGGACACACACTTACACACACACTCACAGTGTGTTCTCCAGAGGCTTTGGGCTGAGTGCCCAATTGTGCCAACGCTTCTCTTCGTCAATGTTTGACGTATCCTCCCCTCTTCATTTACTTACTGCCCCTTCACTTCTTCCCTCCGTCCCTCCCCCTCTCTCTCCCTCCGCTCATCAGCAGCCTTTCAACTCTCTCCCCAGCCCCCTGATCATACCCGTTTGACTTTCGTTCTCCATCCTGAATGCTGTGCTACGAGGCTCGGTGTGGTGCTCCGTCTCAACAAGCCCCAAAACGCCACTCCAGATCTGAACACAGATTTATATTTTTTATTTCAGCAAATGTCTCTGTCGGTCTCTGTGGTGTCTAAGAAGAGGATGCAGCTGGCACAATGCGAACCTGAATTAAACTAGAGAGGAGATGGGTCAACACACAGCCTTGGGAAGATTTTCAAGGAGTTCTTGCTTCAACAGTGATTGAACGGAACTTCTCTTTCTCGTCCCTTGCGACTTTATTCCAGCGTTTATCTATTTATATTGATCTCTATTTTTGTACGTTTTGATAAGAAAAGAGACACACACAGACACACATTCACACACACACAAACACACGCATGTCTTGGAAGCATTTTTTTATGACAAGATGTAAATAATACAATAGCTTAGCAATAGAAAGAAATACTGAGAAATTAGAGAGAAAGAGATAGACAGAGGTAAAGAAAGAGGGAGAGAGAGAGAAATACACACACCAATGTCCTTCTACACACACACACACACACACACACTGACTTTGAATAAATAAGACCACACAGATGCCAGAACACCCAGCAGTTTGGAGTGTGTGTGTGCGTGTGTGCGCGTGTGTGTGTTGGATTACAGTTCACTAATACACAGATTGATGACAGGAATTCTAAGCAGCGCTGTAGTGAGACTCAGAGGAGTGAGAGTGAAGCTCCGCCCACCTGCTGACATCATCAACCTGCATCACCAATGCCATCTGCTCTCTCTCTCTCTCTCACACACACACACACACACTTCTCTGTCTGTCTCTACCTATCTTACACACACGTACGTATAGAGGAACTCAGAGAGAAATAGAAAGAGAAGAATAAAGAGAGAGAAAAAGAGTGAGAGAGAGATGGGTAAGAAGCAAGAGAGAGAGAGAGAAAGAGAGAGAGAGAGAGAGAGAGAGAGAGAGAGAGAGAGAGAGATAGATAGATAGATAGATAGATAGATAGAGTTTGAGAGAGTAACTCCCCAGCTGAAAGCTCATGGCGAGTGCAGAATTCTAACTCATATATAAGACTAATGAAAGCACTTCAGCTGCAGTAAAGTCTGTGGAGATGAGCTGCGTCACACAGCGACCTCTCCGAAGCACAAACAGGCCGATATGCAGAGTTTTTATTATGCAGAGACACTCGGGCTAAAATAAGGTTAGTCTCAGGAGGAAACACTTCTTCACCAATTTGGAACCCATCTGGATATGGAACAGAATTATTTAATAACTATGCATTTTTCTATATTTATTTTTTGCTCTCTAACATTCTAGAATGGACAAAGATCATTTTTGATTAATGGAAAATGTATAACTCCTCACAACGATAACTGTAATAAGACTGCGAACGTGTGAAAGTGTGTGATTATTTGTCTTTGTGAACACACCACAGTGCATCACAACTGGGGAAAAATGTGACCCATCCATGAGGGAACAGAGGGCAGCTGGCACGGGCAGCACGCGGGGAGCAGTGCTTGGGCACGGTACCTTGCTCATAAGCACCTCAGTGGTCCAGGATTCGAACTGGCGGACCCTGGGTATGATTGTGTGTGTGTGTGTATGATAACCTGTAGTAGTACATATGCTGCTGTCCTCAGTTGGCATATGCCTCGTCCCTGTTGCTGGTGGGAGTTTCTAAATATGTCATAGCTGGCATGGCAACCCAAAGGTGCGGCTTTACAGAGGACGCCATAAAGATCACACACACACACAGCCCATAATGACTACATATAAATAACGGTACTCCTAACCCCAACCTTTACACCTACACCTACCCCCATATTCTCTCTCACACACACACACACACACACTTCGTGCACTGTACAGAGAGTCCACCATCATTTCATTCCTCTTATTACTCCTGCCGTCCAGCAGCAGACAGTGGCACTCGTTCATCACTTGACCTCGACCTGCTCTTTTACCCAACCCTGCTCCATCTCTCCCTCTCTTTCTCTAATCTACTCTTTTTCAATCGCTCTCTTCTTCCCCTTATCTTTCTCTCACTCTGTGCTCTCGCTCTTGCTTTCTCTTGCTCTCTGCCACTCTCTGTCTCTCTCTCTATCTGCTCTTACTCTATATCTCCACTTTGTTTTCTGTCTCTGTTTCTTTTTTTTTTCCACCCTTCCTTTCCCTCACTCCACATCTCTCTCTTCTCTCTTCTTTTATTCTATCTATCTATCTATCTATCTATCTATCTATCTATCTATCTATCTATCTATCTATCTATCTATCTATCTATTCACCTAATCATTCTATTTTTTTCATCCATCCAAGTGTCTTTTTCTCTCCCCTTCCTTTCTCTCTCACTCTGTTTCTCCTTTCCTATCCCTCTTCCATTGTCCCTCTATCTCTTTATATCCTTACATTTTCTTTCTAGCTCGCTCACTCCCTTGTTCTCTCTCTCTTTGGTTTTCATACTCTCCCTTTCTTTCTTGTTTTCTCTCTCTCTCTCTCTCTCTCTCTCTCCTATCCCTCCTCCTTTCTCCCTCTATCTCTCTATATCCTCAAATTATCTCTTTCTTACCCCCTCTCTATCTCCACATTCCTTCTCTCTTTTACTTTGTCTTTCTCTGTCATTCCCTCTTGCTTTCTCTCTCTCTCTCTCTCTCTCTCTCTCCCCACCACATGTCTGGTCCTCAGTGCTGCAGTTTTTGTGCAGATGGCTCTTTATGTAATACACTGATGCTGAGCTCCGGCGCTCAAAGCCAGTCAAAGTTTTCTGGCCTCTCCTTAATGGTGTGTGATATTGCTGCCCCCAGCGAGGCTCAATGCCGCACAACACAACACTCTCCTTCACCCCCAGTGGAGCTACGTACCCTCACAGAGAGAGAGAGAGAGACAGAGAGAGAGAGAGACTCAGAGCCGGAAAACTCCAGCAGCAGTGAGGAATTTGCCATGGCCTGTGGAGTCTCTGTTGTGGTACAGGTGTGTGTGTGTGTGTGTGTGTGTGTGTGGTCAGCATGTGTGTGTGTGTGAGTGAGTGAGTGAACAGGATTTGGGGATTATATGATGCTTGTCCCCTGTGAGCTCCGTTCCTCATGAGACAACAATAAGCCTTTGCTCTTGGTTTCTGGGTGTGTGTCAAATCAAGTCGAGTCAAGTTTTATTTATAGAGCACATTTAAACAGCTGCGATTCGTCCACAGTACAGTACAAGAAGAGCAATAAAATACACAAGTCATTATTAAAGTATGTAGAAATACAAAGAACAGTTCTAAGAATCTTTTATGTCCAAAATGGTTATTTTTCCACAAATGGAAAAAACTATGTATATTCCAAAATATATGAACATTGTGCTGAAATATGGTCATGGTCTCATACTCGTGTATAATATAAAATTGTCAGGCTGTGAAGACTGAGCAATAGAATTGTTTTCATTCATTCATTTTCCGGGACCGGATCCTATCCTGGGAACTTACGGGCACAAGTCGAGTAGAATTGTTTTATGACAAAAAATTAAAATTACAAAAAATGGACTTGCGAGGTTTCTGTCCTACAGTGACATTTTGCTTTAGTCACATTCAAAGTCAAGAGAGTAAAAAATGTTTTTAATTGAGATGTAAATGGACGGAGAAGATCTGATGTGCACGTGTAGATCATTCCAACAAGTGAGAATGTCTCAATATCTCCTGAAGACTTTAGGCGAGACCTTCGCAGTGTCCAGCAGAGTGACCTCGGAGCTGAAACGGAATGAATGTGTTTTGGGCCGATGTCGTGCCTGGCCTTAAAAACAAACCACAGTACTTTAAAATGAATTCTGAACTTCACTGTGTGCACGAGTGTGTGATACTAAAATCTGAGATTTGTCAGGTTTGTGTAGCTTTATGAGAACAGTCAGGATTAGTCCAAGTGCGAGAAAAAATTATTAAAAATCTTTAATCTAAAATCTCTTTAATTTGTAAAACTAAATGCTTCTAGTTTTACGTATGTTCCAGTCATCTCTATGAGGGATAAAATTGACTGGAACGTATTTCAAACTCAAGCATGTTCAGTTGATAGCGCTACGGTTAGGGCATTTACCCTGTGACCGGAAGATCGCTGCCTCGAATCCAAGGACCGGTAAAGGTACCACTGAGGTACTCAGTGCCCACTGCTTCTTTACGGAAGGGTGAAATGCAGAGGTCATATTTGGTCGTGGTGCACTGTGTGCTGTGCTGTGGTGTGTTCACAATGACAAATAATCACTCACTCATTTTTGTTTTAAGACTAAGATTAAATCTAGCACTGCGTCAGACCCAGATTTCTGTTGTGGTTCGGATCGCTGCTTTGGAGTTTTCCTGGATTTTGGAGTTTGGCTCTGACCTCTTGCTTTGAGCCGAGTTCTTGTGAGAAAGACAGCAGGTCGTGAGTTGGCTACTAAGGTTACGATTAAGGTTAGGATGAGGTTTAGCTGTAGGAGTAGTAGTAGTTAGATCTAAGAGTAGTAGAGAAATGCCTCACAAAGATAGTGAAAACTGTGTGTGTGTGTGTGTGTGTGTTAGGCACTAAAGGTAATGGTGTAGACACCAGTCATGCTCTGCATGCTGTCTCTGTATGGATATACGCGTGAAGTGTGACAGCCGTTCATGCTCTTGTACACACACATACACCAACATACAAACACCAACACACACAGCAACACACCCACACACACACATATATAACATGCTGTCATCACCAGAAGGATGGGAGGTGGAATGAAGATGCAACATTACATCAGGTCTCAGCCAAGTCCAGAGAACTGGGACAAACAAGACAAATCTCTCTCTCTCTCTCTCTCTCTCTCTGTCTCCGTCTTTTCGCCTCCCTGTTTATCACACACAAACACACACACTTAAACACACACCTCCATCTGATGAAGAGCATAAGGGCAGCACATCAGCACAGAGAGTCACCTTTCTCTTTTCTCTTATCCATTACACTCAGCGGTCATTCATCACACTTCTTGCATACATTTACTCTCTCTCTCTCTCTCTCTCTCTCTCTCACACACACACACACACATACACACTTAATGTCACAAATTTGCACAAGCCTCTACCCACGTAACCGAGTGCTGATTGGCTGCCTAAGCAGCTGTCAGACCCACATCTCTCCCTCCATCTCATTTTTTTCTCTTCCTCTCGGATGGATTTTTTCTCCATTTCACGCTCGTCGCTCCTCCGTTCTCCACCTGTCACACGGTCGTCACGAGCAACTGCGAGACAACGCTCTGCCGTACCGACAGTCACGTGATCCGTGCTGGGTTTTAAACCTCAGCTTCTTTTCTGCATGCCACCTGCTGTAATGATACATGTAAAAAATGCAGAATTTCTCTGCCCCCCACTGATAATGTAAGAATATTTTTAAAGTCCCCCGTTTTCATCACCCAATACTTTGAGACCCCCATCATTTGGTAGCGTAACGGTTAGGGATTTCGGTCCATGATCAGAAAGTCGAATCCCAAGAATGGTAAAGGTTCCACTGAGGTTCTGATGAGCAAGGTACCGTCCCCAAGCACTGCCCCTCGGGTACTGCCCACTGACTGCTGTTCAAGTCAAATGCAGAGGTCACATTTGGTTGTGGTGCACAGGTTGATGTGTGGAGGTGTGTTCACAATGACAAATAATCGCTCACTTTCATCCTGACTAGGGATGCACCGATACCACCCCCCTTGCACATACTCGTACTCGGAACAAAATTCCCCGATACCTACTACCGATACCACATGTAGAAGATATGATGTAGTTATGCTTATCGCCACGCGGAGGCAGTGTAAATGCCACAACACTTGCCAAAAAACTGTAAACTGTGCGGAGATAAAAACGTCAGCCGTCTGGAGGTACTTTAAAATAAAGGATAATGACGGCAGCAAAGCAGACTAATATTTTAATATTTAATATTTCTTCAATTGTTGCTTTTTTATGTTTTGATACATACATAAATGGATAAAAAATGAGTATGATTCATTTGATAAAATGACATCATAAGGCTCAAGTGTACTTTAATTTATATTTTGGTTTTTGAAAGTGTTTTTTTGAGTTTAGACTACCGTATTTGCCCAACGATAGGCCGCGGCTTATACATCAATTTTACAAACCTGCGTATTGGGTGCGGCTCGCTGAAATGGGGTGGCCTATCTTAAAACATGAAAACGCATTTGCTAAAAGAAAAATTCAGTGCACAAGAAAGACGACATACCCAAATGATTGATTGAATTTAAATGTACTGTTTACTGCAGCAACGAACAGTTTGAAAAGTAACGCAAAACAAAGATAGATCAGTGATGATGTTCTGTCACTTAATCGGCGCTGCCGCATCCAGCCTCGTTGCTGCAATGTAAAAATTACACTTTTTCAGGCCTTTGCTACATTACATTACATCCTAGTATTTAATACAAGCTGGCCAAAAACCAAATTTAACAGAAATAAAAGGAACAAAAGTTTATTGTTGGCTGGGAAAAGATAAGTTTTAATTTTCATTTGAACGACTGGAGGGTAGAGGTACTGCAGTACAACAATGTCAATCATCTGTCTACATGTAAATACTTCAGTATAAAATGAGCAACACTGAAATGTAAAAATTATTAGGCGTATCTTCAGATCCTTCAAAATCAGATCGGTAAACATCATCGTCGCCGAACTACTCGATTGTGAGCTGTGCTGCTTTACTGTCACCGATGTTGGACACGCTTGCGTCACCGGTATCGCTCTCGGATATTGCAGACGCTGCTTGTGCTGCTGGTGGGCTTGTAGGTGGAGGAAGGATTTCGGCTTTGTGAATACCATTCTGTACGCTTTCTGGTTTCACGTTGTTCCACGCCGAAATAACCCATTTACACACTTGACTGTACGTCGCACGTCGCTGCCGGTGTTACACGGAGTGAATGTATAATGTCACTATAGAGTTGCAAAGACCTCAGGGGCGTGGCTAATGACGTAGATGCTTTCACTTGAGATTGGTCGCGGCTAATAACATGGGGCGGCTTATCGTTGGGGAAATAAGGTAATTGATATTGGTAAAAAAAAAAATCTACTATTATCGTCATTGTTATTAATAACAGACCTACACAGGTATCGGTACTCGGTATCAGTGAGTACCCAAAAATAAGTATCGGTACTCGTACTCGGTCTCAAAAAAGTGGTATCGGTGCATCCCTAATCCTGACAGTAAAAAGGCTGAAGCTTTGGTCAAATCAGGGGTTGCAGCTGTGAGACTGTCACTCTTCGTTTTTAGCCTTGTCCATTCGTCTTGCTCCCCTCACTCTAGGAACCACTGCATTAAAGCAGAAAGTAATAGAAATGGGAAATCTCAGATGCAGGTTTGAGGTTTGTGGTCAGTAATTGCTGAAGGTGGTAGGATCAGGCTCTGTGGGGAGTAAAAAACCCTCCTGGAGTCTTCGTGTCCTGTCTCGCTTTTGACTGGTCAGTGCATTACAGCGGCATTTTAAAGGACGAGGGATCAGAGCTCTGTCCACCCCTACCAGGGGAGGCCGGGACCCCCCGGCATGAAAAAGCTGTGAACTCCTGTGTTCAGGTTAGAGTCCTGTGGCAAGGCCCTGGGCCAGAAGATGCTTTACGTTTACAGCAGACAGAGCGGTGAGTCAGCAGAGTGGAGGAAAAGAAGCGAGGACACTGAGAGAGGACAAGATGTTCAAGATGTCGTTTGTCATTTGTCACTTATACAGTTACACAAGTACAACATGCAGTAAAATAAATAATAAATGAAGGTGGTTCTGGTGGTTAGGATGCCAGCCTCTGGACCAAAAGGTTGTGGGTTTGAATCCAACCTCCAGCACTACCACCACACGGTCCCTGAGCAAGACCCTTAACCCAAGTTGTTTTCAAGGAAACTGTCCCAGAAATTAGGAAATGGAAGTCACCCCAAGTCGCAGTTGGTAGCGGAATGGTCGGGGTCTCAATGCTGTGAGTCGCCGGTTCGAGTCCCGGATCAGTAAAGATATGACTGAGATGTTCATGACTAAGGTACCGTCCCCAAGCACTGCTCCCTGGGTGCTGCTGAAAAACTGCCCACTGCTCCTTCATGGATGAGCCAAATGCAGAGGTCACACTTGGTTGTGGTGCACTGTGAAAGGGAAAGATTATTTGTCACTGTGAACCACATCTGCATTTGACCCATCCATGAAGGAGCAGTGGGCAGTTTTTCAGCAGCACCCAGGGAGCAGTGCGTGGAGACGGTACCTTAGTCATGAACATCTCAGTCATATCTTTACTGATCCGGGGACGGTACCTTGCTCATGAGTACCTCTGTGGTATATTTACCGGTCTGGGATCTGAACTGGCAACCATCTGATTACGGGGTGAATGCCCTACCATTACGCCACCAACGCCATTGTGTTCACAATGAAAAATAATCACTCATTTAATTGAATTAAGATGCAACAAAAAATGTTGAGAATCAGAGTTATGGTTCAAAAGTTCTGAAGCTAAACTCAAACGTGCTTGTTAGAGAGGGCAAGAGACGTGGAAAGATGAAAAGAGAGAGAACATGATGAAGAAAAAGGGGGAAGAGAGGAGAGTAGGAAACGGAAAGAGGGATATTGACAGATAGAAAAGAAGAGAAGAAGAGGGGAATGTTAGGGGAAAGGGGATAGAAGAATGAGAGTAAGGAAAGAATGTGGGAGGGAGGAAGAAGAGAAACAGTGTGATAGAGTGAAAAAGAGTGAGATAGAGAGATGAAAGAAAGGTGAAGGACAAGAAATATTAACAGATAAAGGGCAGAGAGAAGGAAAGAAAGGAATGGGGAGGAGAGCAGGGAAAGAAAGAGTGGGAGAAATGAAACAACTGCTGAGAGGAGGACAGTAAAGAAGGGAATAGGGGAATACAGAAGAAAATAGAGAGCAAGAGAGAGAGAGAGAGAGAGAGAGAGAGAGAGAGAGAGAGAGAGAGAGAAAATGGGACAGAAGAAAGTAAGGTAGATATATGGAAGGGGAATATAAAAAAGAAAAGAGCAAGGACAGAAGCGAAATGAGAAGGGACTCAGAAATGAGAAAGTGAAAGATGGGAAGAAAGATGAGAGCGGGAGAGGGAGGTGCAGGAACAGGGAGGAGAGGTGAAAATTGGAGCTGATGAATGGAAGAGAGAAAAGGAAGATGGAAAGAATGGAAGCAAGAGCATTGCAGCGGAAGAAAGACGAACTGAGAAAAAGAAGGGAGAAAACAGAGGAGAGGGAGGCAATAAAAAGTGGGACTGGTGAAGAAAATATGGAGAGATTCACTCGAAAGAGGTCCCGAATATTCTGTAATAACTCTCGCTAAAATGAAGCAGTCTAAACGAAATGACAAACGGTGTGCTCCTCAGTTTATGGAGCTTGGAGCAAGTCGGGATGCCCCTGCGTCTGAGCAGTTTAACCTCCATTTGCAACTTCTGGGTGCATACTGCCTGTACCCCTCCACTCAGTCACTCGACTTCTCGTCAGGAATGTGGTGTACATTATAGAGCAGCACGTTTTCATGCTGCGAACCTTTTGGGTCACCAATTCGTTTAAGCGATGTCAGAGTGAATTTAGGAAGAAATATGGTGTTCATACCCTGAAATCGTGTCATTCAGAAGATGGTACAGAAACTAGAAATGACTGAGTCACTGATCCCTTCTCATATTGGAGGTAGTGTTGGGGTCAAGACCACCTAAAATGTATGTATCAAGTCTGAGACAAGACAAAGACTCTGAAGGGCCCAGACCGAGACTAGACCAAGACTTTGAAGGGCCCAGACCGAGACAAGTCCAAGACTCTGAAGGGCCAGACCAAGACGAGACCAAGACTCTGAAGAGCCCAGTCCGAGACGAGACCAAGACTCTGAAGGGTCCAGACCGAGATGAGACCAAGACTCTGAAGGGCCCAGACCGAGACGAGACCAAGACTCTGAAGGGCCCAGACCGAGATGAGAGCGAGACTCTGAAGGGTCCAGACCGAGACGAGACCAAGACTCTGAAGGACCCAGACCGAGACGAGACCAAGACTCTGAAGAGCCCAGACCGAAACGAGACCAAGACTCTGAAGGGCCCAGATCGAGACGAGACCAAGACTCTGAAGGGACCAGACCGAGACGAGAGCAAGACTCTGAAGGGTCCAGACCGAGACGAGACCAAGACTCTGAAGGGCCCAGACCGAGACGAGACCAAGACTCTGAAGGGTCCAGACCGAGACTAGACCAAGATTTTGAACGGTGATGAAGATCGAGACCGGACCAATGTATATTTTACACCACATGACAAATAAGTGGAACATGCTAAGCCTAAGCAACATTAAACATGTTTATTCAATATTTCTCTCTTACGTATCTATAATGAGGAAATCACTTCACTGGAAGCAGTTATCCAAACTGATCACATCACATGTTAAAACCAACAAACCACAGTGAACACTCCTCAAGACAAAACTCACTGTTTTATTGGCTTGCAGAGTTTTTGTAGAGACATGCTATGGCTTAGTGCTTTGAGGAAAAATAGGGTAAGTGTCAGGCGGAAACACTTCTTTATCCATTTGTTATCTATCGGGACACAAAATTAAATTATTAATTAATTATTAAATAATACATTTTCTATATTCATTTTCTCTTATTGATTACTCTCTAACATTATAAAATGGAAAAAAAAAATCTGACAATTGAAAATGAAGAAATACAAAAGTTTTGGGCAATTTTGAGCTGATTTGGACTTTTTTGGCCTATAAAATGAGGTGCTTTTGGGCTTTCTGGAACAGAACTGCATTTACATGTGCATAATTGCATTCCATATCATAGCTGTGAGTGCTAACACGTTTAGATTGTGAATAATGTAATTAATGCCTTTTTACGCAATTACTTCAGTTTTTGTGTACAGAATTATAGAAATAATTTCACATACAGAGGAATGAATATAATGTCCAGTAAGTTCAAAGCCTTGTTATTCTGACGGTATGTGTGTGGTTTCTGTAAGTTAAATGGACTCTGAGTTATTAAAACACTAATTAATAAACAACGCAAAATGTGGTTGTGCTCTCGGCTGGTCTCCAAATAAAATCTCGAGTCCTCTCTGTCCAAGTCCATGACAAAACCGAGTACAAATACAGCTGAGTCTGAGACAAGACTGAAACTTTCAAAAACTGGTCTCGAGTACTATGCGGAGGCCAACTGAAAATGTCGCAGGACACAATCTATGACGTGAAACATCGTCCGCAGCAGTCGCCTGCCTACAAAACCTCTGAGACAAAAGACTGGGAGGTTTTATTCAACATGTCAGAGAGCTGCAAAACCCACTTCCAGCATCGCATATAACACAATCGGTTACACCTACATCAAGGTATATAGCGTATTTTTTGGTTCAGTGCTTCATCCATTCACTTGGGGTCTCTTTTGCGTGAATCTTCCTGTACAAACAGAGAGGAAGAGGAAATGGGAGAAAAAGAGGAAAAAGTAGAGAAAGCTAAAGAAAGACAGAACAAAGGGGTGGGTGGATGCAAGCAAAAAAAAAAAAAACGTAGATGGTAGAGTGCCAACTAAGCAAAGTGTGGAATATTCCAGCTTTTAAAACAACAGAGCGCTGAGCCGTAGAGAATGAAACCTGACCACACTCCTCCTCTCTGTTTAAACTCCATCCCTCGCTCCGCTTCCTGCCAGCCAGAGCCAGCCGCGGTTATCGAGTGCTTCCTGGGAGCGATTAGTTTCAAATCCGCTCAGAGATTTTTCAAACATGGCAGCACTCTCCCAACAAAGGGGAACTTTGTGCTTTTCCACCCAGGATGAGTGCTATCTGTCTCTAATTCTCCAGCAGAGCTTTACAGCGGCACAGAATGGCCTCAAAACTCTCTTATCACAGTACGATTAAAGTTTTCATCAGAGTTTTGACTAAGCCTTAAATATATGACAGGTTTTCCAGCAGCCATTGTAATTCAGGTTACGTGGTCAGTCTATAGTTAAGCAGATTGAGGTCTGGTCTGTGGTGGGGTGGGAGACCAGCTAGTTGAATTAACAGACTAATTTACCTGGAATATCCTACAGCACAAATTTTAGTATTCGTGGATAAAATAGCTTGGATGATGTAAGATACATTTTCCCTGTAGCTTGTAATGTAGCTAAATACTATACGTTAATACCTCATCTTTTCCAAGTAATTTTTCTAATTCTAAAGGAATAAAGGAGAAATTAAATTATGTAAAAATCTCTCTGCTTTGTTTTATTCAGACTAACACCATTTAAAAACAAGCACATAAAGTGTAAATAAACAATAATAAGCCATATATATGTTTTATGTATTATGATATATCAGTACTATTAATTCTGTAGTATATACAATTTATTATTTGTGTGTGTGTGTGTGTGCAAAAATTTTTATACAGTACAGTATTAAAGAAAGAGATGCTTTTCTGAAAAAAGTTCCAGTGCTGATTGACATTATGTATTTCTATGTGGTGGGGTTATTAAAGACATTTCGGAATGTTTATAAGTGGTCATGGTCAGCTTTTTAGGGATTTATTCAAGTTTTTCGACTGAAGTTGCTTTTCTGTAACCAATTAACGATGTAAGGTGAGGTATTACTGTATTAAACCTGTAGCTTGCATGTAGCTTAGCTATTTTTAATCATACAAAGCTTGTAGTAAATTTGAGACAGTAGTACTCAATTCATACTCAAATAGATTTTCAATCTATAACTTTTAGAGTGTGGCTATTTTTTGCAGTCTCAAAGACTTATTCTGTAAACACACTCATGATTAAGTGAGTGATTATTTGTCAAACTGAACACAGCACACAGTGCACCACAACCACATGTGACCCATCCATGGAGGGGCAGTGACTAGCTTTTTAACAGCTCGCAGGTAGGAGTACATGGGCACAGTTCCTTGCTCATGAGTACCTTAGGGGTATCTTTACTGGTCTGGGTCTGGGAGCCAAATCCCTAACCGTTACGTGACTGTCCTAGTAAGCTGTGTGTAGCAGCAGCACACACTGAGTATTGAGTAACATTTCTTGTTCTGAAATTCGCTCTCTCCCTCGTTCTGTCATGTTAAGAGTCATTTGTCGCCAGGAGCCTGCATGACTGACAGCAAACTAAAGCCTGCACGACTCCCACTGCAAGGTTGACTGACAGTCAGAAGTGTGTGTTTGGAGCAGAAAAAAAACATTATAATCTGGAGCGCACACATCCAACAGTCCTCGTTTTCCTCGGAAAAGCAGACCGAACCAGACGGAAGGCCGTCCAGAGAAACGCCACAGCCAGATAAACGGTTCGCTCCTCATTCTTTGGACAAAGGGATTTTCTAAAGTCTGTGTGTGTTTGTGTGTGTGTGTGAATTCAAAGATTGTAAGCCATTGAAGAAAAGCAGAATTGGTCACATTCCTCAAACAACGCAGGAAAGGAAATTACTTCCAAGCACACCACAGTCAAAAGGTTATTTTCTTTTAAAGGTCATGTAAAATTTTGCTTTAAACGGTTCCCTGGTTAAAACACATCCATTCCTTTGCAAACGGAAGCAGGTTGTGGTTATTAAAGAAAAGGTTAAATGACTGTTTCTGTTAAAAAATCGTCCCAATTTAACAATCTCCTAATTGATCTATGCAAAATGCAAAGCTTTTAATGAAACCTATTATTTTTCTTTAAAGCGTAACAGTTCTCATGACTCCCTCAGATGCTCCCACTTTATTCAAATCTCATTATTATTAACTGGTCTCCACTTATCTGTGTTTTATTGCTGGTGGAACTAAATACAGTTCCAGTTTTGACATACCCCGGCTTAATATATATTTCTCAAAGTCATGGTGATCTTAAGACTGACGCTTAAATGATGGGGTGGATTATTTGCCAACAGACACTCAAATTAAATTTGAACAAAATTGAAAATGAACATAAAGAATTCTTTAAAAATATTATATTATAACAGACAGCATCTGCTGGGAATACGCTGCCAGTCAGTGTTTTGCACACCACAGGTTTCTTAACCACTTTTCTATTTATTTCATAATCTGTGAACAACAACAGTGACCAACTAAACATGAAAATATACAAGTTGGAAAAAATATGTTCCTATTTGACACCCTGTTAATGAGCTGCATGGTGAAGTCACATTCTAGTCTGTCCTTTAACAATATGCCAGAGTTATTCAATGACCAAAAAGCATCTAGCATAACGGTTAGGAAGTCGGGCCCATCAGATGTCGCAAGTTCAAATCCAGGACCAGTAAGGGTACCAATGAGGTACCCATTAGCATGGACTTCTCGGGTGCTGTGCATGTCAGTTGCCCACTGCTCTTCAGCTCAATACCTTGCTAATAAATTTACTCAAATAAGGAATGTACTATACATTTATTTGTTAACAAAGAATTTTGAATGCATCTTTAGAAAAACTTGTGAAACATGCAAATGAAGAAAATTCTTCTACGATTCTATGAAATTTCAGCAGTGCAGAAAGCTGCTACTCGGGCTAAGGATGCACATTCGATGAATTAAATGAATCAAAAATAAAACTTAGTTTTGTTTAAATAAGTGAGTGATTATTTGTGCACAGTGCACCAAAACGAAATGTGACCTCTGCATTTGACCGATCCATGAAGGAGCAGTGGGCAGCTTTTATGGCAGCACCCAGGGAGCAGTACATAGAGATGGTACCTTGCACATGAGTACCTCAGTGGGACATTTACTGGTCTGGAACTTGAACCAGCGACTATTCAATCACACTGCCAACTCTCTAACCGTTACACTACCATCTGCCCCTAAACGCTTTTGGTCACTGACTCCAACTGTATTAATTTAGGTTTTCAACCACTATGACATTTGATGATATTAATTACTGTTACTATTATTACTATTCAACATATTGAACAAATGAATAGCAAGCAGGCGTGTCCAAACTTGTGACTGCTACTGTAAACGTGCCGTGCACTTCTATAATTAAAACCACAAAAACCAGCCATAAAACTGCCTGCTTAGGGGTTTACGAGTCACAACAAAGCCATTTTGCGGCTCTTCCATTAACTCCGCAATTTATTCATGATGCATTTTTGCGTTAGAGGACCGAGGCATTATGACCTCCCTCCCAAGGCTCATAAAGTGTCATAGCAAACGCAAGCCTCCATGTCCTAGAGCACTAAAAACTGTCCTGTGTGTCAAGAGCCTATTGATCCTGCATTTGCAATTCAGACATGTTTAACAACCCAGGGGAGAGAAGTGTGTGATATATGTGCATGTGTGTGTGGAGAGGTGTAAGTGTGTGTGTGTGTGTGTGTGTGTGTTTTTTGCCCTCGAGGTCACTGAGGTAATGTGTGTGATGTATGGCGGTAAGAGTGTGTTGGTCTGTTAAAGATGGAGCTGCAGTCCTGGGAAAGCCTTTATCCAAAGCCAGTGATTCCCAAACATTTTGTGTAGATAAATACAAGTTACTGAAAGTCAATTCAAATATTTTGTAAGCTTTAATTGTTTAAGTTTAGGGCGACACGGTGGCTCAGTGGTTAGCACTGCCGCCTCACAGCGAGAAGGTCGTGGGTTCGTTCCCAGGTCAGCCGTAAGTTCTTTCTGTGTGTAGTTTCATGCTCTCCCCGTGTTCGCGTGGGTTTCCTCGGGGTGCTCCAGTTTCCTCCCACAGTGCATGCACTACAGGTTAATTGGCAACTGTAAATTCACTGTGTAAGGTGTGAATGTGAGTGTGTGTGTGTCCTGCAGTGTGTTGGTGCCTGCCCAAAGTTGGTCCCTGCCATGTGCCCATAGTTTCTGGGAAAGGCTCCCTTCCCGCCGCAACCCCAGTTGGGATTAAGCAGTTCGGATAATGACTGACTGACTGACTGAATTAACATCTGCACTGAAATTACCTGCAGAGGTTTGGATCAAATTTAGTCATGTGATTAATCTGCTTTAAAAAAAAAAAAAATTAAGCTAGTTTTCTCATGCATTAATATGTGAAAGTGAAAAAATGTGAAAGTGAGTGATTATTTCTCATTGTGAACACACCACAGCATGGCACATTACAACAAAACGTGAAGCAGCAGTGGGCAGCTGACATGGGCAGTGCAGAAGGAGCAGTGATGGAGCTTCCAGTCATGGAGCAAACACCCTAACCTAACCGTTACTCTACCAACTGCCCATGCCAAGGTGTTAATAATTCTAGACGTACTACCAACTTAAACCTTAACCAGCTCCCTGGTAACAAACTAAAGCTTAAACATTAGTGGCTGTAGATTCCACTCGCAGCTCATTTTCAACATCATTCATTTGCCTCGCTGCAATCCCAGTTTGGCAACCACTGTGCTAAGCATTAGTGAGTAACAGCATAGTTTCTGAGTTTTCTGCCACCATGATGCCTGCAAAGACTGCGGGAGAGCGCACTGGAGGTGTGTTGTGTTCCGAAAATTCAGCTTCAAAACAACATCCCGACTAAAAGCGAGCTTTGTTCCCTTTTCTGATAGGTCTCGGACCCCTGGAGTCTGAGTGGAGGATTGGTTGTTGAGCGGAAGGAGAATGGATTTCAAACACTGGTGTGAAACTCCTAACAGCATGAAGCCACACACACACTCTTTTACACACATGAAGGAGAGCGAGAGAGATGCATTCAAACGTTATTCTCAAGGAACTTGATTTCAGATATTATCACACAGCTACAGAAACATCAGCATGATTAAAAAAGCGTAAAAGGTTAAAAAAGTAAATCTGGTCCCTCAACACAAATCTCGCTGCTGCTTTAAACTGAATCTGAAGTGTAGTGGTAATGGGGCACTAGGTAGCGTCACGGTTAGGGAGCTGGCCCCAGGATCGTATGGTCACGAGTTCAAGTCCTGGACTGGCAAAGGTACCACTGAGGTACTCATGAGCAAGGTACCGTCCACAAGCTCTGCTCCCTGGATGCTGCCAGAAAAAGGGGACTCTGCCACCGCCCCCCCCTCCCCTTTTGCGGGCGTCTGTGGTGGAGGTCAGCGTCCCCTTGGTCCCTTGCTGACTTCCCCCTGGGTCGGGAGGGTGACTTTTTGGGGGCATGAGGCCGTGGGCCCTGCGCTGGCGGGGGGGTCGCTGGGGGCCTTGATTGCCTGCCCCCAACTGCCCTCGCCTTGGGTCGGGGATGGGGGGGCTCTGTGTCCCCCGACGAAGTCAACCTTTACCACTTCCAGTGACAAACCAGTTCACACGTACACACACGTGTATACACAGGCATGTAATTGTGTGGGTTTATGTATGTATGTGTATATATTTCTATTTATCCTGTTACTGTCATTATTGTTATTATTATGTTATTATATTATGTCATTCTCAAGAATTAATGTGGATAAGGTGTATGTGGAGTAGGGAGAGTAGAGCAGTAAAGAAAGGAGGAACACATGTGCTGTCTTGCCTTACATCAAACTGCCAAATATATTTAGCATAGTTTATTTAATGATTTTTAACTCAGATTAGTCAAATAAGCCGGCCTTTAATATGTGCCTAAAATGAGATTTCAGTTCATTGAGAAACAGGTAGAAGTTCAAGCTGTGACCAAGCTTCAGATCATATTCAGATTTATAATTTGTGTGCAAACAAATAAAATTTTTCCTTAATCAATATTAACAATAATTGATATTGTTCTTGTTATTTTAAGCTGATTCCTTACTTGTAGATTACAGGTGATATATTGTCTATCTTTGAGTCCCTCTAGCTACTGTATGTTAGATGTGCAATGTGCAAAGCGTACAGGCTAAAATCTGGAGAGTCTGGGAACCAGAGAAGGAGCGCCACCCTCAAACACCCACGAGGCAACAGGAAGCATTCCCCAAGGCCAGCTTTGACTTCCTGAGCTGGGAGAGGACTATCAGAAACACGGCTCAGAGCAAAACAAGCAAAAGAGGAATGAAACAAAAGACAAAAGGGGGCAATTCAAAAAGGGACAAAAACCAAACCAGAATCAAAAAGGGGCCAAAGTCCAAACAGGAGGGATCAGGAACAGGAAACTAAAAACACAAATACACACAAACAAACAACACGTTTCTTATGAGGGAGACAGGACTTGTAGACACTTTGGGGTTAAATAGGCTTAAATAAGAGCACAGAACCAACAAACGAAAAGTTTCCCACCAATCCCAGAACTCAAGGCAGAACGAGACAGCTGAACTCAATGATAAGCCAGGGGTGTTCTAAACAGACACTGACCCATTGAAAGGAGCACGAAAAGAAGACAACATACCAGGAAGGAGGGTGCGCCAGACAGAGAGAGTGACTAATCAGAATGGCAACAATGGGCAGACACAGAGCCTAACAGTGAGGAGCAAGCTAACACACAGAAAGCTACACCGAGGAGACATGAGGAGCACACACACACCACAGACACACCACCCAGCGGGGAACCCAGAAGACCAGGAAACAATAAAACAGATACGTATCTGGGTTCACGGTGGCACGGTCCCGTCCAAGTCGGGACAAAACAAACGCGACAGTTTGTTTTGTTTTGTTTGTTTGGGTTTCTGTTTTTCCCCGTAGTCAGCCCCTTCTGTCCAAAAAAAGATGCGGCCAGGGCATGTATATTTTAAATCTGCTCAATGAAATTTGTAATTGAAAATAAAGTTGTCCTCCGAAGAGGGGGGTGGTGGTGGGATTAAAAAGGATTAGCTGTAGAATTATATACAACTAGGCATAGAAAGGAGTCTAGGGAAGGACCTCATAAAGAAAGTAATGCAAGACTCTGTGTGTGTGTGTGTGTGTGTGTTCGTAAGAACAGTCGCTAACTTTTATTGACTAGTACGTAGTGTCTCCGTATTGTTTTATGACGCCCAGGGCACTTTTTACAGCACTCCATCTCCTGAAACACACACCCACACCCACACACAATCCCCACACACGACACGCACACGCATAAACACACGCACACACACTACACATGCAGTCCAGAAAGGATTCTGTATCCAGTCATTATCCTGTACACACTGTTGCCATGATCTATTCACTGCTGGATTAGTATGATGGAGAGCAATCAACCTTGACCCATTCTTCCCTCCATCCATAACC
Organism: Distichodus sexfasciatus; assembly: GCA_032718565.1. Taxonomy (NCBI): domain Eukaryota; kingdom Metazoa; phylum Chordata; class Actinopteri; order Characiformes; family Distichodontidae; genus Distichodus; species Distichodus sexfasciatus. Next base: position 787,917 of record JAVGVS010000080.1, read on the forward strand.
TCAGTCCCTCCATCCCCACCTCCACCTCCTCCTCCATATTACCTCCAGCCCTCTGCCCCTCACTATCATTCATTTGTTGCCTGCAGAGCTGACGCTGGTGTTTATGAGCACAGTAACATGGGTCAGTTGCAATACCGCAGACAGGAGAGTGAATGAATAAATAAATAAACATTTATGAAGAAATAAATACATATACATGTACATATATATTCAATACATACATGTATAGTATAGTAAAAAATGATAAAATCATCTATTTTTCCACAAAGGCAAAATTGGGCTGAAAAGTTTGACGGATTTACCAAAATAGTAAGAGAGTCTGAGCCGTGGATTGTAACTGAAGACTCCTCAAGCACAGCTAACGTGCAGAAACAAACACACACACACACACACACACACACACTATGGACACAGATGTTCAGTAGTGTGAGGTCTTGCATTGCTCCTCTAGAAACGGCTGCCTCCAGGTGTGACCCGGCAAGGCAACATCTGGAATACAATAATACCTAATTACCTCTCTACACACTGACACTTCAGCACTGACACCTCCTCATCCCTTACACACACACACACACACACACATGTCCCCACACTGTCCTTCATAGCAGGACAGAAAAAAGAACACACAGACTGTCTTCATAATCATCTAACACACACACACACACACACACACATCCTTGTACTTATATAGTAGTGAGGACCTCCATTGACTTCTATATTACTGTATCTAAATAATACTACACCTAGCCCTAAACATAACCCCAACCATAACCTCAGTAACCAAAAGCTAATCTTTCTACACTTTTAGTTTTGCAAATAAACTTGTATTTTTTTGTAAAAGTAGCTGAAGAAGTGAGGACAACTAAAAAAACCTCACTTCCCAAAAAATGTTCTCTTTACCTGCTGGTTAAAAACTCATTTTGTTCTCACTACGTAGCAAGTACAAGAACACACACACACACACACACACCTCTACTAATCACACTCTAAAGCCTTCCTAAATCAATCAATCACAACAGCTGGCCAACAAAGAGAGGACACAGATGCTTCTGAATATCACACTGATGAATCTGCAAGAGAGAAAGAGGAGAGATTTATCAGGTTAAAATGCTCAGACTAAATGCGATCACCGAGCATGATTTATGTTTGAAAACATAAGCTTACCCGAAGCACTTTTAAGGAACTGCCAATATTCGCCCACGCCGAACAATCTCTCAGGATTTGTCAGTTATGTTATGTTTATTGTAAAGTGCTTAACCCGATTCCAGCAGTTCTCAATCTCTGCACGCCTTTCCTTATCACTTAAATCATGACTGCAGGAACTTAGGAAGAGTTTGTTCACTGTTATCTTCTCTTGCTATTTCTACTGCTAAACTGCAGCATCATTTCTCTATTCTGGCCTCTTCAGGAACACTTTGGAAAAATTCATCTAAAATATGAATCCATCTTAAAGACTCTTCAAAGACCACTTTACACATAAGATCATTATGTTGGTGCTGAAAGAAAAGAGGAGAGGTGCAAGAGAATCAGGAACCGCTTCACCAAAAAAATTCATTTTATTCATTCATTATCTGAACTGCTTAATTTTTTAATTTTGAGTGATTATTTGTTATTGTGAATACGTCACAGTGCACCAAACGAAATGTGACCTCTGCATTTGACCTATCCATGAAGGAGCAGTTGGGAACTAACAAGGGCAGCGCCTGGGGAGCAGGGCTTGGGGACAGTACTTTGCTCATGAGTACCTCAGCGTACTTTGGTTTCGAACCGGCGAGCTTCTGAATCAGAATCAGAATCAGAAAACTTTATTCATCGAAGGAAATTGCTCACATCACGACTGCATAATTCACAAGACACAAGTGACCGAAATAATAAAGAATAATACACAAAAATATAGTTAAAACTTAAATAAAAATACTCAGATAAAACCTAGTGCAATAAATAGAATAGACTATGTTGGTTTAAGTACCTCCTTTGAGTAAAATCTGAAAAATAGAATATAGATTCCAGATGTATTAAGAGTAAATGTATTGCACATAAAAAATATATTGCACAGTAGATTCTCACTGAAGGCACTATGAATGAACATATATGAAATTCTAGAAAGAATACAGAAAGTGAAATAACCCAGAACATTTTTTATATCTTAGATTCTTGAAAAAATAAATCAATTCTTTTGCTTTGGATCACTGCTTCTAGCAACACTCTGGCATTCTCTCAATCAGCTTCATGGAGGTCACACTGAAATGGAGTTTTCCAACAGTCTTGAAGGAGATCAGAGATGCTGAGCACTTGCTGGGCCCTTTTGCCACTCATGGTCCATCTCATCCCAAAACCATTCAATCGGGTTTGGTCAGGTGACCGTGGAGGCCAGCTATGTGGCGCAGCACTCATCACTCTCTTTCTAATAATATATAGTTTTACACAGTTCATTCATAGTTTTGATGCCTTTAGTGAGAATCTACAATGTAAATAGTAGTGAAATTAAAGAAAAAACATTGAATGGGAAGGTGTGTCCACACTTTTGACTGGTAGTGTACATATATATCACATATTGCACATGTAATAGAGCATGTTGTAAATGTAGTTAAATTTATTGTGCACATTACTGTAAGGGAGAGTGACGGAGGGAACAGTTATAGAGTCTGAATGCTGTGGGAAGGAAGGATTTTCGGTGTCGTTCAGTGGAGCACTTTACGCTGATGAGTCTGTGACTGAAAGTGCTTTACAGCTCAGTCCCCACACTGAAGTGGATGATCGTGCTGTCCACGATAGCTCAAGTCTGACAGTGTTCTTCAGACACCATCTCTAGACATCACCAACTGCCCCATAACGAGATAAGGACTGGAGTCTGGTCCCAGACTACAGGCGGTTGTCTATTAGTTTAGAAATTTGAAAGTGAGAGATTGTGAACATTCCATTGTGAACACAGCACAGCACACAATGCACCACAACCAAATGTGACTCTGCATTTTACCCCATCCATGAAAGAGCAGGGCAGCCATCACACCAGGTAGCAGTGCTTGGAGACGGTTCCTTGCTCAGTGGTAACTTTACCGCCCTGGATTCAACTCGCTAATTTCTGATCATTGGCGGTAATGCCCTAACATCACGCTACTCCACTGCCCAACAACTGTGTATTGGTTGCATCTGTTTAGGTTGCTAGTCTCATTTAGCTCCTGTGTCTGTCAGTCCACCATTACTCTTCCTTATTGCTTTGAGGCCATCAAGTCTGTTTATTTTTTAGTGTTTAACCATTATTGACCAACGTCTTTGCAATGAGTACTAAGCAGGGTTAAAATTAAGGTCAGTACTTTTTGTAAAGGTACTAACTGTGATGTCAGTACTACTATAGTATTTGTTCACATGAAATCAAACGGTGCCAAAACCGCTGGTACATTCATCGCCGCCTCATCAAAGGGCAGCATTACCTAAAGTTTTCAGCATTTAATGTTATTTACATTTACAATTACAATAAGATTTTACTGCAGTTAAGTTTCCATTTGCTACTTGTTATGGTGTTAGTTTTGTTTACCATGATTCAAACCAAAAGCAAGCACACAACCATTATAAAGGGAAACAAAACAACTGACAAATAACTTAAACATGGGTGAAGCAAACACACGTGAAGCAATCAGATGGACCAAAACAGAGGAAGACCTCGTTAGTCCTCCAGGAACAAAGTTATATTGGCTGGAAGACGAGGGCGGAACCCATGTTAATCCTTTTAATCTGTTTCTAATACCAAACCATCTTGCCAAATCAGTATAATTCCAGGTTTGAACGCTTGACCAGCATCCAACAAGCAGAAATCAAGAACCAACTTGGTAATCCACGGTGGCAGGAAGCAGACAGGAGTTTGCCAACAAACAAAAAGAACAGACAAATCCAGAAAACTAAATCACTCAGGCACGCCCGGCACAAAGCACACAAAAGAAGTGGACCAAACTAAGGGAAAATAAACCCAATCTGGAATCAAAACCCACAGAAAACCAGCACCAAGAAAACTTTGAAGACTCGCCAAACGAGGTGTAGCATTATTAGGTAAATCAGACCATAGAGATTAGAGGGCAGAAAGTGAAGGAACAAAAGGATGTTTCTCAAGGAAATCTTGACTGAATGGGAAATCTGGACCGAATAAAATCTGGACTGAATGGAAAATCTGACTGAATGGGAATCTGACTGAATGGGACATCATATATAAGGACTGAAGTGAAAGTAATGCAAAGTTGGACATAACGTGATTAACTATTATTGTCACCCAGATTTATGTGTTCAGAGGCTATTCTTCACGGATGAAGTGAGTTATTATTATCATCAGAGCACATAGGAACAATGCTTAGGGACGGTACCTTGCTCTTGACTACCTCAGTGGTACATTTACTGGTTTGGGATTTGGACCATTGACACTCACATCACAGGGCTACCAACTGCCCCAAAAGATGTTTCAGAAACTCAATGGCTTTCAGTGGTACAGACTAATTGCTTATCCATTAGAGACAACACTTACCGACAAGTATAAGAAGCAGTTTTGCTTTGTCAATGGTGTCATTCCACATGAAATCTTAAAATCCTGTGCTAAGGACGGTTGGTAGTTCAATGAAACCCTGGTTTCGGAATTTTCATCAATTTCCAAATTAGTACAGGAGAAATAACCCCTGCAATTAAGAAAATGGAAGTCAATTGAACCAAAGAGATGGCTAATGTCAAATTCAAATTTCAAAACTCACCTGAAGAATCCTCTACAAATTTTACGAGATCGCACAAAATGCACACCAATTGCCCTGAATTCCAGGTTCTGTCTAATGCTAATGACCCAGGAGCAACAGGAGGAACAAACCCTGCAGCTGCCTGACACTTCTAAACTTTTCTGTACTCCAGCCCTACAGCACTTAACCTTAAGACTGGCCTTTGAATCCACAATGCTTATGACTGTCAGTGTGTGTGTGTGTGTGTGTGGAAGGAAAGTTTGGGCTGGGAGAGAAACAGAGAGTTTAGATATAAAACAAAAAAAATTGACATTTGTAAGGACATCTTTGTATAAGACTTATTTTTAAAAAAAACTGAGAGGGAAAAGACATAAGATTAAGGTTTTGGTTACAGTTGGGAGTAGCTGTAATATTTACATCTGGTCATACTGGAATTCAATGGTAGGTACCTTACAAAGATAGTAAGACAGACTGTGTGTGTGTGTGTGTGTGTGTGTACAGTATGTGTGTGTGTGGGCTAGATAAAGGTCATTGAGTGATGCAATTATTTTCCATCATCACTGCTGGAGTTGAGTTTTATTGCAGATGGCTGACGCTTTGTGACAGACGACACAACAAAGCTATGAGGACACAATGCATGAGCACAATGGCGGTTTGTGTGATTGTTTTCATGTGGCGTAAACACTGCAAGGAGCATGGCGTGTTACCAACAAGGCCGGTAAGGTGGGGAGGTGTGGAATGGTAGCTATGATAAAAAAGACCACAACAACTTACAACAGCCCCAGCCACCATGTCATCCCCATTTGCAGTTTCTAGGATTTGAGACCCATTCCGACTGTTCGGCGTCAGCACATCTGTAGGAAGAGTTCAGGTGAACTCCTGCTCATTATTACTTGTTAGAAGAAAATGACCAGAAGTGAAGGAGGATCCCAAGGATATACAATACTGTGGAAAATTCTGGAGTCATTGCTTTATATTTTGCTTAGAAAGTTTTTAAGTGAGTGATTATTTAACACTGGGAACACAACTCAGCACAGCACAGCACACAGTTCACACAACAAAATGTGACCTCTGCTGTTGACCCATCCGTGAAGGAGCATTGGACAGCTTTTTTGGCAGTGCCTGGGGATACAGTGTATGAGGGAGTTGTGGATGTGTCATTTGTGAAATGAAGCTGAACGGTCAAATGACCATTGGCCTGGGAGTCGGAGCCGCTTAATTTTTTCCCTGCCTCTATTTGTTCTAAAGGCCTCAAAGCACATAGTTGCTAATAACTCAGTAACCAACATAGTGTCCATTAGCAACTAAATATAGTTCAGGGTAATGTAGCTGCACACGTTAGCAACTATGATCTTGGGAACGCGACATCTGTTCGGGCCGCACGTGATCAGTCAAGCATTACATGCCCTGCGGTGGCGTTAGTGTGTTTGCAGAGAAGGACATGAGGACGGGGGTTACTGACACAGCACACAGAGAGAGAGAGAGAGAGAGATCTGAGGAGCCATTTGGGAGCCGAAAAAGCCAGAGTCTTTCAGGGAGCCGAGTCATAAGAACGGGCTCTTTTAACCCATCTGTTATGTTCATTTCTCTGGAACACCAATGATGCTCCTGGTAATTCCGGGTCATGTTTAATTATCCAAAAATGTCAGAAAGCAAATAATTCCAATAAGCATTATTTATATCTCATTATTAACTCTATTACCAACCATTTCCAATCAGTATTTACAATGGTAAGTATTTACCTCTCACAGATCATGGTTTAATGAGGAGAATTCCATTAGCATGTAATATAAACATGCAGGAGGGTTGCACATACGTGAAATGAACCATATTTATTTTATATGTTAATTATCCTTATTAAGCCAAGCGCAAGAAGTTTCATATTGATTTTTTTTTTTTTTCTCAATGGGTTAGTTTGACCCACAACATAACAGGAGGGTTAAAAGAGGCGAATCTTCTGTATCATTGATATGAGGGTACTCTGTTTCGTGAGTACTCCTTGCGGGTACCATTACTGTCTGGACTGAACTGGCGGACCTCTGATCGGCGGGGAACAACTTTAACCATTACACGCCTGCTGCCTCAAGCAAATGAGACAGGATTTATTAAATATGTACAAACAACATACATAAAAAATCAAGTACTTATTCCTCTCGGGTTAAGATAAAATTAAGATTTCCTAGAATACTGCCTATTATATTAAATTAACAATGTTAATAATCATCATTTTTCCAAGTTTTGCAATTATTAGTTTTCAATATGTATGTATTGCTCAATCTACGATTTTCTTATTCATTCATTCATTCATCCTGTCGGGTTCACAGGACTGGAAGCGATCCCGACTAGGGTCAAATAAAGATTTAAAATTTATTCTTAATTCATATGACGCTGCCATACCAAGTAATTCAAGACTTATTATAGTGAAAGGGAGGATTATTTGTCATTGTGAACACACCACAGAGTGCACCACGACGAAATGTGACCTCTTGCATTTGACTGATCCGTGAAGGAGCAGTGAGTCAGCTGACATGGGCAGCAGCCGGAGAGCAGTGCTTGGGGACGGTACCTTGCCCATGAGTATCTCAGTGGTACTTTTTCCGATCTGGGATTCGATCCGGCGACCTTGAGTGATCACGGGGCTGAACGTGATGCCACGCCAGCACCATACACTTTTAGTATTTTTAAGGTTTCAGTAGAACACTATACTTTTTAGAGCGTTTCCAATCTGAAATCCACTTACTGATTCCCATTTATTTCGGTACAGCTAGACCTACATGAATGTAGCACAGCAAAAACAAGCAAGCAATGAATAAGTAATAAATGTTGTATGCAGAGTTGTGTGTTTTGAGTCCTTGCACCTTGAGACAAATCGGCATCACAAATTGTACATAAGGCTTTTTATAATGAGAATATTTTGCAGAATCCAAACCCGATTGCCTGCATCCCCAAACAATTACTACATGTAAAAATAACTAGAATAAGCAACAATATTTCAACAGAACTAATTTTATCTCACTTATTTAAACACATTTACACTGCATCCTAACATATTTTTCTGCAGTGTATTCTTTCCTTCTTGAAGAGAACACTATAATTATCTTTTGCCCTGCAGATGAGGAAATAAAGATATACTAATAGAATGAAATTTTAGCTGTTTACAGTGCGTATTGACCATGCATATGCATAACCCCACCATCATAATTTCAATGTTCAAAAGTTTTATCAGTGTTTATACACCAGAGACTGGGAGCTGATTTGGATAAGTGTGCCATAACATAAACACTGCATAACTACACAGGAAAATTCAGCATCATCATATGAATACAAAACATAGGCTCATGAGTGAGAAGGTAGTTGAGTATTAGTGCTGAATCTGCATAGTACTTGTAATTGTGATGTAGTTCATTATGAGCCTGAAGGCTTCACATTTAGACCAGGTGAATTGTCTGAATTACTCTGACATCTGTAGCTCATCAATAGCTGCTGTCTCCATGTGGAATGCGCTCGGTGTTGCCTGTTTTCATTTCAGTCATGAGTTCAGTTTCTGATGAACAGTGACACGAGCTCAATTAATGGGGATGTACTGAATTGCTTTTATTGGAACCGCATTGTTCAGGGCCAAGAGTCTTAATGATGAACACAGTAAACTGAACAGTATAAATGTTGACACCTGGATTAAAGTGTTGGCTCCAAATGAACGAAAGACTAAATGAATGAATAAACAAATGAATAAATGAATGAAAATATCAAGAGGAAAAAATAGGAACAGTATTGGTGTATGGATGGGTGAGAAGACAGAGAGACAAATAGCCAAATAGCCAAATAGCCAGACTGATAGACGGAGAGACAGAGAGACAGACAGACAGATAGACAGATAGACAGATAGACAGATAGATAGATAGACAGAGAGGACTTGATAGAGACAGACCGGAGCAGGACAGACCGTAGATAGACCGACAGATAACTGCATAGACAGACAGACAGACAGACAGACAGACAGACAGACAGATAGATAGATAGATAGATAGATAGATAGATAGATATAGATAGATATAGACAGACATGAGATAGACAGACTGATCGGGAGTAGATAGATAGATAGATAGATAGATAGATAGATAGATAGGATAGATAGAGAGATAGATAGATAGATAGATAAATAGATGTTTTCAGTACAGTTGGTGCATATAAATATATATTTTCTACATAATATTTGCAGAATTGGCAAAAGAAAAAAAGGACACACACATCAAAGATCAATTTAAATATTTAAAACATTAAATCATGATCAATAATAATAATTAGACCACATCAACACTCTGGCAGAACAGTGGTTCCATCTACTCCTTCATGTGCAGTAATGCTGTGTGGTCACAACTGCCCATCATGGCCTCTGCCCCATAAAAGTTCAGGAAATTCCAAACTATACACTCACACACACACAGACAAACACACACACACTCACACACACACACAGACGCTGGCCTTCAGCCCAAGGCCAGACACCCCGAGGCAGTGTGTGAGAGGGGTTATGAGTCGTGGTCTCCAGTGAGCTCCTGGTAAAACAGAACATACTTCGAAGTGAAACCCTGACCTTGGGAAGATGTATGAAATTTGTGAGGAGATGAATAAAACATAAAAACACATTTATTGTGGGTGTTCTCTTCCATTTCACAGCATCACAGAATCTCTAATTAACAAAGCTGTGAGAAAGTTGGTAATTGTATTATTGGTAATTTATTATGTAATTCCTGAATTTAATATGTACTACATTGCAAAATATAAAGTGCTGGTAGAGACAGTACAACTGCAGACTCGGTGATGTCTACGTGTCAGAGATGTTAGAGGCTGTTAAGGAAAGTGGGGCCGCAACTGCTGTATGATGATGATGCTATGATGTGTGAGAGAGAGCTAGGAGAGAGGGGGTTCGACCCAGCAACACCCCAATTAACAGGAATGCTGAATAGGAGACCTGCTGTTTTCCTGAAACACACCGACGTGCTGAAGTGGGGCCCAATTAATAAGAGAGTGGTGGCACTGCCCGTGTGTTGACTAATTATAGCAGGAGTAGAATGGAGGAGTAAAACGCAAGCACACACAATCACACACATACAAAACAATTACCAAGCACAATCCAAAACGGCTAACAAAGAATGCAGAACAGCCGCTACTGAGCAGCCAAATAGCAATCTCTGTAATATTGTACAAAGATTCTAATTTCTTCTTTTCTGTCCTTTTATTCAAGTCTGTCTTCTTTCAGACGGATAGTTAATAGATCAGTCATCAGCTCTGAGAAGGTCATATCATTGTAGAATGGTATGATAGCATCAAGTTCTTTTTTTATGTTCTTTTTATCGCCTATTCTTCTGATGCTCTCTACTTAAAAACCATTACGATGAAAGAGAAGCAAATGCCATCTCTCCTTCTCTTCTTCATTCATCATTCTGTTTATAACAACGATACCCTTACAGATAGATATTGTATATAGATAGATAGATAGATAGATAGATAGATAGATAGATAGATAGATAGATAGATGGGTGGATAGATAGATAGATAGATAGATAGATAGATAGATAGATAGATAGATAGATAGATAGATAGATGGGTGGATAGATGGATAGATAGATGGATAGGATGGTGATAGATGGATAGATAGATAGATAGATAGATAGATAGATAGATAGATAGATAGATAGGATAGATAGATAGATAGATAGATAGATAGATAGATAGATAGATAGATAGATAGATAGATAGATAGATAGATGGGTGGATAGATAATATTCATTACTTTTCCTTTAAGGTAAATGATGACTTATTGTCTGCTGTGAGGGAGTTACATGTAGATGTGGAGACGTGTGGAACGTGTGCAACATCAGAGGCCGTGTGAGAGAAAGCCACAAGAACGTTTTCAGATGTGTCACTGATCCCTTATTGAGCCTCAGAGACTCAGTAGAGAAACACACACACATTCACACACACACACACACATACAACTGGGAAATCACACCGTGACCCTGTCCAAGCTTCTGTCTTTCATGTCTGAGAAACATTGCTGATCAAGTGCTTTTTAGTATCTTATGTTATTTCTCCCGGTCTGAGGACTTAATCAGCAATAATTCTCTTTATCTGCAGGGATTACTGTCATCATATTCTCTCCTCAATCCCGTCCAGTTTCCATCTCCACTTCATTATCCTCTTCCTCTAAACAACACACAAACAACGGCTAGAACCTAATGGAGAAATAGCGTGATTTGGGACCTTACATATAACCAAATAAGGAAAGTGAGTGATTATTTGTCATTGTGAACACACTACACCACAGCAGACACCACAACCAAATGTGACCTCTGCATTTGACCCGTCCGTCAAGGAGCCGGTTTGAATCCAAGGACCAGTAAAGGTACCACTGAGGTACTCTTGAGCAAAGTACCGTCCCCAAGCACTGCACCCGCTGGGTACTGCCTTTGTTAGCTGCCCACTACTCCTTCACGGATGGGTCACATGCAGAGGTCACAGTTGGTTGTGGTGCACTATTTGCTGTGGTGTGTTCACAATGACAAATAATCACTCACTTTCACTTCCTAAATATTATATCATGTAACCCTGACAGAAAATTGACCCTAAAATTAAAATTTAACTGAAAACAATATTTCTTAAAATATAAAAGCAGAAAAGTTAAAAAACAAAAGATGAAAGTGTGTCGTGTTCACGGCATGTGTGGAGGTAAGGAGGACGCAAACGCGGACGTAACTGCACTTGATTTATTAAATTAGGATACAACAATGACCCCACTCTGCTTCCTACAAGTCCAGCGCGTTGGGTAGCGACGAAGTGCGGGCGTGGTACAGTTAGCCGTGTGGCTAACGGCTAGGCGGCGATGCAGCGAACTCACTGGTGGTCGGGACAATCGGTGGTCTCCAAGTCCAAAGTCGTTAAAGGCAAGGTAGCGGTCGGCTGGGAAGACAGAGTGGGAATGCATAACACACACCATTGACATCAACACACAATGACTAACCGGATCGAACTGGTTAAATAGGTATGCTAAGCTAATGTCCACCACTGAGGAAGTGACACACAACAGGAAGGGGAACCCATCACCGATGACACGGACAACCCAGAAGTGACTGGCGGGAACTTCTTAAAGGGGCAGACACCCGTCACCAAGACAACCAGACAAGACACGTCAAACCTCGGCTTTAATACTCTGGCGAGTCCGAGCGTCGGGGAGGAGGCGCAGATGTGACAAAGTGAAATTTAAAATAATAATAATATCAGGTTTGTCTTGGTATTTTCACAAATGTATACATAAATGAGTAGCTCCACGCCTTCTGAAAATAGAAGCAATAAAATTCATGCATGACTAGCACAGGCTACTCGATTAATATGAGGCAATAAAAAGGTAAAGCATTAGAAATAGAAGAATGGTCAAAAATGTCCGTGGTCTCATGAGGTTAAACGGTTCTCATGATGCTGTAGTCACGGTGATGCTCAGTACAGCTGAGCTTGTGTAGAAAACTATCCAGTGATGGTGATAAGGAACCAGAGTGAGTGGCTCAATTTGCTTCAGTCTGGACACAAACCATAACAGAGCTGGTATCACACACACACACACACACTCCCACTCCCACTAACACACACACACATTCGCAGATCCTGCCGAGACCGTCGTGACATTTCCCGGCCCTCTATGTAGCCTGAGAGCTTTGATGACAGATGGTGGCGGCCTGTGAAACAACCTTCATATCATGATTCACACACACACATACACACACACACACACATACACATACACACTTGCATATCTACAAAACAGCACAAGTCCAGGTAGACTCATATCGACTTTTCATAAATCCAATAGTATCAGCGGCACTTTGAAAATAACAATCAGAAAATAACAATAAGATCCCAACCAATTCCTCACGGACACTCAGCCGGAGAGACCGCACAGCGAGAACACACACACCACTCGCTGTGTAAGAAAGAACACACCCCAGGCACTGATACTCCTTTCAAAGAGGCATGAACCCACCCTGGTTTTAATAAAGCTCCAACCTTGTGGCAAGTTTTTTGGTATGTTCTGTAATGAACATGGCAGAGGATGTTTTACATACTCAAAATCATCATTCTTCAGTCACACAATTTAAAACGAATTTATTAAGGATGAGATAATCAGGCCCCTCGCCTCCCTTTACTGAGGCAACATATAGGACTGGTCACCCACACCAGCCCTGTAATACAGTAATAAATTATTTATAATGCAATGTTAGTTATACACTCTGTGACTCTGCACACAGCCATATATTATACACTGGTTTATTTATGTGTATGTATTTTCATACACCTTACTTTTATCTTTAATATATATAATATATATTTAATACTTTTATATTTCCATTTATTTCTCTATGCTCTTGTTATGGACAGTTAAAGAAAGCATTTCACTACATGTACTACGTAAGGTTGGTGACGAATTTAGTGAATTTAGTAAGTGATTATTTGTCATTATGAACACACCACAGCACAGCACACAGTGCACCACAACGAAATGCGTTTGACCTGTCTGTGTAACCTTACCGGTACGGGATTCGAACTGGTGACCTTCTGATCACCGTAACGCCACCGACTGTTCCAAGTCCCGATAAAGGTACCATGAGCAAGGTACCATCTGCAAGCACTGCTGCCTGATTGTTGCCAAAAGTTGCCATTTGCTCCTTCACAGATGTGTTAAAGCAGACGTAATATTTCCTTATGGTGTACTGTGTGCTGTGCTGTGGTGTGTTCACTGTCACTAATAAGATGGTTGCCAAAGCTGACTTTAACACGTCCACATACTTAGTATCCTAACAAAGTACACAGCTGCAGCAATGCCTTTAATCCAGTATTTCTTTTCAAACCCCAAAGGTTATAAAAATATAGGCCAAACATATTGACTTCTGTCCCAAGCGACCTGTAGATCATGTATCAAAAATGATGCAATGTTTTATTTTCCATGCTCCTTTAATTTCTCAAAACACAAACACATTCGAACTTGTCACCTTCCACTAGCCACCTGCCCAAAGGGATATTCTAGAATTGCAACATTTAAGACTATTTATTCAATTTCTTGGCACGGTAAAGAAGTGAAGTGTGATTTTTTTTTTCCGGAGAAAGCCAGTCCCAAGCTCCAGCAGCCCTGGGGAAACCCTGCAGTGGGGAAGACAAGCGAGATGCAGACCGGTTGGGCATCAAGCAGCGGCATCCTGCCAGGAAACGACTCCAGCGAAACCTACAGGTGCCATGCTGCACAAGTCCTATAGGATTAGAGCTGAAGTCTGCATATAAAACACTGCAGCAGGGCGCTGAAAATTATTATTGAATAAAAATGCTGCCAGTGTCTTCTTCAAGCATCCCACTGATACTAATGTGCCAAAAAATGAATGCATGCTCACGAATGTGCAACTTGTACCGATATTACATGTTCATTTAATTGTTGGACATGCTGGCATGAATAGACACATCATATGGAAAGATAAATTGACATAACACAGCATTTTTGGGTCTTTATTTTCCATTCTGGTGTTGCACCTTGTTGTCCATATGAAGCTAAGCAGGACTGGATCTGCTCATGTCTTGGATGAATTAGACTTAAATAAGTGAGTGATTATTTGTCATTGTGAACTCAGCACAGCACAAAGTGCACCACAACCAAATATGACCTCTGCATTTGACCCAACCAAGAAGGAGCCATGGGCAGCTTTTTGACAGCACCCAGGAAGCAGTGCTTTGGGACGGTACCTTGCGCATGAGTACGTCAGAGGTACCCTTACCGGTCTTGAACCAATGAGTCTTCCAATCAAGGGACCATCTCTCTAACCGTTACACTGCCAACTGCCCAAGTTTGCCAGCGGTTATAACACCTGCAGTTCAAACTATTAACAGTGATTCACGGTGTTGGGTAGCAGCTAAGTAAAATTAGTGACGCTTCTAACTTAACTATGTTTTTCAGTAGCAAAACCACTTTAAAAGGACTGCAGCTTTTCCAGAATCTAAGATTTTTTTAAAAGTAGTGTGACCAAACGCTGCACAAAATATTTATCTTCTTTTTCCTCCCTTTACAAAGAAAAGTATTTTTAGCTAGCTGCTGATTGGTGCTGAATTCACAAAAGATGCATCTGACACGATACCATGCATCACAGTGTGCTCTAGGCAGCTGCATGATGGGGTCAGAGGTTAGAGTCCACCATAGCAAAGATGGACGCAAGAATCAGTGGCCTTATTCATTAAAATGTATGACTGTGAAAGGTGAAAAATTAACACATAAAATCAAAGCATTCTACCTCCAAAATGTCACTGAAACCTTATTGTGATTTGGTATTACATTGGTACAAATTCTCATATTACATCAAGCTTTACATTTATCTAAATTATTTTTTTCCGTAAGAGTGTCCTACAGCACATAGATGTTATTGGATGAAACAGCTTGAAAAGATAGTGGTGAGCTACTTTCTCTGTAGCTTGAAATGTCGCTAGTTGGCAGTTGGTGGCGTAACGGTAGGGTGTTCGCCCTGTGACCAGAAGGTTGCAGGTTTGAATCCAGGGCCAGTCGCATGTGTTTACGATGACAAATAATCACTCACTTTCACTAGCTGCAGTATTAAGAAGGTAACTTGGCTGTAGCTTAGCTGCGTTTAATCATTAGTAGCTTGTAGCTTTTAAGTAACTTCCCCAGCACTGATCATCCCTCTGAAGATGAGGCATCGGCGTGAGACCAGTTGTATTACTTATTCAAACTGTCGTTAAACACTTCCTCTGCATCATGGTCTAGTTCAAGTGTGTGTGTGTGGGAGGACAAGCAAGACAGTGTTAATTTCAGCAGACTCAGCATATCTGATGGCCATTTATTTTTGTCGCTGCCAACGGATGATAGCTCTGGTGACAAAAAAAAAAAAAAAATACACGTAACCCATGCAGTTGTTTGTCTCTCATTCTCTTCCCACAAGCAAAATTAACAACATAAATGAAAACAATCAACACAAATTCTTGTACTTTGCGACAGTTGACAAGCAGTCATTTAGCTCTCAGTCACTCCTAATATGTCAGGAAAAAATGTTGGCAATGAGAGAGAAACAAAAAAATTAGAGCATCGAGAATCAATACATACAATAATTATAACTAGATTATTTTTAGTGAATGACTATTTGTGATTGTGAACACACCACAGCACATCACACAGTGCACCACAACGAAACGTGACCTCTGCATTTGACCCATCCGTGAAGGGGCTTTGTTTGGCAGTGCTTAGGGACGGGATGGCACCTTGCTCATGAGTACCTCAGTGGTACCTTTACTGGTCTGGTACTTGAAGCAGCAACCCTTCGACCACAGTTTTCCACAACACTAGTTATCCGACCATTTCCTAACACTATACCCAGGTTTAATATAATAAAAGAGGAACCATTTGGGGTAATTAAAAACAAAGTACATTTTAACCTTGTGCTAAAAACACCCACCATCGCTCTTTCAAATCTACCCTCCAAATCGTCCCGTTCTAATTGTCATCACTAATTAGTGAATTCCCTTTCTGAACCTCAGCCAACGTGTGGTGAGTGAACTGGTGCAGAATGACTGCTGGAGTGTCATTCAGGTGCTGGTTGAAGTGGAGGAAAATTGGGCCTCATTCAATAATTGTTCTTAAGAAGAATTTTGTCAAATAATATGAAGTGAAGGAGCAATGGGCAGCTGACAGGGAGCGGTGCTTGGGGACGGTACCTTGCTCCACTGTGTTAGCACTGAGCTACTCATCCAAATTCTGAAGATTTTGACTTTAAAATGTTTTCTAGATAAGAATAGAATTCACACACACTGAAGAGCACTCAAATTTGATTACATGTATGTTTGTGCATTAGCTTATTGGGTTGTCTTCAATTCTATAGTTTTATAATTTTACAGCTGCAGTTGGCAGTGTAACGTTTAAGGCGTTCGGCGTCCCCATGATCAGAAGGTCGCCGGTTTGAATCCCAGATACGTAAAGATACCACTGAGATACTCATGATCAAAGTACCATCCCCAAGCACTGCTCCCCAGGTGGGTGCTGTCCATGTCGGCTGCCCACTGCTCCTTTATGGATCGATTAAATGCAGAGATCACATTTTGTTGTACACTGTGGTGTGTTCACAATGACAAATTTTCACTTCACTTTATAGTATTTGACTCATTAACTGAAAAGAGCTGCAAACATGGCGAGGGCTTTGTGTTGCTGTTTGAAAGCTTGGCTGAACGAAAGTTCTTAACACAGTACATGCTTATATATAAGCACAGATGTGGTTAATGATAAATGACAGCCAGCAGGCACTCTGATATGGCAAGTCCAACTTGGACAGCTTAAGCTAAAAGCTTATATATTAACTGGAAATTTATCGGTCCAGTGGGCCTGATGAGGCAGGGATTTCCTGAAAAGGGCAGCACGGTGGTTCAGTGGTTAGTGCTTTCAAAAGCATCTCCTGTGCTGATCCTCGTTTCCTTTCTGCTGTGGTCAAGATGTTTTTGAGAGTCATAGTGAGGCCTTTTAGTCTTAGACATTTGTACACTGCAAAAAAGTGTAATTGACTTGAATTCAGCATTTTAATCTTGTTACACCGTTTTTTGGATTTATTTTCTTAGCAAGACTGAATATTGTTTAGATTATTTGACTTGTTTCAAGAAAATGTATCTTGAGTTATCCTACCTAGGTAATACAACTAATTTTGAGCAGTTTTTTCTTAAAACAACCTACATTGGTAAAGGAGTTGTGTTAACAGGTAGAATGTAAGCATATTTTTACTTGTTTCAAGAGAACTGGAGAAAAAAAACTAGTATATTCTGCTTAATTTAAGTTGTGTATGCTTAGTCTTTGAGTATTTTTTTTCTTGTTTTAAGAAATCTTAGCAAGTGCAATTTTCATGCTGCACTGGCAGATAATTTTGCTTGAAATAAGTATTTTTTTCCCAAAAATAGTAATTTTTTTTCTTATTTTTAAAAAGGCATTTTTTGCAGTGTAGTCCAGAATGCTTGTAGCTGCAGCTCAGTGGTAACTTTGTGATTGGCTGATAGCGTTGGGTGACATGATTTGATTTGCATGCTGCAAATTAAATTTTAAAATGTGAACATTCTGGCTGTAATAATTTTGTCAGTGAGATCAGCATTTCAAATGAACATGATTCCTTAATCTCTGGTGACATATTAGGTTCATTGTATGATTACTTGCGTTACATTTCTTACATACAGCTCCTTTAATGGTCTATGTCTTTGGTTCTCTGTCGTTGGTGCTTAGTGTGGTGTAGGGCAAAGGTCAGATTGTTGCGTTGCATTTCTCTTTCTGATTTCCACCCCTATATCTGCGTTCTCTCGCTCCAGTCCTTCCCTCTCTCTCTCTCTCCCTCCCTCTCCACCCAATCTGTCCTTTCCCATGGTAGGACTGAGTGAACATATCTATCTGAAACTAACACCACCCCAGGATGACGGTGGGATTTGCCAGCCCTCTGGAGAAATCCAAACATTTTCTTATCATTCGGCCTGCACTTGTTGTGTGTGTGTGTGTGTGTATTTGTGTATAAGGGTGTGTGTATGTGTGTACCTGCATCAGGATGCTTGTGAACTGTAATACAAGTGTGTTTTCTATTACAGGAGTACAAGGGTACATGCTGTGCTTATGAATTCAAGAGATGTGTGTGTTCGTGTGTGTATGTGTGTGTGTGTGTGTGTGTGTGTGTGCCCTCACCTCTGCTATAGTCTCTCTTCCAGCGCAGGTTGCTGAATTTTGCATGGCCTCCTCCCCACCCAACATCCCCAAACACAGACAGAGCGCTTTCTCGATGCTTACTGATGCACATGCACTCAGCCAAACCCTGCACTATCAATCTTTTCCTCTTAATACCCCCACCAGCATCGGCAACGCACCAATCTGAATGCAAATTATTCTCTCTTAGTGTCTCTCGCAGGTCGGCATATACGGCCGTTCATGCCGACGTCGACGCCTTCACCTTCGCCGTTTCGCGTTTGGGAAATGGATGTGCAGAGTGTGGCAATCGGAAACGTGACTTGACTGTCCTGGACACTGAAGGGAAAGGTTTCAGACATAGAATGAAACTTTCAGGGTTCACGTTTTGCGTGTTGATCCTGTTTTAACCAAATTCATTGGGTGGGTTAGCCAATCAGGAATTCCAGTAACAGCAGCTCTCCAGTAAACTCCAGTTTTCTTTAACCATGTAAATCGCTTTAATTTAGATGTTCCAATTCCTCACTGGGTTTATCGATCCAGTTGGTCTTAGGAAGCAGTAATTTTTTGAAAGGTTCCAAATGTTAGAAACAGTTGTTTACTTTTTTGCCGTAACATTCAAGTCTAAATTAGCTCATTCATTCATTATCTGAATCCCAATCAGGGTCGCAGGGACCGGAGCACGTCCCAGAACTACGGGGACTAATGCTGTGTTCCATTTGCCATTGGATCCGAGATTCAGTTGACGAGATAACGTCACATCCGCTAAACTGTGAAATTGGATTGGACTGAATTGGATGCGTTCCACTTGCCACAGGAGAGTTGAACTCAAATTTTTTATATCTTTTTGTATGAATTTCCATCTTAAGTTACTGATCCTGTTCGCTTTTCTGTTCGGCTAATTGAAGTGAAAGTGAGTGATTATTTGTCATTGTGAACACAACACACAGTGCACCACGACAAAATGTGACCTCTGCATTTAACCCATCCGTGAGGGAGCAGTGGGCAGCTAACAAGCATCCGAGGAGCAGTGCTTGGGGACGATACCCTGCTCATGAGTACCTCAGTGGCAACTTTACCAGCCCTGGATTCGAACCTGCTATCTTCTGATTGACGGGGTGAACACCCTTCGTTACACCACCAACTGCCCCATAGGTTAGTATTTTTGTTTTTAGAAACATCCACCAGCCAATTTAGCATTGTCACTTGATTAACGATGCAGAGGTCACAATTGCTTGTGGTGCACTCTGTGCTGTGCTGTGGTATGTTCACAATGACAAATAATCACTCACTTCCACTTTCAGTAGAATAAGTACATGCAATAACTCTGCTGTTAACTATTTGCAACTTTTCATACAAGTTTTTTTCATGGAAATTCTTATGAATTCACATCAACAAAATTAAAAAACAGTCTGAGCTGAACTCCCAGAGAGCAACAGAGAGAGAGAGAGAGTTATTTAAATAATTCTGTGGGAAAGGAAATGTGTTTCAGGAGAAAATGAGAACACTTGCAAATATGAAGTGTTTGTGTGCTGAGTTGAAGTGGCTAATCGTATTTATATGTGTGAATTACTACTGCACACATACACACACAGTCACAAAGATAGATCCGTGAGAGTGGATGTGTGTATATTACTTTGAGATAAAAATAGTGCAGTGAGTGTGAGCGTGTGTGTGTTTGTGTTCATTTACATGTAAAAGAAAGACAGAATATGTTTTCCAGTGTTTGCATGTAAGTGGTTTTTGATGCTTTTGAGGGAAGAGAAAGTTTTATAAGCATTCTCCTCCGATACACATCCACCGACGCACACACACACACAATCACACAAACACACACACACACACACACCTGTCTGTCCTCATCATTTCTTTAAATGTTAACTTGCGGTAACATTAAAAGCACTTTGGGCTGCCTCTGCTCTCCTCCTCCTCTCCAAACTCTCACTTACATTCCATCACATCTTTACTTCTGTTGACAGAAACATGGTCCATTCCATCATCCATCTTCCAATTTCAATCATCACCATTCACACACACACACACACACACACATACACACACACACACACACACACACACCTGCCTACATGAATGACTTTGGAGTGTTGACAGAGCACCTGAGGGACTGCTGTCCTCATTTCATAATGACAGATATAAGGAGCTTCTCAAGGGCGCGCAACGGTTCATGTACTGATATACAATTTTACTTTGGAATATTTTTGGGGACATTCCATAATGACATGATGATGACTTTAGCTAAATATATCTATACCCTTAACCTAACCCTAACTATAACCCTAGATACCCCAGCCCTAAACTTAACCCCTAACCATAACCCTAGTTCCATTAACCCTAATTTTACCCTTTATTATAACCCTATCATGAGGAAAAGACAGGAGGCAGAACTGGAGGTTGCAGAGCTCAAGATGTTGAGGTTCTCTTTGGGAGTGACGAGGATGGATAGGATCAGGAATGTTCATCAGAGGGACAGCTCATGTTAGATGTTTTGAAGATAAAGCCAGAGAGGCCAGACTGAGATGGTTTGGACATGTCCAGAAGAGAGACAATGAGTACATAGGTAGAAGGATGCTGAGGTTGGAGCCACCAGGCAGGAGGCTGAGAGGAAGACCAAAAAGGAGATTTATGGATGTGGTGAAAGAGGACATGAAGTTAGTTGGTGTGAGGGTAGAGGACGCAGAGGATAGGACTAAATGGAGACAGATGATTCGCTGTGGAAGCGAAAGAAGGAAGAAGAAGATTTCAACCCTAAATCTGACTTTTACCTGCTTAGCTAGTCCTAATCCTAACAGCTAATGCTAATCTGAGTAATGAAACAAAACTATTTTTGCTCTTTTTAATCCATTTTAATGTCAAAATATTTTAGCAAGAACCAAACAGGGACACCATTTTCTCACCCCAAAAGGTCTTTTCCCAGTCTGCAGTTGTAGAGCCTGAATTTGTCATCAGAATAAGTCAGAGGCAGCTGAATTTAGTCCTTTAACCACTTGCCGTAGGCCTTGGGAGGGGAATGCATGGGTCCAAGTTAGGCTCACATTACACATCTCATGCTCCAAATGAAAGTAAGAATGCACTGAACCATGAGTAAAATTTAGGCACAAGTGGGTTTGGAATCGCTGGATGCTATTTGGATGATGAAGAGCTTTTATCACATCTAAAATGTTTGCTTTATTCCAGCAAATACACACTTGTAAAACATTTAAATTTAATTTCACAGCAAAAAGGTCCTGGGTTTGATCCCGACTCTGCCACAGGGCCTTCTTTGTGGAGTTTGCATGCTCTCTCCGTGTTCGCGTGGGTCTATGCCAGGGGGCTCTGGTTTCCTCCCACAGTTCAAAAGCATGCACTAGAGGTGAATTGACGACTCTAAATTGGCCCTGTAAGGTGTGAATGAGAGTGTGGTTGTGTGAATGTGTGTGTGCGCTGTGGTGCGTTGGCGCCTGCCCAGGGTTGGTCTCCGCCTTGAGCCCGTAGTTGCCGGAATAGGCTCCAGTCCTCCCATTGGTTCCTCCCATTGGTTCACACCAAAACTGTGTTTCCTCTGTCAGAGAAAGCAATTTGTTCTATTTGCACAAAAACTCCAAATCATCTCAGAATATGTTTAAAATTATACTGAAATTGCATTGAAGTCCTGCAAAAACACAGATTGTACTCATGTTCACTTGTGCCATTTCTTCAAATTTACATTTTATTAATTTCCTTAGTTCAAACTGCTACTAATATTTGACGAATAAATGCACCTCCTCTATTCTGCTTTTCAGTTATATATTTTCACCTTTCACCTTGAGTTCCAGTGACAAACAACAGACAACTCTACTATTTATTACACACGTTATTCTTGTGAACTTTAAACTCGGCAGTTCACTCTCATTTCTCCCTTTCATTGTTTTTCTTAATTCCCCTTTTACCCTAAACACAAAATAGCAGTTCCACTGACCCACTTAACATATGCTCACTCAGTTATTCCACCCACACTCCTTTACACATTTTCTTCCCATCCTCGACTCCATACAGCTTCTATGGTTTTTAATCATCTTTAATTCATTCCGCCAGTCACATCGTGTTCTTCATCACCAAACATAGCATTCTATCCACTCTTCTGTTTTACCACTTCTGCTATTTTACCTTCCTCCCATCCATCACATTCCTCATTTTTATTCCTTAACATTTACATTTACGTTAACAGCATTTAACCAACGCTCCAATTCAGAGCAACTTCCATTACCTAATATCACAGAGAGTTTTTTCTGAGAACAACTTGGGGCCTTGCTCAGGTACCTGATGATGGTGATGGAGGTAGGATTCGAACCAGTGACTTCTTGGTTCAAAGGCAAGCATCCTAACCACTAGTCCACCACGAAGAAATAATTGTTATTTTTCATTGTTCAGGCAGGTTAAGTCTTTATTTAAAGTTAAATCATGAAAATGTCTTTTATCATTTATTATTAAGGTGATTTATTCTTGTAAACCTCCAGCTCAAACTGTACGACTAAGGGTGTTTTCACACTTGGCCATTTCAGCCCTCAAAGCGAACACAGATCGATTAATCAACATTTTTTACATATATGTGAACACGCCAAATGAATTCAGACCCCTCTGAAACGAAACGAACTGAGACCACATCGGGAGGTAGTCTCAGGGTGTTTTCACATATAGGCCTCTTTAAAGGAACCGAACTCTGTCCTCTAGAAGTGTTCCAAAAAGTGGATCAACAGAAAGGGAACTCACTCTTTTGATGTTCACACTGTGAGTTCATTTGAGAGGGGACTCGGTTATCTTTCTGGTCCACTTCAGCTCAGATGGGTTAGGGTTAGCACACCTCTGCACAGAGTAGACCAACTGATGATCAGCCACTCTCATCTGTGTTGCATAAACTGAATAAGTCAAACTAATGTGCATTTCAGAGTTTAACGGTCCATTGTCCATGTTCTGATGCCTTTTGACATTATTTTTTTCTTATTTATTTTTTTACAAGCAATGCACTTTTTGGATGTCCTGATGAATAAGCAAAAATTATCTTCAGCTGATTAGCCTTTTTCTTTCTTTTGTAAACATTGATGTTACAGTTGTTAAAGGAAGGGACCAAACATTTTTGTGAGCACTTCCTTTTATGAGCACTTCACTTTTTTTTTTAGTTTAGGCTTAAGTGTATAGCCTAACTTCTACCTGTTATGCCCAGGTGATTACTTGTTTACTGTTAGTTTTGAAGTAAGGCAACTCTGTGTTCATAAGTGAAAATGCCTACATTTGGTTTAAGTTGTACACATTACAGTATAGCAATAAAGTCTGTTAATCCAAGGTTTTGAAAGATGTTTTTATTCAACAATAAATAAATAAACTGCAGAGAAATTAGCTGCCTAAAGTATAGGAAGGGTGTAATCACTCCAACTGTTATGTCTTCCTTATTTGTAACAGAACAAAATATACACTTACAAAAAAATGAATATGAAAAGGGTAACTCAATAGTCCAAATGCTTTCCTTTAAGGCAACTGATCCTCAGGTACCTTTACAGTGTATAAATTCTCAAAAGGTAACATGAACAAAAAATTGTCCAGTTGTATGCTCTTATACAGGCTTTTAGAGTTAAGAAGATGGGATACATTTAAACAAATAAATCAATGGAATATATTAGGGTAAAGGACTGTACAGCCTGACGTACAGAAAAGATTTAATAACTGAAAAAAACAGACCTTGTTTTCAAACATTTTAAGAAAAAAAATGAAATTTCTACATTACTCCCTCATGGTATTTTACTCCTGCTGGCAAAAGACAGTGCTGTGAAGGCCATTATTGCTTCAGAGTTGAGCAAAATACATAGTCAATGCCCTGCGTGTGTCATGTATAGGTCCTTCCTCTTCCATGTCCATCTCACCTTCATCAGCCACATTTTCTAGAAGATATGCCTCCAATTCTTCCCCTCTGCTTTCACATAT
This sequence comes from Distichodus sexfasciatus, assembly GCA_032718565.1. Classification (NCBI taxonomy): domain Eukaryota; kingdom Metazoa; phylum Chordata; class Actinopteri; order Characiformes; family Distichodontidae; genus Distichodus; species Distichodus sexfasciatus. The sequence goes on from JAVGVS010000080.1 coordinate 812,316, forward strand.
GTTGTGCAATATGTAACAAGCAGTGACCACCTGATTAATGATCTTGACATTGTGATCATTTATTTTGAGTAAGCAACGCCAGCGGGCTTTAAGTCTGCCAAAAGCTCCTTCTACACACATTCTAGCTTGACTTAGTTTGTAATTAAACTGTCACTGATGTTATGTTATGCCTTGTCCTTCAGGATATGGTTTCTGGACCCATGACAGCAGTGGATATGCTGCATCACCAATTATTGATATGGGAACAGTAACCCCCTGGAATTCCTCAGTCCATGGTAGGAAAAGTGTTCCAGACTGGCCTCTCTGGAACAGTGTAGAATTTGCAAGTACTCTTGCATCATGTACTTTCCCAGGCCAACCGACATTTATGTCTGATAATTGTAATTTATGGTCAACTACAGCCTGGAGTATTATTGAATAATGGCCCTTATGGTTGTAATAATCTGCTTTGTTGATGTGTGGGGCTATGATGGGCACATGTGTGCCAACAATAGCCCCAGCACACTGAGGAAAACCCCATCTATCCCTGAATCCATTAATAATGTCCCTCAAATCAGTTCCTCTTGGCACTTTGATGAAGCGTGATTTGAGTACATGTACAATGACAGAGACTGTTTCATGGATTATCATGCATGCAGTGGAGATGCTTATACCAAAGAGGTGTGAGAGAGAATAGTATTCTATGTTAGAAGAGAGCCTCCATAACGTAACACCAACACGGTGCTCCACTTTCAAAGGTATCCTATACCGAGTTCTGTCCCACTCAAGATGAGATTTCAGCTGCTGGCAGAGGAAGAGGAATGTTTCCCTCCCCATTCTGAAATTCCCACGCCAGTCAGTGTGAGTCCAGGCACTTGTGCTCTCCCACCAGATACGAGACCTAGGCTTTGTCCAGCATGATCTGTTGACATAGATTCAGCATTCAAGTAAACTTAAATCAGTATCAGCCTACTTGACAAAAGGAACAAAAACAAAATGAGGTCATGATTATAGTATAGTTTTTATACTTCTGTTAATTTGATGTATAAGGATGCTGATAGTGGTTGTGTAAGAATAGGTGTGCAAATACGCAATACATACCTTTCAGAGCTGCAGTGTCCCAAGCATAGCTAGTAGCAACAGATGTTGCCTGATCTCTTTGTCCTGTTGTTGTAAAATTCTTCTTCTCCATGCCTGTCTCCTTTTCAGTCTCCTTAGTATTTTTTTGTGCTCAGATATAATCGTTGTAGTTTGGTTTTGCCTGTGTCTGTGGGCTATTTTCAATAGCCACCACATGAGGACAAGTATAGCAGCAGCCATCTTGTTCAAAGTGAAAACTACCCAGGATGCAAAGCAGTAAAGGTCTGAGAGCTTAGAGTCTTTAGAATTAAGATTCAAGATTCAAGAGGGATTTATTGTCAATACAACAATTTACATAGTATACAGTGTAGTGAAATGCCGTTTCACCCAGCCCCTCCCCCTATGGTGCGTAGAGTATAAAATATAGAAAAATATAAACAGAGATTACACATAATACAAATTTAGAAGAAAAATTTAGGAGACTCAAACTTAACTATAAAAATATCTGTACACACTTAAATACTTATAAAAACTATAAAAATCTCTGTGCACTAAACAGGGACAGCAGGAAGACATATCAAGACGCTTCAAAAGTGACTGTGCATTATAGTTTCCAGGATATTATAAAGACAGAACAGGACAAGACAAAAATGTGCAAAAATGTCAGATGTGCAAAATAAGCATGAGCAAATTTAGCATGAGGTAGAATTAGGAAAAATTGTGCATATTTGTGAAATATGTGATATTGTGCAAATGTCAAAATTTGTCCAAAAAGTTGCATTTTCTGCAATTTTATCAGTTCTTTGGTGGTGGCAGTGAGTTGAGAGTTCTGACAGCTTGTGGGAAGAAGCTCCTGCAGTGTCTGGCAGTTAGAGTTCTGATGCTTCGGAACCATCTGCCAGTTGGCAGAAGGGAGAACAGTGCATGTGAGGGGTGGAAGGAGTCCTTCACGATGCTGCAAGCTTGACGCATGAGGTGTTTCTCGTACAGCTGGGAGACGGGTGGGAGAGAAACCCTGATGATGCGCTCTGCTGTTCTCACTATCCGCTGTAGGGCCTTCTGCTCAGCGACGGTGCGGTTTCCATACCAGACAGTGATGTAGGAGCAGAGTACACTCTCAATAGTCTCCCGACAGAATGATGTGAGAATGGGAGGGGGGAGGCTGGCCTTTTTCAGCTTTCGAAGGAAGTGTAGTCATTGCTGGGCTTTCTTAGTGATGGAGGTGGTGTTGAGGCCGTCAGTCATGTGCACACCTAAGAACTTCATGCTGCTGACGATCTCGGCGGTGGACCCATCGATGTGTAGTGGTGTGTGTGCAGCCATCTTCTTCCTGAAGTTAACAACCATCTCTTTGGTCTTGTTGACATTGAGAGACAAGTTGTTGCTCTGACACCAGTCCACCAGTTGTTTCACCTCCTCGCTATACGCAGACTCATCGTTGTTGGTGATGAGACCCACCACTGTTGTGTCATCTGCAAACTTGATGATTTTGTTTGAACAGTACTGTGCAGCACAATCGTGAGTCAGCAGAGTGAACAGCAGTGGGCTGAGCACGCATCCTTGAGGGGAACCAGCACTCAGTCTGAGGACCTTGGAGGTGTTATTTCCTACGGAAACAGATTGCGGTCTGTTCGTCAGGAAACCCAAGATCCAGTTGCAGAGGGGGGCGTTTATTCCCAGCAGGTCTAACTTGCTTACCAGCTTCTGAGGAATGACAGTGTTGAATGCTGAGCTGAAGTCAATGAACAGCATCCTGACATAAGTGTCCTTTTTGTCCAGATGGGAGAGGGTCAGGTGAAGGGCAGACGAAATGGCAAACTGTAATGAGTCCAGGTTCTGTGGGAGTTGTGTTTTCACATACCTCAGTACCAGCCTCTCGAAGCACTTCATGGTGATGGGAGTGAGTGCTACAGGTCGGTAATTGTTGAGACAGGACACTGTTGACTTCTTTGGCACCGGGATGATTTTGTTAGTTTTGAGACAGGTAGGAACCACAGTTGAACTCAGCGATGAGTTGAAGATGTCTGTCAAGATGTCCGCCAGCTGATCAGCACACTCCCGTAGCACCTGACCAGGTATGTTGTCAGGTCCTGCTGCTTTTTGTAGGTTCACTCTGCGGAGAGTTGCTCTAACATCGCCTGCAGAAAGCTGGAGTATGTGGTCATCCGGTGATAGGGCCATCTTCTTTAATGGGTCTTTGATCTCTGTCTTAAAATGTGCAAAAAAGTGATTCAGCTCATCTGGCAGGGAGGGCTCACTGCTGCAGGCCTGACGTGCTGGCTTGCAACCTGTGATGGTCTGGATGCCCTGCCACATGCGCTGCGTGTCCTTCGTGGATGTGAAGTGTCTGTTGATTTTCTCTGCATAAGCCCGCTTTGCCTCCTTGATGGCCCGTGACAGGTTGGCTCTGGCTGTGGAATAAGCCTCTTTGTCTTTGGACTTGAAAGCAGAGTCCCTGACTTTCACCAGGTTGCGCAACTCCGCAGAGAACCAGGGTTTATGGTTTGGTCGAGTGATAATGGTCTTGAAGACGGTGACATCCTCAATGCACTTGCTGATGTAGCTAGTGACTGAGTCTGTGTACTCCTCCAAGTCCACTGAGTGTTCATAGGTGGCTGCTTCTCTGAACATCTCCCAATCTGTGCAGTCAAAACAGTCCTGAAGGGCAGAGATGGCCTCCTGGGGCAACGTTTTCACATCTCTGATGACTGGTCTGATCTGCTTGTTGATGGGTCTGTAGACTGGGGTGAGAAGTATGGAGATGTGGTCTGATTGTCCGAGGTGGGGGAGGGGTGCAGCCTTGTATGCACGCTGGATGTTTGTGTAAACAAGGTCAAGCATATTGTTCCCTCTTGTTGCAAAATCAATGTTCTGATGAAACTTTGGTAGAACTGACTTGAGTGAAGCTTTGTTGAAATCCCCCACGACGATGAAGAAGCCATCCGGGTGAACTGCCTGTAGATCACTGATAATCTGGTAGAGTTCACTGAGTGCACCACTAGCTTTAGCATTAGCACTAGTGCTAGGCGGGATGTAAACAGCAATGATGATCACCACAGTAAACTCTCTCAGGATGTAACACGGTCTGCATCTGACTGCTAAAACCTCCACGAGTTCCGAACAGTGCACAGAGACGATTGCAGCATTTCTACACTAGCTGTTATTGATGTAAACACACAGCCCGCCGCCGTGCATCTTACCTGATGAGGCATTCCTATCAGTGCGGTAGCTGGTTAGTGCGTGCAGTTGGATAGCGGAGTCCGCGATGCCCTCATGCAACCACGTCTCAGTAAAAATGAAAACACAACAGTGCCTTATCTTATTCCTGGAAGTCAGGAGCAGTCGTATGCAGTCCAGTTTATTGTCCAAAGAGCGAACGTTGGAGAGGAGAAGTGATGGCAGCGCCGGTCAGCTATGGTTAGCTTTTAGCCTAGCATGGATACCGGCTCACTTACCACGCTTCCGCCTCCTCGCGCACCGCTTTCGCCGAACTTCCGGGTGGGCGTGGGGCTCTTGGCGGAGCCGCGGTCCGCCTGATCGGTGCTCTGAGAATGCCGAGGTGACGCAGTTGTTGTAGTGTTTCTCCGTCTGGTTGAGTTTTATGGCGTTTCCTAATATGCAGCAGCTGATGACGGTCATAGATGTGATTATACATAGTTCCGACGCACTTTATAACCACTTAAAGCAGAACAGAAAAACACAATAAATCACAAAAGTCACACCAAGGTTGGAGCCCGGTGTGGCCGCTGCGTCCTAGCGTGCCGCCATCTTGCTATAATAACTGTAATTAAGAAAGAACAGAAAGAGGACTGAGGCCCCATCTCAGCTGAAGTTGACTGGAAAGAGAACTGAGTCCCCTTTCAAATGAACTCACAGTGTGAACATAAAAAGCACTGAGTTCCCTTTCTGTTGGTCAACTTTTTGGACCACTTTGAGAGGACTGAGTTCATTTCCTTTAAAGCGGACTATATGTGAAAACACCCTAAATCGCATGCGTTGAAAAGCTAAAGCTCCCAATTTATGTGCGCACACCATACGGGCCGATGCTTGGATGCGACCTGACTGCTCACACTACACAACACATCAGAGTCCAGTACCCAGAACTGTAAAGTCGAGCCTCCAACATCTCTGTGCAGAGTACACGCTGCGTCACCACGTTTGTACTCTGGCGCAATGAGAGAAAACCCACTGAGGTTCATGTGAGTCGGCTAGTCACTCTGCTTCAACAATGTGATAACCTCACAAGGGGCGACCAGAATTTCAAACAGGTTTGATTTTCATCTGACCACAGGATTGCCGATCCGGAGTCGGTCATGAGGGGTTAATTGCTGCCCCATGTGTACTACACAATGCACGATGCACAATTACGCTGAAATCTGGCACTCATCCAAGAAAAATCTGCAAACTGCACAGTGTAAGCCCAGCTTAAATTGATCAACAGTGTTATTGTTTGTCACCACACAAACTCATATCTATTACAAATTATAGATACATTTATATTCCATCGCTTACTAAAATCAATAATCTTATTCTCTTCCTTTACTCAAAGCAGATAATGAATTTTATCCGAAGTATTTCCATTTACTGATGTTGCGATGAAAATATCTGTTAATGGTTCTGTGCAGCGGCGGAAAACATTAGCCTCTGGAAATAGGTTTGCAGAAGTGTTTGGAGTAAACATGGGCATTTATATGGAAATTAATGATGGAACTGATGTGGCTTACAATTTGACCTGAAGATGTAAACTGGGTTCCTGTGCAGAGCTGTAGTTTTGTATAAGTGAGTTTATCAACATGTCTGAGGTTTGATCCGTGCATATTGATGGAGAAGCTACTTTAAAATGGCACTTTTTCCAGCCATTCCAAATGACTTGTTATAAAATGTAGCTAAGCTACACCCAAGCTACTGTTTAGAAATAGTACAACACTACACTCCACAGAGAAAGGGAAGCAAACTACATACACGCTATTTCATCCAATAATACTGAATATGTTTGCTGTAGAACACATGAGATGTAGAAGTTACACATGACGGTGTTTTAGAGGTAGCGCGTTTAGATTTTTGGTTTGTAGAAGTGTCACGAGCTCAGGGAGACCGTTTGTGAGAAAGACACATATGAAGGAGTTAATTGAAACATCACAGTCTTTTATTGGCAAAATTCCAAACAAAACAACAACCAGAAACAGCAGCAAGCTTTGGCTCCTCTGAGCAAGGCTGGTCAGATGTTACGTTATAACCCGATCTCCAGCGTCTTGCACTCGACGTCCACGTAGCAACAGCTCCAGATTTCCACAGCTTCTCTGAGCAGCAAGCTTTTAGGAGCCATGCCTCTGGGCAGTGTAGAACGAGGCTGGCTGACCATGGTGATAAATCTCAAACACTCTAAAACCGACAAACAAATGCTAGCGTAACGGTGAGTGGATGGCAAGCACTGGGTTAAGCTTGCCTAAGTAATTCAAGCTTACTTTTGAAACTAATCTCAGGGAAAACGAGGGGGCAAAACCAAGCAAACAATCACAAACTAAAAACCTAAATAACACCCCAATAGCGACCCCTAGTGGCTGGGAGGGTCTGTTACAATAAGATACACTCAAACATCAAGTTCTGTCCGTTTCAGCTTTCATGGTCATATATTTTGATAAATACGGCCACCAATTCTTGCTTCCATCTTTGCCAAGATGGACTCCATACTCTGACTACATCTGACAGCCGGCCAAAATTGTGCTGTGATGCCATGAGCAGGCTTGGATACAATAGCCTATCAAATGCCACTTTAACACTGAACAGAAACACTTGGTAGTAAAAACGTTGTTTTACAACATCACTATTTGTAAAAGCATAATAAGTAAAAGCTACAGTTTTGTACTGTAAAAGTGACTCATTTACTATTAAGCTAAAAAAAAAAGCATCACTCATTTTTGTAAGCAACTCCTCAAAACTGAATCTACAGCAGGGCAGTAAAATCTGCTTTTTACTGTTATTATTATTATTTGATTAATTATTCCTGTAACAATAATTAAAATGCATACAGCACACGGCTGTAGTGTCCCTCTGCCTACACAATGCACTACACACACCCACGACTGTCCTACACATGCAGGATGGAGATATGAGACCCACTAATGCCACTCTGTGAAAATCCAATCAAGGAAAATCGAAAAAGCTCCATTTACACTGACCCTGAAATAAATGAGCAATTGAAAAGCACCAGTTATTTATTTATTTCTCTTTCTTAATGGGCTTCACTGCTATTGTGAGGAACCCAATGCTTCAGGTGATAATGACACAAAATGCTGTGCTGTGTGTCTTTCACAGTACCTTGTTTTTAATAAGATGTGTGTTTTACAATATCTTGCAGAACTCCAAAATATATATAAAAAAAAATTGTAGCATCATTGACAATGCGACTACGTGACTACGTGCCTGTATTCGTGTGATGAGAACACTGAACATTTTGATGTAACTCGAAAAAAACAGGTAATAGTTGCTGAATATACAGTATAGTATAATTTACATTTAATGGTATTGTTAATTTCTGTGTTTATGATAAATGTGATATTGTTGTATATAATATTAATACAAGATATTGTAGCTACATATATATATATATACATATAGGGGCAGCTGGTAGTAATGGTTAGGAAGTTGGCTCCGTAATCAGGGAGTCGCTGATTACGTTCAAGCACCAGACCTTTAAATGTACTACTATAGTACACATAAGCAAGGTACAGCCCCCAAACACAGCTCGTCAGATGACCACTGCTCCTTCATGGATGGGTCATTTTGTTGTGCACTGTGTGCTCTGCTGTGTTCACAATGACAAATGATAACTCACTTACTGTAAATTCACAAATTTAATTACATGGATCATTCATTTTTTGACTTTTCTCATTTTGTGTTCTGTACAGGTAAACCTTGTAAATAACTATATGCTTTCACTCTCTTTAAATATGTCTATTTCTTGTAAATTTGTAAAGTAATATTCATATTTTTCTATTTACAATAGTATCTTATCTCATATAAATAAATGTTTTTACAGTCTTTTTGCTCTTAATGTCATAGAACCAACTGAAGCAAATGCCTTATATTAACATACTTGGTTATGAACTGATTCCGATTCCGATTCTGTAATGTCTTAATTCAAAACTGACATGTGCAGGTTCACACACACACAAACACACACACTGTGGAGAATGTGGAGCTAATTTCTCATTACCAAGCGAGCGGGAGAAACAGCAGGAGAAATCAGCAGGTGACCCAGCGTGACCTTGAGTAAAGGTTCTCACAAAGTCCAATTAACAAGCAAATCATTTAAATACAGACAAAGAAGTTCTGCTGTTTTATTAATTCACTTCAAATTGTGCGTCCATTGAGGTCTCCCTGATTAAACATTTTCTCTCTTATTTTCTCTCCCCTGAAAAGTGGAATAGTTTCCGTCCCGTGAGAGGAGCGGCTCTGATGTCGCGTGTTCTGGCCTTAATTAAACTCTGGTCATTAGAGAATCTCCAAAGACTCCGGCTCACAAACTCCAGCGTTTCACACAGCGGGAGAGCGCAGGCCCTGATAACGTTATCGCACTACACACTGCTCTCCTCTAGTTCTGCTCTGACCCAACTCAACCTGCGCTGGAGCAGTCTGGGAAACAATACGGAAGACGAGGCTTAGTAACAACAGTGCAAGTGTATTAAGTAACTTCCTGGAAAGAAATCTGGTTAAAATGTAATAAAAAATGTTTTAGTAAAAAATGTAGTTCTACTCCCACTTATATGTGCACATGGCACAGAAGATTAATTTTATTAAATTAATTTGACAATAAATGTTTTATATAATGACAATTGACTTATTCCTTTCATTATTTTTTATCAATGTTAATAATAATAAAAAAGAAGAAGAGAAAGAAGAAGAGGAAGAAGAAGAAGAAGAACAACAACAACAACAAAAGAAATTCTGTAATATTATTAAAGTTATTACCAATATTGTACGATTACAGATAAATTCTTCTTCTTCTTATTATTATTATTATTATTATTATTATTATTATTACATATTATTATTATTAATAATAATAATAATAATAATAATAATGTTTTTGTTGTTGCTGTTGTTGTTTTATTAATAATAATAATATTATATTAATAATAATAATTATTATTATTATTATTATTATTATTATTATTATTATTATTATTATTATTATTAATGAATAATATCAGTCTGCCTCCTCTGTAGGTTTTCCTGCTTCATGTCATGGTCCGGGGTTTCACTGCAGCGCCTGCTCTGCCAGACTCATACTCTTCATCAGCAGCGTAATCATCGGCATCTGGAGGCGTTTTAACGCTTTCTACTTAATATTCAACCATTAGGAACATCCCTGCAACTAAACATTACTAAAGCTTACAGTGGGAAACGCAAATATTAAGAACAAATCAACAAATCACCATGAACCTTAACACCTAGCTACTGCACAGACCTGGCGCTTTCCCCAAGTGAGTGTGTGTTTCAGAAAACTACGTCTATTCCAAAAATGTTAATGTATATATATGACGAGCACAAAGCAAAACTGCACTGAATGTGAGTCACGCCCAGCAGGAGAATCTCCCCACACGGCCCCCAGGCTAAACTCCAGCAGCCTGCAGCACTTTCTAATGACGTCAGAACAACACTACTGTTGTTTCTCAAAGAGCAAAGGATGAGGGTGAAGAGAGGAGGAGGAGGAGGAAGATGAAGATAGATGGAGGAGAAGGAAGAGAAGTGGAGGAGGAGCAAGAAAGGAGGAGAAAGATGAAGAGAGGTGGGGAGGGAGAAGGAAGAGAGTAAGATGAGGGATGAAGAGAGTCAGAGGAGGATGAAGAGAGGAGGAAGAAGAAGATAGGATAGGACAAGAGAGGGAGGAGGAGGATGAAGAGAGGTGGAGGATGAGGAAGAGAAGTGGAGGGTGAAGAGAGGAGGAGGAGAGGGAAAGGAGGAGGAGAGGAGAAAGAAGAGAGGATGAGGACGATAAGAGGAGAAGGAGGAGGAGGATGAGGAGGGACAGAGGTTGAGGATGAAGAGAGGAGGAGGAGGGTAAGAGAAGAAGCCCTGGTGTCTAGATGCTCACTCTGTTGTTTTTTCACTCCCAGATGCAGCAGCACATCTTGTAAACCCAGGTTGGAATTTCAAACAAACAAGATATCTTCTTTTTTTTATGAGCAAACAAGCTACATTTTCTTACTACCTTTCAGGAACACATTTCATGTCAGTTAAGGTTGTTGAGTGTGTTATTGCATTATTGGTTTAATGTCTAAATAATTAAGCAAAAAAGCTCAGAGAAATAAGCTGCAGAATGGTGGACAGACGCGCTGACATTAAAAAAAACAGACCAGAACAAAAATAGAAAATGACGCAGCGTCTGTTTTCAGCCCAAGCAGTATATTATTATATCGTGTGTGTGTCGAGGAGGCGGCATCTGTAGAAGGAGCGGGTTTTGAAGTCTTCAAAAGACATTTGGCACAAACTTTCACTGCAAAAACACGGAGGTAACAAAGCCGAAACCTGAGCATGTTGGTCATCGAGAGCTCCAGCTGCCTTCCACAAATCACAACTGATTCATACAATCTTCAAGCCTAGGGCCAGGAACGTATGTATCTTAGTCACTTTACCCGGCCTCTCTGTCAGTATAGCTGAAAAGCACTTTCATGAGGATTCAAGCAGCTTCCATATCACCCATCAGGATTCCATCTCTCAACGCCTCAGCAGGGCAGATCAAAGTCTGCCAAACCGGAGATATGATCCTGTAAGATCTGTGAAAATCCAATTCCAGCCTGTAATATCCCCTACTGATCAAGACCTCTGGTGATTGAGTTGAGGCATTATGTCTAACACTGGAGGTTCCTAACACACTAAAGAGGTCCCTGAGACAACATAAAGGCACAAATAAATAATGCATGATTTAAAAATTCATATATGCAGGTGTATTTTGCCAAGTAATCTGACAATACATTTTAGAATAAGACTTACTCAATCTGATATTACACAAGGCAGTTAGCAGCACTGGCACCAACATACAGGAGCATTCATCACACAGCAAGGTGAAAAATCAGTACAGAACATTACAATACATGATAAGTGCATGCATAATAAAAAAAAAAAAAACACAAATAAATAATACAACAGTGTAACGTGTGGAGAGGAAAGGATGTAAGCCTTAATGACAGATATATATTTTCACAGGTGAGATAAAATGCAATTGGTACTGCTATTTGAATTTGGGATGCTTGCCTAATACAAGTGAAAGCTGCGGAATAAATTTTTACTTCAGCGAAGTGAAGCACTTGCTTAAAAATACTTAGGTATTAGGTATTAGTCTTTTCACCACATTGTTGCATTATTACAATAACACTTACTACACCTACCACCTCCGACTAGAAGCTGTAGAATAAGGAGTTGGTAGAATGTTACAGAATGAAACACAACTCGAACTGACAAAGAAAACCAGTCATTAGTTTATATTTTGCTCTAAAAAAGATAATATAAAATAAAATGTGTATATCTCAGGAACCATAATGTCTATTTTATGCTTTTGGTATCATAAAGGTAACACTTAGAAATTACTTATTCGCGTTACTGGCCGAATAAAAGAAGATGCAAATACAGCAGAAATATGGAAACAAAAAATCATGTTTGGCAAGAACATCTGCGTAATTTGCGGAGTCTGGGCTTTCATATGATATACGGTCTGCATGGTTAGCCGTAGTAGTATAGACTCTACAGCCGTTTTTCTTCCATCGAGACCTGCTATAGTGTGTTTGTTCTTTTGTTTATTTGTATGGTGCTGAATTGTGTTGTTTAGGTGGGAATTTGTTTGAGATTTTTACACGAGATTCTGACGGTGATGTTGATGTGCCGCGCATATGTTTGTTTATGCTTTCACTGACTATTTAAAGCCTTTCCTGCTTCAAGCCCCTGTTACTAGGGCGACTCAGGCCTGCATGGTGTTAATTAAGAGAGAAAACGCAGAACTGACTGAACTTGGTTTTATAGTTACATTCTACTGGCGTATGCATTCTCTGCTGATTTATTGATAGACTGTCACCTGAAAAAACATTTACTGCGTTCAGCAGACGCTCTTATCCAGAGTGACTTACAACAGTGCTTTGTGGTCCACGACTGTTCTTCAGTCTGTAAAATTAGACTTAAAATCAACAACTATCAGTTTTGGTGGCAAGAGGAACTTTATTCACCACTGAGGAGCCAGCACTGCAAAAGAGTCACGTTTTAGAATAGGGGGAATAAAATCCACTTCATTTACAGATTTGAAAGTAACAAGTAACAAGAACCTTGATGAAATATAATAAAACGTACGGTATGCATGGTAAATGCAATATGACTACCAGTCAATGTTAGCTGATGATATGATGTTTTAGGGGCTTTCATTCATTATTAGCACAAGAGTCATTACGTAAAGTGGCGCTTCAATATCTTTTTTGAGACATTTGCAGACACAAACCTTCCACTGTGAGCATTTGCCTTTGACAAATATCATGTAATCATCTTATGGTTTCACATTCTTTACCACATTACTGACTAGTCAATCTTCCAGTACCTGTAATGTGAGTAGAAAGGGTGGGCTTTGTACCTTTGCCCATAACTTTGGCCGTGAATGTTCACCGCTTTAAAAAATTCGTTCACTTCTGCGTTCAGAATTAAATTTTCCTAACACCACGAAACATTTGCTCAAGTACCTGCAAAACCAAGATATTGTTACATATGGTCAATGGGTTCATATTTGTGACCTCTGCTGGCAAAAAACCAGTCGCTAGTCGTGAACGGAGGTTTCCGAGAAAAACGAGCGTTTATGTTGCGTGGGGTAAAAATTTGGATTTTTTGTTTTTAGTGTTTTGAAACAGTGTAAGGTCTAGCGTGAAGAAGGAGTCCATCTCCATCTCCCGAGTTCAGTTAACCTAACGCAGGTAGGCTATCCGCAGTGGTTGTGAATGCAGCCAAAGAGGCTACCCAGAATACAAAACAGAGCCACTTAATCAAGACCAAAGTCAGCCTGTGAGTTACGTGATAGTCAACTTCAAAGTCAGATTTTCCGCTTTCTCACTTGCCGTGACAGGAGAAAACCCTACCCATTTGAATGTTGATATCTCAGTCATATGTCGTCCGATTCATCTTAATATAGGTATCAGTTTGAAGCTGATTTATGCCCTTTCATGAAAACATAATAATCAAATTTCAAAAGTTCGCAAATAAGCGACTGGTTTTGCCGTGGAGGGTCAACATTTATCTTGAACAGTGAAAGTGAGTATTTGTCATTGTGAACATGAAGCACTGCACCACAGCACACAGTGCACTACAACGGCCGGACCTCCTGTATTTGACGTGATCCGCGGAAAAGAGCAGTGGAAACTAACAAGGGCAGCACCCGAGCAGTGCTTGGGTACGAGTTCAGTGGTAACTTTACCGGTCCTGGATTTGAACCTGCAACTTCTGATCACGGGGCTTAATATCTCTACCGTTACGCCTACCAAAAAGTACGTAGATGAGTAAAGGGAGACATTTGACATAAATCATGATTTCAACGATAAAGTTAAGTAGTCATGGATTGTTAATATGAAGATATAATGATTGCTTTCATACATATTTAAACAGTGAAGAATAACACATCTGTTTAGCATAGTCAGGGGAGCACGGTGGCACTGTGCTAGCGCTGCCGCCTCACAGCGAAGGGGTCCTCAGATCGAGGATGGCTTCCTGTGTGAGTTGCCTCCTGTGTTCGTGGTTTCTGGTGCTCCGGCTTCCTTCCACAGTCCAAAAGACATGTAATATAGGTTAATTGGGCGCATTCTAAATTGGGGCCCGTAAGGTGGAGTGCAGAGCGGATTGTGTGAGTGCGTGTGCACTACGATGTGACGGTGCCTGCCCAGGGTCGGTCCTGCTGTGCGCCTGTAGTTCCCGGGAGGGCCCGTCCCAACACTGGGACTCCTCGAGTAGGGATTAAGCAATTGATAATGAATGAATGAAAGAATGTTAAACCTATTCTATTTTGTGAGATATTGTGCATTTTAAAGTGACACTAGGCACAGGATTTAACCTGTTTGAGGTTCAGGTTTCATGTGCCAGGAATAAAATCTTGAAAAGTGTCAGATAGAAAAGTCCTGTTGGTTTTCCCTCCTGCAAGGTCAATTAATTACTTATAACTACTATTATTCATTATCTATAGTGTGCAATTGAAATGGTCAGAGCAAATCTCTCCTGTGACTTTTGTAACTGGAATTTTATAAATGTATGACCCTGCTGAGATTCAAAAAAGGAATACCCTCACAAAACAGCTCCAGACTGCCATATCTGTAAGGTCTTCAAAAGATCGTCAATAAATTGCATTTTGAGTAGGTGATTATTTGTCATTGTGAACCACAACGACCAGCCGGAGAGCAGTGCTTGGGGATAATACCATGCTCATGAGTACCTCAGTGGTACCTTTACCGGTCTGGGATTTGAACCAGCGACATTATAATCACAGGACCAACTGTTACACAAACAACTTCCCCATAGTCTAACCAGTGACATCATAGACTTTTTGTATGAATAACACATTATTTCCTGTCTACCACAAAATATTGCAGTGGCTGCAGAGCATGCCCACAATTTTGAAAACCCCACAACCCTTTATTCACTCTTGCATTGTACTTCTAGATTACTTCGTGTCTTAATAATTTGATTTACTTTTTCTGACTGTGTCAAGGTTTTGACTCTCTTGTCATGCCTGTTCCCCTCTACTTTTTCCCTGTTTCTTTTTCCACCTGACTGTCCTCTCTAGTGCTGAACTCCCTCATCTGTTTGTGAACCATGGCCTATTCACCAATATTTACTTAACATTTGTTCTTAAGAAAGCCAAGGCCTTCAAACACTTTATTATTATTATTATTATTATTATTATTATTATTATTATTATTTATTATTATTATTATTATTATTATTATTATTTGTTACGTGCACTGCCTCCCGCGACCCATAGTAGGACCCAGAAATGGTTGGTCGTGGTTCAGGAAGTATAAAAGGAGTCATTTCCCTGCAGCACATCACTCTGTCATTGAGTCTACCAACCCACCTTCCGACTCTGCTCGGCGTCAATCGTGAGTACTCTGATTGTTTGGTTCATCTCCCTGATAGAGTGTGTGTCTGTTAGAATGTGGGTTGGTGTGGGAATCTTATTGAACTCGTGTGGAAATCCTGCCTACTCTCGCTCTCAGCCGTGTTTGGGTTAACCACCACGCTACACGGGCTAACGGCTAACGCATAGCAGTTTGTTAGATCCTAACTAGATCACTGGCAGACTGTGAGCGTTTGGCATTCAGATCACATCCTAATCAGATCACTGTCTGAATCGTGAAACGGTCTGACAGCCGCCTAACCCGGCCGCTCGAAGATTGCGAATGTCTGTCTTTCTCGTCAAATCCTAACCAGATCCCTGACATTATTCAACTGTAACACTGAAGAAAACCCAGGGTCCTCATGCTTTGTTCAAATATGCATGTGATAAAATGTGCTTAATAGAGAGCTCTAAAGCAGTTGCAGATTAAAAACCAATGTTAAATAACATTGGGGAACTTACATAACTGATGTGACGTCAGTAAAAATCTTGACAGCCATTTAACCTCAGAGTCATCACATCATTTAATACTCTGTCTGGTTGTGTACACAGCCAACGTAGAAAATTCACTGTAGAAATGCTTATGGAACAGACGGCTCACGTTAATTAGTGCCCTGATGACTTTCTTACCGCCGGGGATAATCAGAAGCACCGAGTTGCCAACTGACAAGGCGGGCAACTGCTCGGGACCCCAGGCTAGTAGTGGCCCCTTAGGGCTGATTATTCATAACATAATGGTAATAAATGCTGGTTAGAGGGCCCTGTGTAAATTTTTCCCCATTGCCCCAAAAGATTCTAGAATGGCTATTGAGTATAAACACAAACATACACACTCAGAATAAGAGGAAACACAATGCTGTGTGTGTGTACATGGGTAAAGAGTGACAAAGAGAGAAAGACTACAGCAACATGCCAATGAAACTGCAGTGAGTTGGCATGTGTTGTTAATATCCTACACACCCGGTGCTGTGTGTAAACATCCACTAATTAAATGTCATGGTGTTGTTTACTGGAGTTTGAGGAGTTTCTACAGCGTTCAGCATCAGCTCAACACTGCGCTGCACAACAATCAGCAGCTCAAACCGGCTCAACAAGCTGCTCTCTCTCATCTGATTCCCGGCCAGGGGTGCATTTTCCAAAAGCATAGTTGCTAACGTATTGCTTACTATGTTAGCAACTCTATGTTAGTTGCTAATGTACAATATGGTAGTTGATAACATTGTTAGCAACTATGCTTTTGGGAAACGCTCCGCAGATCCAGACCTGCTCAGCTGCAGACACACACACTCCAGTCTCGTTACTGTCACTTGTAGCTGTGTTTTATTAGGTTTACTGCACCACTTTACAATAACACTACCCTTATAAAGGCTTATAAATCATTTATAAAGTTGTAAATCATTAATAAGTAGTGATAACTCAACACCTCCACGTCTCACCAGAGGATCTATCTATCTATCTATCTATCTATCTATCTATCTATCTATCTATCTATCTATCTATCTATCTATCTATCTATCTATGTTAGAATAATAAGCTGTTTAGCTGTTGCCTGTCTCTCAATGAGAACCAACACGTCACTCAACTGTCAACAACTTAGATATCAATAAATGTGCACATCAGCGGCTGTGAAGGAAGTAACTATTTCTAAGTAAAGTTTAGGTTAAGAAAAACTATTAATACTGCAAACAAAATGGCACACTTAAAATAAAAACTTGTGACAACAGTGGATACGTTTGATACATGAAAACTACTAAGGAGCTCGCTTGCCTGGAGGCTAGTTCTTCACCTCTTCACCTCTTCACCCAAAAACACAGCTAGATGGCACAGCCAGATCATGTTCGAGTCACGACCCTTCCATTCAATAAAAACCAAAATGCAATATGAGTTACCCTTTTCCATTTTTAACTTGAATGCACAAATGGAAATCTGAAAATCACTCATTATTTTTCATTATGGTAAAAAACTGACAAAAATGTGTTTTTGATTTGGAGAACAAATGAACAAATGATACACAGATTTTAGCCATAAAACATGTTTGTTTGTCGCATTAAAGATGGAAAATTCACCTCATTCTCATTTTTACATCACAAAAACCTGGTGTTTAAAAGATTTTCGTATCCACTGTCTTTTAGCTTCATGTAGCTTCATCTCATTCATCATTTGATCACAGTCACAATCTGGCAAATATTCACCTTCTTAATCTTAATCTTCAGGAGCTGGACTTCTGTCAAGGACAGACTCTCAATCATGTTTGCTGCTTCATCTTTCCATCCATCTTTGTATAATTCATAACATTTGACACTATACTAAATAATTGCTATATTGCACACACACTCACACATGCACATTTTTACTCACACTAGTGTTTCAGTACTCAAGACCAGTTTTTAAAAGTCCCGGTCTTGTCAAGGACAAAGAGGACTCTGGATTTTATTTGGAGACCAGCTGAGACCGCAACTCTGAGAATATTACTATTAAAACTCTTTGAGACCAATGCAGATATTTTGCATTGTTTATTAATTAGTGTTTTAATAACTCAGAATCCCTTTAACTTACAGAAACCACACACATACTGTCAGAATCACAAGAATTATATTCAGTATATTATAGTCATTCCTCAATATGTGAAATTATTTCTGAGTAATTGCGTGCCAAAAACTGAAGTAATTGTGTAAAGTAAAAGGCATTAATTAAATTATTCACGATGTAAACACTCATGTTAGCGCTCACGACTCTCTTATGGAACAGCATCATGGGCAAAAATGTAGCTCTCTTCCAAAAAGGCCAAAAGCAGCTCATTTTCTAGACTAAAATGAGTCCAAATTGGCTCAAGATTGCCCAAAACCTTAGCATTTCTTCATTTTCAATTGATCAGAAAATATTTTTTTCCATTGTATAATGTTAGAGAGTAATCAATAGGGAAAAAATAAATATAGGAAAGGCATTATTTGTTATCAAATAATTTTATTCTGTATCCAGATGGATATCAAAAGGATAAATTGGTGTTTCCATCTCAACTCGGTCTCGTCCCGCCCTGGTCTTGGTCTCAGCGCTTCAGAGTCTTGGTCTTACCTTGGTCTTGACACACTCTGGTCTCGGTCAGGACTTGCACGCACACACACACACACACACACACACACAATCTTCTCCACACACACTGTCCAATGGGCACATATTCACACACCAACACACACAGTGTCTTCCATGTTTGTAAACACTGAGTGTGGTGTGCAAGACGTTTCTACAATGTTCCACTCACTCACACACAAACTCACACACACACACACACACATATCTACATTTGCTCTCACTAACTGTGCTCCGTTCACACTTCACTGCATTCAATTAACGCTGATTTCCCACTGCCCTGAATAATGGACACTCAGTGTGAATGGACTCTGGGTTTGACCGGTTAACCTCACTAAGCAGCGGTGGATGTTAATTATTTTTAGTTGACCACTTTTGTGGCCTGCAGCGTTTAAGTGTTTGCCACCTAGAGCCATTCTTCATATCAGATCAGTCTTTTGTTTTATGTATTCCTTGTAGAGATGGAGCAGTGCATTTATGTGTACAGGACTTGAACCTACAACCTTCTGATCACAGGGACAACCCACTAACCGTTACGATACCAACTGCCCTCCAGTTTGGTTAAAATTAAACACCTCGGTCATCTTTGTTGCTCCAAAATGTTTGTACGCATGCCACAGAGTTACAGAGAGTACAGATACACACTTTCTGCCATCAGGATTATTTCTATATATGTGACCCTCCACGGCAAAACCAGTCGCTTGTTGCAAATTTTCAAAATTGAGTTAGATTCTCATTAAAGGGCATAAATCAACCTTCAAAACAATACCTATATCGAATGAATGGGACGACATATGACTGAGATATCAACATTCAAATGTGTTGGGTTTCTCCTGTCACGCCAAGTGAGTAACGGAGAAATCTGCCTTTGAAGTTGACTATCGACGTAGCACTCACAGACGCTTGGTGCGGTCGTGGCTATGTTTGCATTTACAGTATCCTACGCTGCATTCACAGCCACACGGATAGCCTACCTGCGTTAGGTTAACTGAACTCGAGAGACGGAGATGGATTCCGGAGAAATATCTTCACGCTAGTAGACCAGTGGATTTACCGTAAATTTTGAAGTAGAGCGGTCAAAACAGAAACTTTTAACATTCTGCTGGAATTGAATTCCTCACCTCAAGAAAATCACGTTTTTAGGATGGAAAGGGTAAGTTTTTCAGCGAAATTTATTCACAACAGTACAATATAGACCTTCCACTGTTTCAAAACTAAAAATCCAAAATTTTACCCCACACAACATAAACGGTCGTTTTTCTCAGAAAGCAACTGATTTTGCCGTGGAGGGTCACATATTGCAACTTTTGCAAAAGAATCGCAATGGGTAACGTAACGATGATCAGCAGGTCACTGGTTCGAATCCCAGGACCGGTAAAGGTACCACTGATGTACTCATAAGCAAGATACCGTCTCCAAGCACTGCTCCCCGGGTAATGTCCATGTCAGCTGACCACTGCTCCTTTACGGATGGGTCAAATGCAGACGTCACATTTGGTTGTGATGCACTGTGTGCTGTGCTGTGCTGCGTTTACAATGACAAATAATCACTTATTTTCACTTTTAATAAAATCCAACAAGTGACTCACTTGGTTTGTGGGAAAACTTCCTGGATTCCGACCATCATGGACCAAAATTGCCCGTCCTTCATTTCTACACTTGGCAAAAGATTGTGTGTGTGTGTGTGTGTGAAGTGTCCTTTTGATTGTTATGAAATCATCAGCTACAACAGACCTCTCTAAATGCTGATATTCTGAGTGTTTCATGTAGAAATATTAACGTCATATCAACACATGAAATATGGAAAGTTTTGATGAATGCCCTTGTCACCTTGAAGACACGGCTGTTGCTAAGATAAGACTTTGCATGATTATAGGCTGCATTCCAAAAGGAGGCCAAAGGAGTGCATCAGTGCTGGAGAGGCTCTACGTTACTGTATAGCTTGCACTTTGCAAAGAATGCTGCCATATGCGCCATTTACCTGAAGATGGACACGTTGGAGTGTGTGTGTGTGTGGATAAAGGACGACGCCGTCTCCCCTGTGAGGCCACGATTCAATATGCCACAGCCTGGCGCCTACATAAGCTTTGCATACAATTAAAAAACAATTCACTTGACAAAGGGAACAGGATCTGGCAGCCGGCTTTATTGATTTTCTCCTCGTGCATATGCGTGGATGCTGTGTGTGTGTCCAGAGTGTGTGGGTGATTATTTATGGCGTTGTGGGGACCTCTTTGTCCTTTAAAATCACTTTTACTCAGCATTTTTTGGGGTTTGTGGGGATATTTGAGAAGTGCCCATGAAGAAAAGTGACTTTATAGAAAATGTACGTTTTATTTGAGAAACTAAAAGAGGTAATTGATGTGCTTTTGGTTACTGAGGTTAAGGTTAGGGTTAGGTGCAAAATAACATACATCTAGTCATTATGGGAGTCTAAGGAAGGACCTCAGAAAGATACTAATACAAGACTGTGTGTGTTGCTTTATACTGACCGCTTCATCATGGCACTGATAGTTTCTGCTGAATCCTGTTAATTTGATTTTAGTCTAATTCTCTCCCAAATGAGACAAGCCATCATACATATCTAAACATGAGCACACACGCTTACTTAACTACGATTATTGTAGCTAAATAAGTCCATGTACCTAGGCAAATGGTACACTGCTTTTGTCCTCTTGTACCAAACGGTGATGGTGCTCGAAGTCAGGTTTCTCAAGGTTCCTCAGAAAGAACATCCTCTGCTGTGCTTTTTTGGAGATGAAGCAGATGTTCCTCTTCCACTTGAGGTCCTGGGTGATTGTGGAAAAAGTCCACAGTGGTGGCCGGTGACTCCAGCATGGTGATGTGGGAAGTGAGGCAGGGAATCTCCTGAAGTCCACAATCATCTCCACTGCTTTCAGGCGTTGAGCTCCAACTTGTTCCCTTTGCACCAGGCCACCAGATGGTCGACCTCTCGCCTGTAAGCAGACACATCCTCATTGGAAATGAGGAGTGGTGTCATCTGCAAACTTCAGGAAGTGAAGCTGTTGGTATACAGGCAGGTCTGTTTCCTATGTGAAAGTGAATGTTTATTTGTCATAGTGAACACACCACAGCACAGCACACAGTGCACCACAGTGGGCAGCTGATGACAAGGGCAGTGCTTCTGGATGGTACCTTGCTCATGAGTACCTTGTTCACAGAAACATATCCAGAAAACATCAGCTATTAATCTGCTGGTAAGAGAACAGTACAAGCATCTACTTTTTACTGGGGTGTGTGTGTTTACATGAGTGTGTGTGGGTGTTGGTCTAATAATGCTGGCCTTTGCCTGGTGACATGTTTAACATAGCGCACTTGAAACTGCAATCCAAATACGAAAATACACACACACACAAAAACCAGGCAGCATCTTCTGCTGTCTTCTCTCTCTCTCTTTCTCTCTAAGGAAAGTGACAAGCTCTTCCAGATTCTATTTAGATGTAGAGGAGTCTGGGCTTCTCCAGGACAGCGTGGCAGATAAAGCTGTATACCCCACTAGCGCTGTTTAATAACTGCTCTGCATGATTTGACAGCTACATTCAGGACAAGTGTTTGTGCAAAAAATTCAAGGTAAGCATGAGTGCTTCCCTTAGGTGAGTCTACATAGTAAAAGCAGCTTTGCCCCTATGCGTGCATTAATCTGAGCCACCCTATACCTCATGCGGTCTTTTAATATTCAAATATGATGTTGATAAATATACATTATTACAGAAATCCAGATAAATATACCATATGTGCCCCTGCGTTATCGCCAAGGAAATCTCATATATTGGGACATTTATCTGAATTAGCTGACCAAAGAGTGAGTCTGTTGAGTGATGGAACAGCATGTGGCTGCATGAATGCTATGGCAGTGCTTCGGGTCCCTGATTTTAGCCACTTCCAGATTTCCAGCTTTACACTGTTAAAGTTAGAGAACAGTCTAGAGCGTGACAGGCAGCTGTTAGGCGTACACTGTTAGATACTTTTTCCATGTTATAACGGAAATGTTTTTTATTTGATTTGTATTTCGATTTATAGTTGTTCTCTCGACAACATCCCAGTCATTAAAAGAAATGAATAACATTTTAAGTTTGTGAAATTAATGGAAAAATTAGGTAACAGCCTGTAGCGTGAAAAAAACATTTGATTTCAAGGGCACAGCACACAGGACAACACAAAGAAATGTGACCTCTACATTTGACCCATCTGTGAAGGAGCAGTGGTCAGATTTTGGCAGCACCTAGGGAGCAGTGTTAGGGGATGATACCTTGTTGATACCACATGAGTAACTCAGTTGTACCTTTACCAGTCTGGGATTTAAACCGGCAACCTTCCGATCAAGGGACCAATTCTCTAGCCGTTATCCTAATAACTGAGAGCAACTATGTGCTATAAACAAATGATCAGCTTTTGTGACTCAATATTACTCTGCATATCAGATCTTGCATATTAGAGTTAGCTTCTTATTTTACCTGAAGAGTGTCAGAGGAATATGGGCTTTTCATTCTACAAAATGTGACAATAATGTTAGTTTAAGGCTTGGTATTAAAGTTTAGGATTTCCGATTACCTAATCTTATATTATCATGATGATCGTCAGGATGGCTGAGCGGTATACTGCGCTATGTTCAGTTCACTTTCTCCCCTGGATGTGTGGGTTTGAATCCCACTTCTTGCACTGTGATCGAAAGGTCACCGGTTTGAGTTCTGGACAGGTAAAGGCACCACTGCTCCCCTTGCGCTGCCCATGTTAGCTGCTCACTGCTCCTTCAGGGATGGGTCAAATGCAGTGGTCACATTTGGTTGTGGTGCACTGTGTGCTGTGCTGTGGTGTGTTCACAATGACAAAAAATCACTCATTTTCACCTTATTATGTTTTAAACAAATTGAGAATAATTGTTTTTCTCGTAACCTTCTATGTTCATGCTCGACAGTTTCAACCCCTCCAAAATGGAAAAAAGCAAGAGAATTCCATATGCGGGGAAATATTTGCGAAAAAAAGACTAAAACCCCTCCTGACTTGCTATTTTTAAAAGCTCTTGATAGCTCCTCCATGAAACGGTTGATCAGAAAACACTGACATTTATACCTTCACCACAAATTAGGGATGATATTTATGCCTGGACTTCCTCATTTATTCACAGATCACAGAGCTAATTCATTCTGAATTAAATTATACACCCTAATACCCTAATTCCATCTAACCGTAAGTAACTGATCTGCCTGGCCTGCAGGCGTCGCTTTAAACGTCACAACACTTCTCATCCTCACAGGCCAGGTTAAAGATTTTGATTGAGATGCTGTATATGCGTTCCATTTGGAATGAAGTTGTCTAGGTAGGCAGCATTTCAAATTGAGATGGAAATGAATGGAAAATACATGATTATTTGCTTTAGCAACTCTGACTAAGACATGCATTACTCCAAAGACTATGTCACGCGCACTCCGATCACGTGACCGACACGAGAACCCGGAAGTAGTCGGCGCGTTTCGGGAAGTATAAAAGGAGTCTTTTTCTTGCAGCTCACCGCTCAGTCATTGAGTCACCAGCCTACCTCTGATTTCGATCAGCATCAACTGTGAGTACTCTCAGTTACATGGTTATCTCCTCGATTGAGTGTGTGTCCGATAGAATGCAGTTTCTCGTGGGAAATCTTGCTCTTTGCTTGAGAGAGTTCTTGTATCAACTCGCACGGTTCACCTACCTACTCGCGTCTCACTCCGCATTTGGGTTAACCATCCACACTACACGGGCTAACGGCTATCGACTTGAATTGTGTCACATCCTAACCAACTCCCTGACAGACTAATTTGGGACAGTTGGTAGAGTAGAGGTTAGGGCATGATCGGAAGGTCGCCAGTTCGAATCCCAGGAAAGGCGCTGCTCATGTCAGCTGCCCACTGCACCTTCACTGATGGGTCAAATGCAGAGGTTGCATTTCGTTGTGATGCACTGTGTGCTGTGCTGTGGTGCATTCCCAATGACAAATAATCACTCACTAATTGCTAAACATTTATTTTTCATATTATTAGTTGGTTTTCGTGCTTCATAAGCTCAGTAGCTATATTTTTAGCAATTAAAATCTGGCAAACACAGCTGCCTATTTTACTGCAAATTTAAGTTTGTTTTTTGTTTTCCCATAAGACTTTAAGCTGAACAGACCTGACCTGTAAGTCAGCTGCCTGCAGAATAAAACTGGCTCTAGGTGCGGATTTTGGCTTCTCAATGGGAAATAAATGTGAGGCGTAATTACCTGCTCTGAGGGAGAGACCGGCTTCTTTGATTAGAGCAAATCTAGTCTGCTGCATGACTCCAGGAGACTTCTCCTAATTGCAAGGGTTGGCGTTATCCGTCTTCCGATCGGGTCAAGGCTCCGCTGCAGTTTTTTATTAGGCTGCCGTTAACTAATGCCACTAGCCCAGGGTCACTATTTATGAGTCACTGGATTGTGCGGAAAGAGAAGCTTTTTTTGCCACCTGGTAATGGAGTTGTGCTCCATTTCGATTGCTTTTTAATGAAACTCATTTGCCTGAAGTTCCTCACTTAGGAGGAAAATTGCTCCGTGGTGTGTGTGTGTGGAGGGTGGGGGAGGAGGATAGAGAGAGAGAGGCAACTTGAATGAAAACTAAAACCTGGGAGATGCTGGAATTACAGAAGACAGTGTGAGTGAGATACAGCATTCAGGAGAAAATGCTGAAACTTTTATTAGCTCATCTCCAAAAAAAAAAAAGGCGAGGAAGTGGAAACTCTCCCGAGGAGGTTTGTTCGGAAAATGTATGAGCACGAAAGACGAATCAGGTGCTGAGATATTAATGCGGCTCATTTCCTTTTTTTATGCCGGAAAATAATTGCTTTCCCAGAGCTGAAAGTGCCGAGTGCTGGTGTATTCTCTCTAATCATGCCCCTAACGATGTGACCCCTCCCTGCAGGGCTCCTGTCAGGCAATTAAAGGTGCAGGTGTCAGAGTGGGCGGGGAAGATGGTCCGGTCCCCGTGGGATCTGAAGTACTGCTACACCTCTGACCTTTGAGAAGATAAGAGCTGTAAGGACAGGAGAGGATCCTGAACCCCTGAACTGCCTCGAGTCACACTTGTGGACTGAAACATAAAGAAGGGGGTCGATTCCCAAAAGAATCAATCCTGTAATTCCAGGTAACTCAGAATTAGGAATTTGACTGAAAAGCTTTGGAATTGAAGCGAAGGCTATACGAAGTCAATTCCAAAGCTTTTCAGTCAAATTCCTAACCACGCTATACATGGTTAAATAAAATCAATGCTCAGATTAACTTAAGACAGCTACAAGACTCTGATCTACAAGTGGAAATTGAATTTTAACATCTAGGTTCTATGTTATTTGTAATCCTTCACCAATTTTACCACTTTTAAGACTGACTGCATTGTTTATTAAGTAGTGTTTTGATAACTCAGAATCTAATTAGTGACCATACACATACCGTCAAAATCACAAGAACTTATGAATTTACTGAACTTTATATTCATTCCTCTGTATGTGAAATTCAACACAAAAACCGAAGTAATTGCGGAAAAAAACACATTAATTACATTTTTAACCCACATTATTAATCCATTACTGAGGAAGGCTAACATTGTAACATTTTTTGCAAAAATGTAGTTCTCTTCCAGAAAGGGCAAAAGCAGCGCATTTTATAGCCCAAAATGAGTCAAAATTACATTTTTTCAGAACATGTTTTTTCCATTTTATAAAGTTAGAGAGTAATCAGTAGGTTCAAGGTTCAAGGTTCTTTATTGTCATCAGTCGCTTTATACATGTACAAAGTGTGATGAGACAGCGTTTCCCCATGGCCCCTGTGCAACATATATTAACACTGAACATTACATTCAACAGGACAAAAGGTGCAAATAAGCAACAGAAAAAATACAGTACAGAACAGTATGTAAAAGAGTATTGCTTTGTGTAGGTTATTTGAGGCACATTGGCAGCATCAGCATCTAAACAGCTTTAACAAATAAAGTGCATGAACATTACAATACAAAGAAAATCACAATAAATAGAACAATAAATACACAACACTCCAGTACTATTTGAAGGTGGGAATGTAAACCTTAATGACTGATATTGCACATGATTATTATACTGCACAGGTTAGATGTGGAATTGAGGACATCAATGGATGGTAAAAAGTGAAAAGAGTCCATATAGTGGGTGAGAGTCACTATGTTTCTGGCTCTGTTGTAGCAGCGGGCCTGGAAAATGTCTTTCGGTGGGGCGCTGCTCTCACTATTCGCTGTAGTGTGTTGCAGTCTGAAACTTTACAGTTCCCATACCAGACAGTGATGCAGCTGGAGAGAAGACTTTCAATAGTGCTGGTATTGCATGTCTTAAGGATCGGTGGGGGTAGGCTTGCTCTCTTCAGTCGCCGCAGGAAGTGCAGACGCTGACGAGCCCTCTTGGCTATGTAGGTGGAGTTGAGGGACCAAGAGAGGTCCTCTGTGATGTGAACATCCAGGAACTTCATGTTTTTCACCCTCTCGACAACAGCGCCATCGATGGTGAGAGGTGGATGCGCAGTGCTGGCTCTTCTGAAGTCGATGATTATTTCTTTTGTTTTGTCCACATTTAATGAAAGGTTGTTGCTCTTACACCAGTCTCGCCACCTCCTCTGTGTACGCTGAGATGTCGGTGTTCTTGATGAGGCCAACTACAGTCATGTCATCTGCAAATTTAATGATTTGGTTTGAGCTGAGTGCTGCTGTACAATCGTGGGTCAGTAGCGTGAAGAGCAGTGGGCTGAGCACGCAGGCCTGTGGTGCGCCTGAGCTCAGTGTGATGGTGTTGGAGGTGTTGGTTCTGATCCGGACAGACTGTGGCCTGTTGGTCAGGAAATCTAGGATCCAGTTCACCAATGGGGTGTTTAGGCCCGGCCTGCTCAGTTTAGGAGACAATCAGTGATGATGGTGTTAAATGCTGAGCTAAAGTCGATGAACAGCATCATCACATGAGAGTCTTTACCTTTCCAGGTGGGTCAGAGATAGGTGAAGTGCAGTGGACATGTCGTCATCAGTCGACCGGTTGGGGCAGTAGGCAAACTGGAGGGGATCAAGGGAGCTTTGATGTGGCTCATGACTAGTCTTTTGAAGCACTTCATGATTACCGGTGTGAGGGCCACAGGGCGGTAGTCGTTCAAGCAGGACACCGCTAATTTATTTGGAATTGGGACAATTGTGCTGGTCTTAAAACACACTGAAACAACAGCCTGCCTCTGGGAAATATTGAAAATGTCAGTGAGGATATTGGCCAGCTGGTCTGCACACTCCTTCAACACTCGTCCTGGGATGTTACCAGGATGAGCAGATTTGCATGGGTTTACTCTGGATAGAGTTTGTGTCACTGCAGCTGTGGTCAGGTAGATTACCTCCTCGTCTGGGAGAGGAGCAGATTTTCTGGTAGGCTCGGTGTTGAGTGCATCGAAACGTGCATAGAAAATGTTCAGTGTGCCAGGGAGAGAAGCATCACTGTCACACAGGGAGGGTGTTGGTTTGTAGTCTGTAACACCCTGAATGCCTTTCCACATGCTTCGAGTGTCTCTGGTGTTATGGAAGTGGCCTTGGGTTTTTTGGGCATATGCAAATTTGGCTTTATTAATTGTTCTGGTCAGATTGGCTCATGCCATTCTAAGGACATCCTTGTCTCCAGATCTAAAGGTAGCATCACGTGCTTTCAGCATCCTCTGGACGTCTGCCGTCATCCAGGGTTTCTGGTTTGCTTTTGTGATGACCTTCT
>JAVGVS010000080.1:845360-870360 GCA_032718565.1 Distichodus sexfasciatus
GAGAGAGCAATCTCCTGATGCTGCAAGACCCACGAGGTGCAACTGAAACGATCCAGACTCTGGAAACACACGGCAGTCTGACCGGACGGGGGTTTACTGGGAGACACGAGCCTGGGGAAAAACATAAGAAACAAGGTTGAACAACATGAGCTAATCTAACTGAAACAGAGTCCAAACAGAAGCCACGAGACCAAGGAGATGAAAATAGCAACGATCAAATGAGAACAAAAGTCAACGTAAATCCAAACCACACATTTCACGAGGGAGACAGACTCGGGGAAACACGGGTCAAACAGGATTAAATAAAGCCACACAACTCTACAAACGAGTGCTTGCACCAATTCCAAACTCAAGGCAAACGAGACACAGGTGAAAGTAATAATAAGCGCGGGCGTGTTCTAAACAGACACTGACCTACTAGGTAGGGAGCATGCAGTGCATACAACACATACGGAAGTGGGGTGCGCTCTAAACAGAGAGTGAAGTACTCACAAAGGCACGAAGTGAAGACACAGAAACCCGGCCGTGGGGAGCAAGCTAACGGGGAAAGCTAAGGCTAACCGAGGAGACAAGAGGATTAAACATCACAGGAGTAAAACCGAAAGTGAACCCAGAGAACAAGAGAAACAGATACTTAGCTGGGTTTGAGGGGACACTGTCCGGCCAAAGTCCGGAGGAACCATGACAAAAGGAATGTAATAGAAACATAAAGGAAAGGAAAGTGTGAAATGGTACATAACAAAGGATACATAGGGAAGGACAGGAAGATTGGAAAGGAAGGGAAAGGAAATAAAAGAAAGAAAAAGAATGCAAACGGAAAGGAAAGTTAACAAGGGAAAGGAAAAGAAAAAGAAAGGATACATATACAAGGAAAAGGAAAGGAAATGATACACAGACATGGAAAGGAAAGATAGGAAAGAAAACAGGAAGAAAGAAAATGATGGGAAACATAAAGGAAAGACAAATAGGGACAAAAAGAAAAGAAAATGTGGCACTTGAATGAAAGCAAACGAAACGAAAGGAGGGTAAGTGACACTTAGGAAAGAAAAAGAAAAACAATGAAAAGAAACGAAATGAAAAGCTAGGCTCTGAAAACTCACATCTGTGTAAATTATATATTTAATTGGGCAAAAGTGGGCGAGAGAGCAGCTGTCTCTTAGGAAGAGGAGAACTTTTTTGTTGGACATCAATGCATTTGAAGGCCACCTTTCATATAATAATCCTAAAAAGAGAGAGGGATGAAGAGGGACTCACAACTTTCCAATAAGAGCTCACTGACCTGCCCAAGGTCTCTCTCTCTCCCTTTCCTTCTTTCTCCTCCTTCAATGATGTCTTTGTAGTCAGAGGATAAGAGAGGAAGAGGAGGATGAGAGGGTGGAAGAAAGAGGACGAGAGTATGAAGGAGGTTAGTGGGAAAACGAGCCATCCGACTCTGCCTGGGAGGCAAAAAGTCTTCAGAGTCTTTGACACTCGCTTTCCCAGCAATGAGACGACACGCTTGAGAGCCACATCTACAGCACAAAGTGTCAGCCTGGCAAAAAAAGAACGGCTTTGACCTTAAAAAGTGCAAAGTCAAATATGGTATTTCAACATTTAGCCACTCGACAGCTCTGCGGCGTCCAAGAAGTAGATCCTGCAAGAACAGAAAGGCTAATTGTTAAATTTAAACTTGGCCCTGTAAAGGGAGAAACCTTTTCTTACCTGTAAGAATATTCTTTCAAAAAGGCTTTATGATCATAGCATTTATTCATTAGAATTTGAGACACGACCACCTAAACCGAGACCAAGTCAAGACCAAGAGCAGAGTGTGTCAAGACCAATATGACCGAGACTACAAACCACAGTGGCAGAACACTCCTCGAGACCAAACTCACTGTTCTCTTAACTTGCAGAGAGTCAGGTGAAAACACTTCCATTTGGTATCTATCTGGATACAGAATAAAATATTTGATAAATAATATTTTTTCTATATTATATTAAGACTCTAAGACTATAAAATGAAAAAAATATATATATGATCAATTGAAAATGAAGAAATACTAAGGTTTGGACTCATTTTGGCCTAAAAAAATGAGCTGCTTTTGGCCTTTCTGGAAGAGAACTACATTTTTGCGCATGATGGCGCACCATATGAGAGACGCCAGCGCTAACACATGTTTACATCATGAATAATGCAATTACTTTAGTTTTTGTGTATGGAATTACTCAAAGAATAATTTCACATACAGAGGAATGAATATAATGCCCGGTAAGTTGAAAGTCTTGTGATGCTGATGGTATGTGCGTGGTTTCTGTAAATTAAAGGGATTCTGAGTTATTAAAACACTAATTAAAAAACAACACAAAATACCTGCGTTGGTCTCAAAGAGTTTTAATAGTAATATTCTCAGAGTTATGGTCTTAGCTGGTCTCCAAATAAAATTCTGAGTCATCTTTGTCTGAGTCCATGACAAGCCCGAGTACAAATACAGCCGAGTCCGAGAGAAGACTGAGACTTTTAAAAACGAGACCAGTTTTAGTGTCCTACAAGACTATTATTCATATAGCATTTTTCATATATAATATGCGGCCCAATATGCTTGTTGCTGAGGATAAAATCAGGAAAGAGAGGCAAGCAACTAAATGAGTGATTATTTGCCATTGTGAATGCACCACAGGACAGCACACCACAGAGGACCACAAGAAGTTCACCTCTGTATTTGACCCATCCATGAAGGAGCAGTGGACAGCTAATACTGTATCATGGTAACATGGTATCATGAGTACCTCAGTGGTACCTTTACGGGTCCCGAACTTGAACAGACAACCTTCCGATCACGGGATGAATGCCCCAACACCCTAACCGCTACACTACCAAGTCCAAAAGTAATTGGACGACAACAAAAGAATAGTGCATGAGACAGAAAGGGAAACAAATAAATGGTACAAAGAACAACTGGGAAAATGGGGATGTAGTGCATTAAAAATAACAAATATTAGAACCACGTAAAAGAACTTTTATTTATGTCACAGTCGCCCCACGCATTTACATGTTCGGCCACCAGAGCCAGACTTCTCGCATGTTCCCGGTCCTCATTAATGATCGTCATCCTAATGTGCTACACCTGTGTTCTTTTATACTTGAGGCTGCCTTTCCCCTGTGTGTTAATTTTGCATCTGTTGTCCCCTGTGGGGTTTTTTCTGTCTGGTTTTGAGTCAATCTATCATCACATCCGTGGACGTTGGTAACGTAACAGTTAGGGAGTTGACCCAATGATCGGAGGGTGTCAGGTTCATGTCTTGCACCAACAAAGGTGATAAGCAAGATACTGTTCCAAAGCACTGCTCCCTGGCTGCTGCCAAAAAGCTGCCCACTGCTCCTTCACGGATGTGGGTTGTAGTGCACGGAGTGCTGTGCTATGGTGTGTTCACAATGACAATCACTCACTTTCATTTACATTTATGGCGCTCATATCCAGAGCGACTGCCATTTTCTAATTTCAGGACAGTCTCCCTGGAGCAACTGGGAGGTTGGTCAGGGACCCAGTGATGGTAGTGTTGGAGGTAGGATTTGAAGCCACAACCTCTTGCTCCAGAGACGAGTGTTTTAACCACTAGACTCGAGAATGCCTCCGTCATGAAATTTGCTGACATTTACAAAAACCTTTTAGATCAGGAAAGTAATTCAGGTTTGAAAAATTGAAAAATAATAAAAACAAACCTAAACTCTTAACATATTTAATGTTGGTCAGGCGATGTTTTCAGTCTATACATAATATCTACAAAAATACTACATTTAAACAACAGAAAATGAGAAAAAGAGCAGGAGCAGCTCATTCCCATTTCTCAGCGCTGAACAAACCCAAACTGCAGATTGCGGTGGTGTGATCAGAGAGAAATGCGAGTGTGTTTGGCATGCGGGTTGAAGTTAAAAACCTTGAGCTGAGCAAAAGCTAAGAAATGTGGGTTTAAACCTGCAATCCATCCAAACAAATTTCTTGACAGCTGTTGTGCAGCATAAGCGGCCTGCGGGACTGCGTCAGGAGACACCTGCTGAAACACCAAGTCCGTCTTCCAGTAATCTCCATTGTAATTCAGAAAACATCGACAGTCCGGATCCACAACGGACCACGAGAGAGAGATTACATATTCACATTGCACATCATTCCAGCTCTCATTCCACATAAACATCCGGGCAGCACCAGAGCAGTGCTGATGCATCGAGACCTTGGTGTGGT
This sequence comes from Distichodus sexfasciatus, assembly GCA_032718565.1. Classification (NCBI taxonomy): domain Eukaryota; kingdom Metazoa; phylum Chordata; class Actinopteri; order Characiformes; family Distichodontidae; genus Distichodus; species Distichodus sexfasciatus. The sequence continues at coordinate 849,578 of JAVGVS010000080.1, forward strand.
TAAGAATTCCACCGCTCCTGCTAGTGTCTGAACAGACAGGGGAGTTTGTGCAATTGTGCAGTTTATGAATTTACCAACTGGTTGTGCAAATTTTAGTTTAGGTTGGTATGTTAATAAATAATTCGCAGTCTCAATTAACATTCTTAAATAACTGATTACAGTATTACTTTTGAGTTGGCCTAGAAATTAATTATAAACTCTACATGTATATGACCCATTATGAAATATGAAAAAGGCTTTCATGCATAAATGTTGTTAGTCATTTTTACTTTTAGTACTAAGACTAGAGTCCTTGTCCCTTTTATACTACACCCTTTTCATCAGTATCTCTATGGAAAATCTGCAGACCGTCCACCTACTACTGAGTAGATCTGTCACTACACAACAAACTGCATAGCACTGTGTGTGCGGACAACTTTCTCTTGGAACCAGCATTAACGTTTTCTGCAATCTGAACTATAGTAGCTGTTTTATTAGATTGGACAACACTGCCCTGCTTTTGTGCATTAATGAGTGTGTATCAAGGAGTGCTTTGAAAAATGCCTGCCCTTATGCTTGTCCAGTTTTTATGCTTTCAACACATCAACTTCAAGGACAAATTGTTCATTTGCTGCCTAACTGGGGCAGTTAGTAGCATAACATGATCAGAAGGTTGCCATATTGAGTCCCAGACAGGTAAAGGTACCACTGAGCTACTCATGAGCAAGGTACCATCCCCAAGCACTGCTCCTGGGGTGATGCCAAAAAGATGTCTTTTCTCCTTCACGAATGGGTCAAAAGCAGAAGTCAGATTTGATTATAGTGCACTGTGCTATGATGAGTTCAAATTACAAATAATCATTTACTTAGGCCATGTTTACACATTGCCAGGTATTTACAGAAATGGCTATTTCAACCCCCCGATATCCTTGTTTACACCAGATCATTTCCCCAAAGTATTCATTCACACGAATCCACATAAATGTGCCATCAAGAGCTATTATTAGCATGTCAAACCTATAGGGGGCAGCGTAACGAGAAGAATAAAGCCATGTTAGCCGAGCAAAATCCTGAAAATAACAAAACAACGTATGACACGACTTCCTGTTCCTATAACGATCAGTCAAACCAACTGTATACAAATGTCGCGCAGCTGACGCTACTACATTTTCTGTTGCATACTGTTACATGTGACAACTTTGAAGATACTTAATGCATCCACACAATAGAACTAACATCATCATTTTAAGAAAACTGTGTTTTACTTGTTTAAACAGCTCCACAGAATCCAGGGTTTTGAAAAAATAGCTGTTTGAGGTGGCTTAAACTCCATTTACATGTAAACGAAAGGTCCAAACGTATTAAAAAATGCATCTACAAAAATATCTACAAACGTGTAAACAGGCCCTTATTATATCCGACTCACTTCCTGGTGCCACTGTAAGAAAGTTCTCAGTGTAATGCATGTCACCTTACAATGGTTATAATGTTATGGCTGATAAGCGTAAAGTGAAACAGAAACAAGAAACCTTTTGGTCCCAAAACTCTAGCAAAATTGAGCCAAGTCTCATAGTGTGAGTTTGTTAGACGTAAACAGCTCCTCAGTTACATTTTCATTTTCACTTTTCTCAGCTGGGTAGCACAGTTAGTCTGCAAGCGTCTGGCTCCTGCGTTTTTTCTCTCCGAACCACGGCTCCCCGAGAGGAGGCCCGGAACGCTCCGCCGTCCGTCACTCTTCTCCAAATTGCAATCTGTTGCCACAAACTAAATTGCGGTCCGTATGGCGGCAGGCGGAAAGAGGCGGCTGAAAAATATGTGGACAAACGTGGGGCGATGAGCGGCCCGAGAGTCTGTCATCACTCAGAAGCGGCTAACGACGAGCGCGAGACGACCCACACACTCCTCCCTCCGGGAGTCCTCACTGCCTGTCATTCCTCTCTCTTTTCCTCTCTCTCTTGGAAACACATCTCTCTATCATAGCTAATAAAGGCTTAGAGATTCCCTCGAGCTTACCCGAAATACTGATGCTATCAATAAGAGTCTCTCTCTCTCTCTCTCTCTCTTTCTCTCTCGTAGAAGGAATGGTAAGATTCTATGACTCACTTCTGGCAAGTAAACTGACTCTCAGCTCACTTAACCATATAAACAAACAAATAAACACGCACACACACTCACACACACAGAGGTGGAAAGAGTACTGAAAATTTGTACTCAAGTACAAGTACTGTTACACTGGTTAAAATGTACTCAATTACAAGTAAAAGTACTGGTGTTAAAAAATACTTGAGTAAAAGTACAAAGTACTCTTCTCAAAAACTACTCAGAGTACTAATTACTTTTTAACCGATGGATATTTTATTGCGTCGTCAATAGCAGGCATTCGATTCGATTCACCAATATAAAATATCTACGTTCAAAGCACATTTCTCATTTGAGCGAGGTATAGAAAGACAATTTGTTTTGTAAATAAATGTAGATATAAAGCAGGAATTTTGTTTGTTAAAACAATGACAAAAATGTTTTTGAACATGCATGGAACAGTTTAAACTTTTCCCAATACAATGCGAACAACAGGCAGGTAAGTGTCTTAAACTCTTAGACATAATAGCATTTCTGTCACACTTCACTTTCTGAACCTTTTGTTCAGTTTCAGCAAGAGCTGTTTTTCTAAATTAACAGAGTCTGTCCAGCTTCGTTTGGCTCAATTTTGGCTTTGTCTCCAAATCTTCAGTCTATAAATTAGTTTGGACTCCACTGTGTAGTTCCTCCAGACACCTGTGCCTGCTGCTGCAGCAGAGTTTATTATTTGCTTACGTCATAGATTAATTGGTGCGGTCGTGATTGCACAGCCTTATTGGCTGCAAAGATGCAGATGAAAGGTTTGAATATTAATTCAAATTGTGGGCGTACTCAGTAGCGACTTTTGATTTTATAAGTAGCGAAGTAGATTACATGGTGTAAATTGTACTCAAGTACGAGTAAAATTACACACTTGAAAAACTACTCATAAAAGTACAAGTCCCCAAAAAATCTACTTAATTACAGTAATGTGAGTATTTGTAATTCGTTACTTCCACCCCTGCACACGAGTAAGGTCCTGCAGTCTTTGTGAGGTACTCCCATTGACTCCCATAACCTGAGAAACTAAAGGCAAATCTTTTAACTCTTCATTATTCAATTAGTCATTCATTCATTCATTCATTCATTATCTGACCTGCTTAATCCCAACTGCGGTCATGGGGGGACCGGAGCCTTTCTCGGGAACTTATGGGCACAAGGCAGGAAACAACCCTGGGTAGGCACCAAAACACCGCAGGGTAAACACACACTCACACCTTACAGGATGAATTTAGATTCACCAATTAACATATATTGCATGCTCTTGGACTGTGGGAGGAAACTGGGGCACCCGGAGAAAACCCACGAGAGAGCATGCCCATTCCACACAGAAAGACCCCACGGCCGACCCTGGGCTCGAACCCAGGAGCTTCTCGCTGTGAGGTGGCAGCGCTAACTGCTGCGCCACTGTGATGCCCTGTTCTATTAACACTGAACCTTAATTGGAAAAAGACTCTTTGTTCATTATTAGGAGCAGTCCTCACTTCCAAAAAAGTGTCTCCATAAAGCCACAAAAATTTGGCACATCTTTCCTGTTTTCTGTTCAGTTGGATCCTCAGAAATATCTTTTGGGACATCTCATAGACATAATGATTATAAGCACACAAGCTTACTAGCTGTCTGATTAGGGCTGGACAATTAATCAAAAATTACTTAAACAAAACCGCTAATCAACGTAATCTTGCCCATGACAGTTATTTTACTTACTTTTAAAATTCTGTAAATGCTTAAAAATGAAATCTGTTAACACTTTGCCCAGTGTATGTTCATATACTGTGTGTGTTATCACATGACTCCACTAACACCTGGTCTGCCACTACACGTGTGTTTCTTTCAATTATTTTAAAATCCCTAAGACAGTGGTCCTCAGGCCAGATCCAGTCCAAGCAAGTGATATATCTCGGCTCTCATGTCACCTTGGCAACCAACGTAAACAGACATGTGTGCTCCCTATGGCCATCTGTGATTAGTGATCTTCGTGTCAGTAGGTTGACATCTCCGATGTCTTAATGATTGCTTTACATATTTTGGCCCTCGGGGAAAGATAACTGGGGACCACTGCCCCAGCTTAATAGTTCAGCATACACAAGTACAAGCATTGTCAGTGGGCTTGAGAGCAAAAACCAAAAATAAATAAATAAGTAAAAATTATTGATTAATTAATCATAAAATGTTCAATAACTGCGATTGATTTGATTTATCATATCGCCCAGCCCTTTGCAAACCTCGAATGGATGTAACTTTACCCAGATTGGTTATTTAAGATGTATATATTTTTTAATTCTGTTAACATAGAAAATATAAAAATAAAGCAACAAAAAATCATTTTTTTGTTTGAAATATTTATTTGAAGTGATATCGCCCAGCCCTATGCGAGACTCATCAGAACTCAGAGCTGATGCTTTCCAAAACTGGAGAACGTGAATATTCTGGTCAGGTTTCTGTGCTGTCCTACTCTCATCTTTCAGCGGAGTGACAGCTGGGACACGGCTACAGGTGGGCATCAGTGACAGGAAGTGTCAAAAAAGTCCAAACACACACATACACACACACACACACACACAAACACACATACAGAAAGTCAAATGCTTCAATCTGTTACTGCTGACATCCAATTAACTGTGGCGTTTAGAGACGTGGTGGATGTCATGGTGGCGGAGCTGCACAGGACAGGTGACAAAGCCTCAATCACACAGCAGATCAATGTGACCGCAGCAGGACACTGAAGCGCTGCTTAATCCACACCAAATGTGAAAATATCAGAGGGAAAATCCTGCCCTTAAAAATAAATTCTAGAGACATACACGGAGGGGAGACTCCCACTACAGTCAGGATTCTACAGCAACGTAACAGGTTTAGAGCACTGGAACATGGATGCACACACACACACATACTATACAAATGCATAAATGTACAATACAAATACTCAGAAACACACACATACACACCTCTACACACGGTCTTGTATTACTATCTTTGTGAGGTCTTTCCATAGACTCCCATAATAACTAAAGTAGATAATTTTACACCTACACCTAATCCTAACCCTAACCTTAACCTCAGTAACCAAAAGCACATCTTTTACCTCTTTTAGTTTCTCAAATAAAACGAGCACATTTTCTATAAAGTCATTTCTCCTCATGGGGACCGCTCAAATGTCCCCACAAAGCCCAAAAAAACAGATAAAAGTGATTTTAGGGGACAAAACGTCCCCACAATGCGATAAATACATGTCCACACAAACAACCACATGTGCACACACTCACACACTCACACATACACACATAAATGTGCACACGAATGCAGATGAATGCAACAAAAATCACCTGAATGCACATAATCACAAACACACACATGCATGCACACAAACACACACACAAAGAACACATGAATACACACACACTCACACAGACACAGAAATGCACATGAATGTGCATACATGAACTCACATATAAAGACACCCACAAAAAAAATTAAATCCAAACACATGAATGCACACACACACACACACACACACACACACTAGCATACTCACAAGAGGATCAACCTGTAAGCACACATATACACACCCTATGATCATATGAACTCTTCTAACTAAATCTAATTTCTGACTACTGATAAAACTAAAGTAAATGAATATATATAGCGGTTAAGTGGAGAAAAACTACAATAACAGTCCTGGAACTGTATTTTTTTATATTAAATGTGTGTAAGATCAGCAGCAGTTTAACAAAACTATTCTTAGAAGACAATCTGTTAAATAATAAACAGTATCTTTACAAAGTCTAAACTATGAAAATGTGCAGTTTATTAATGTGAGGATGTGAAATCATCAAATCATCATTTTGCTTTCAATGTGTAAGTAACACAACTGACTATTGATTTCAGTCACAGGCAGGAATTGAATTACACGTCTGCTTTCAGAGGGCCCTAATTCATTAATTAATTCATCAATTCAAGTTAATTGATTTGATTATGACTCTCCCTAAAGGGTGCATTCATAAATGGTTCCATTACAAACATACATCCTTGACCTTGGTCCTGGTGAAAGACAAGATCTACCTATTGAAGCACAGAGAGAAACAGAAACAAAGATCTTTTTGTCAAATTGAGATGGATATTTGTTTTCGTACTTTAACATTTACTTTTTTGTAGCACTCTGTTCCATGTTGAGTATAATAAGATACATTAGATATAAAGTATGGTTTGTACATTAGTAATTTATTTTACACGGGGTGACGACCCCTGCATTACACGCTTCTACACATTCAAAAGCAAAAAAGTTAATTAACCGTAATCATGGTAAAAGTTTGAAACAATGATGATGTTGATGTGGCCTGATATCGCCCAGCCCGAGTTATACTGTAACTATAGACACATAATGTAGTGTTTTGTTTCAGGTAAAGTGTTTGCTGGGCATCTTAAACATCATTACTGAACATCTCAACAACGCCCTGGAGGGTTTCAGACCACTTTAAGGCCACAACGGTGTAAGATGAGAATATAAACCCTGCACAGGACCACAGTGCTGTGTGTGTGTGTGTGTGTGTTCCCTAGATACGTCTTGTAATTACCTGGTAAAAGCCTCCCTCAATGCAACCCTCTAAAGTTATTCTTCCACAAGTACATAGCGCCCTTTGAATTTAAAAATAAAAGAGTTTTGATACGTTCACTCCTGCAAAACTTTGATTTATAAAGTCACCTTGTTCGTAAAAAGGGGGGGGGAGTCTGACAGTCTTTTGTAATGTATGAGGGGGCATTGTTCCTCGTTCGAGGTGGAAACTGCGTAAAGGGGTCGGATCTGGCTGCCAATACCAATGTTCTCTCTCTCTCTCTCTCCTCCAGCAGCAGTGATATTATGAAAGGTTTATGAATTTAGATGTGAAACGTTCAGTACCCACAGCAGTTGTTTATGAACCTCATTCAGCAAAATTGGACCTGTGTCACCAAAATACAGTAGTAACTCGGATTACATCGTTTCAACATGTGTCTTTTTCAAAGTTATGTTACTTATTCTAAAATAATAAAGGGAAAAATCAAATTATATAAAAATCACTCTGAGCCGTTGTATTTCGAGCCATTTAAAAACAAGCACATAAAAGTGCAAATAACCAATAACAGTGAATTGAAATGTTTAATGTGTGGCACGTTGGCGCAGTGGTTAGCGCTGCTGCCTGGCAGCAGGAAGGTCCTGGGTTCAATCCAGTGTGTGGAGTTTGCATGCTCTCCCCAGTCCAAAAGCATTGACGACTCTAAATTGCCCCATAAGGTGTGAGTGAGAGTGCGACTGTATGAGTGTGTGCGATTGAGCAGTTAAGATAATGAATGAATGAATAAATGAAATGTTTAGTACATAAATACATAATTACAATAATTTGTATACAGTATAGAATAAATGAGGCTGTTTATGAAGAGGAAGTTAAGAATTTCTGTAAAAAGTACTTAAAAAGTTGAATTACTGAATGACGTATTTCTATTGTCAGGGATCTGATCTGGTGAGGATGTGACGTGAAAGACAGACGTTAACAACCTTCCAGCGGCCGGGTCAGGCGGCTGTCGGACTGCTTCACGATTCGGACAGGGATCTGGTTAGGATTTGAACCGAATGCCGAACTTTCACAGCTCGCCAGTGATCTGGTTAGGATTTAGCAAACTGCTACTCGTTAGCCGTTAGCCCGTGTAGTGTGGTGGTTAACCCAAACGCGGCTGAAAACGCGATTAGGTAGGATTGCCATGCAAGTTGATTTAAGAACTCTCTTACACAAAGAGCAAGGATTTCCACACAAATCCGCATTCTAACAACACACACTCTATCAAAGAGATGAAGCCAGTAACCGGGTGACTCAATGGCAGAGCAATGTGCCACGAGGAATATGACTCCTTTTATACCCTTTGAACTGCGACCGACCACTTCCAGGTCCTACTATCAGTCGCGGGAGGCAGTGTGCGTGACATCTATATGACGGCACTATTACAGATATTTTGGAATGTTAACAGGGGGTCTAGGTCGGCTTTTGTTTTGTTTTTTCTAGGATATTTATTTGAATTTAGTCATTTTTTGTCATTGTATTACTATATTTTATTACTTAAGAAAGTTAAATACATTCAAATAGTATAACATTGTACAACTATGGGCCGGCACGGTGGTGTGGTGGTTAGTGCTGTCACTTCACAGCAAGAAGGTCCTGGGTTCGATCCCCAGGTCGACTGTGGGGTCTTTCTGTGTGGAGCTTGCGTGTTCTCCCCATGTTTGTAGGGTTTTTGTCCAGGTGCTCCAGTTTCCCCCCACAGTCCAAACGCATGCAATAAAGTCTGATTAGTTCAAATAAATTGGCACCATAGGTGTGAATGTGATTGTTTATGTGAGTGCGTGCCTTACGACCCCTACTGGGATTAAACAGTTCAGATAATGAATTATAAGGAAAAGTTTGTAACATAAGGGCCTGTGTCCACCAAGCGGTCAAAACATCACTTCCAGAGCGCTTTCTTGGTGCGGTCCTCATCGCTTGTTGTTGCTGTTACGAAAAGTGTTATCAGGCACTTCCAAGTTCGTTCCTATTCCATGTAAACATTGTAACACGTTCCTTTGAGATCAGTAGTTCAGCTGACAAGATTATCTTCATCTTGGCCTTAGCGGCAGCGTATAAACTAGATACTTGCAGCCTTCGAAACGTAGAGATTGGGAGCATGAGATAAACTGTGCAAGTAAACAGCTGGGAGTATACTCATTTTAATGCCCCACACATTCCTCGATTTTGATTGGCTAGCAGGAAAGAAGTGACGTTGACGAGTGTAGCACTGTTCTAAAAGTTAAACAGATTTCAACTCGAAGTTCTCTGAGCGCTGCGGCAAAAAACGTCTCCAGCGGTGCCAAGACAAAAAAGCGTGTTTGGTGGATGCAGGCCATAATGGTTAGGGGTTTGCCGCTGTAACCAGAAAGGTCGCTGGTTCAAGTTCCAGACAGGTAAAGATACCACTGAGGTACTTATGAGCAAGGTACAGCTAAAAGCTGCCCACTGCTTTTTCATGGATGTGTCAAATACATTTAATTTTGATGCACTGTTTGCTGTGCTGTGTTCACAATGACAAATAATTACCTTTCTCCATTTGTAGAGGCTGCTCTTACCCAAATGAAAAAAGAAACATTGAAGAAATCCATATTCTCGGTGCTAAGAAAATTTATTTTCTTAAGAACGGTTGGTGAATGAGGTCCAGTGTTTAATTCTGACCAGCATCACCTGACAGTATAAGCAAAAAAACAAAAGCATGGCGGGGAAAAAAACGGGCTGGGCTCCGTGTCCAGTCTCCATGGCAACGTGGAGGTGGATGGAAAGGGGCATCCGTTCCTTTTTTCCCCATCCTCATTTGTTTGATAGATTGTGCAGGATTAGTGTGGATTAACATTCGCTCATCTGATTTTCAAATCAATCCCTCTTTCCAAACTTCACCATCATCATCATCATCATCACCATCATCGTTATGTCCTACCTTTATGTGATGCTCCATCATTAAGTGCACACTCTCCAGGGCGTGTGAAGTTTGACCAAACACAAACAGGAGGTGAAATGTAGAGCCGTGTTAAGATTCAACGCGGATCTTCACATGAAGCAGCAAAAGTCTCTCGCCAGAGGCTAATAAATCAAACATTTAAATACATCAAGACGAAAGTACTAGCATGCAAGTATGCATTAGTCTGGTGGATCACAGAAGAGTATTTCTTCAAAGAAACGTTTGTGTGTGTGTGTGTGTGTGTGTGTGTGTGGCCTTAAACCAGTTCAGCCAAGTTCGCTGAGAAAAAAGTCAATGCGAAGTATTGATGGTCTTCAGAAAAACCCCCTTCCTCTGAGAGCTGCGGGGACTTTTTCACAAATTAGAGGTGATTAAACATGTAGTGATTTGGAACAAATACCAATTTAATGCAATTCCCTCTCAGAGGAGAGAATGGGGCGCAAGAGAGAGAGAGAGAAGGCAATGCCAGACTAGCCTGTGGGAAACAGAAAAGTATTAAAGCAAGATTAATGACATTTAATGACTGCTGTCACAGAGAGGAGCAGCAGAACGACTCTGAAATCGTGTCAAAGCCATCAGGAAGCTCTTTTGATGTGTTCCTCCATGGCGCTGACCGTACCCAAGCGCACCCACACGGCCCGTCCCCGTAAACCTCATTAATACGTCTGGAACAAAGTGGTATCTGTTGCTAATTAGCTGTAATTACACCTGTAGAGAATATTGTTCTTGTACATGCATAAATCTCTTTAATAGCCAGACTTTTTCTCTGCATGAATCGTTTTGCGCAATTTCGCTCCGACTGAGATTCCGGGCTTGTACGCGGAGAGCTGTGGAATGCTAATGAGTGATGGAGCGTCCTGCTTGCATAGGTTTTGCGGCTTTAAAATGTGTGTGTGTGTGTTAATGACATGGACGTCTTTCTTTTGTTCCCCAACATCAAGGCCCGGAGGGGGATAGGATATGGCCGTGACGGTGACGAGAAACGACAAGCGTGTGACCCGCACGCAACAAACTCACAGAAATCGACACGGCTACATATTTCAGACAAAATTGAAGCATTTGAAGTTTGACATATAGTCTGACGTCGAACTATTTCCTGCCTTCTTTTGACATTTATGCTGCTGACAAGTTCTCTGATAGGGAGGAATGATTAAAACAAGAGAGAAGAATAAACGCCTCGTGTTCCTGGCAGGATAAAAGTCAGCGGCAGCCTCACATTTGCAGCTCAATATTAGACTTTGGTTTGCTCCCAAATGGAATCATTAGCCATTCTTATGGAACAAACTGACCACACTACAGTTTTCTGCACCTCCCATTTAGCTCAGAGCTATGTTGTTACTATGGTGATATGACCCTCGCCAATGAGAAGACATCGCAGACGGATTTATCTTGTGACTTAATTAACCTTAACTCCAATTAAACGGTATCAAGCGGACTGACTTTATTACCAGTTCATCAATCCATCAAAGTCTGAATGAGACAGCACCATGGAGACATGTTAGAAATGATCCAGGTAATAGTTAACATTTAAATTGTTTAATAGAAATTATTTAATGCTTCGCTCCAATCGCTGAAATATTTAGTTGTGTTGCTTTACATGAAGTAAATCTGTAATTACCTTGTAATGACACTGTAATAATAACCCCATTCAATGACAATTCCTTCATAGTAAGATCTGGATGAACAAGAATACATTTGTTATTAAGAGTAAGTTAGACAGTAACACTAAAGCTGGGCGTACACTGTGCAATGTTTTAAATGTTTTGTAAACCTCCAGCTCAAACTGTACGACTAAATTTCACACGTTGAAAAGCCAAAGCTGCCGATTTATGTGTGCACACTATATGGGCCGATGCTCGCATGAGACCTGACTTCTCACACTACACGACACGTCAGACTCCCATACCTGGAGCTGTAAAGTCGAGCCTCCAACGCCTCTGTCCAGACTACACTCTGCGTCGCCATGTTTGTAGTCCTTTGTTTTTTTTCTTTATTTCATTTTCAACAAAATTCAATATCAAACAAAAGATTACAAAGTTTTCACGCAGTTCTGGTTTTCACATTTGTTAAAGTGTTAAAAAACAAAACCAAATCATTTCTATATGCTACAAAGTTGGAGAGGACCTTCAAATATCTACACTCATGTAACTTAAATATAACAATTATAATAATGTTGTTGAACAAAAATTCAGTATCTTTTTCATCAAGGAAAACCCCAAACTTAACGGTTTATGTTTATACCCGATACTCGGCTTGCATTTCATTTTCCGGTTCTGTGTTCGCGCAGGCGCAATGAGGGAAAACCCACTGAGGTTCACGTGAGTCGGCTCGTGGCTCTGCTTCAACCGTGCGATACCCTCACGAGGGGCGAGCAGTATTTCAAACAGGTTTGATTTTCATCCGACCATACGGCTGGAGATCAGGAGCTGGGCGTGAGGGGTTAATTGGTGCTCATTACCCCATGTATACTACACAATGCACAACACACAATTAAGCAGAAACTCGGGCCGATCCAAAAAATTCTGGCACAAGTGAAAAATGGACTGAAAATTGCACGGTGTAGGCTGAGCTTACGGATCTTACGATGACGCAGTCGTAACAATTAACCTAAATTCAGCCAATCCCTGCAAATTCATCTCAATCTTGGAATTTTGAAATTGGAATTTACCCACAAAACGTTAAGCCATACATCAGCGAAATCACTTCCTTGTTACATTTGGAAGACGCAGGACACGTGTAATAAAAATAATACCCTACAAAATAACTAAATGGTTAACGGTTAACAAAAATAATCATGGTTTTGATACATTTTTCTAATTATGTAATTAATTAATTGTTGAATAATAATTATAAAGGGGAAAAAATCTCAACCTTTTCCCACCACTTTGACTTGCTCCTGCAAAATAATTGCTACAAAGCAGCTAAAGCACTGCAACTGTCACGGCCGCGTCCCTCTCGCCGGCCGTGCCACGCCAACGATCACCGGAGTTCTGACCCGGGGGTAATCATTCTGTCAAGTGAGAAACGGAGAAATCTGCCTTTGAAGTTGACTATCGACGTAGCATTCACAGACGCTTGGTGCGGTCACGGCTATATGTGTATTTACGGTAGCCTACGCTGCATTCACAGCCACACGGATAGCCTACCTGCGTTAGGTTAACTGAACTCGGGAGACGGAGATGGATTCTGGAGAAATATCTTCACGCTAGTCAACCAGTGGATTTACCGTAAACATTGGAGTAGAGCGGTCAAAACAGAAACTTTTAACATTCTGCTGGAATTGAATTCCTCACCTCAAGAAAGTCACGTTTTTAGGATGGAAAGGGTAAGTTTTTCAGTGAAATTTATTCACAACAGTGCAGTACAGACCTTCCACTGTTTCAAAACACTAAAAACAAACAATCCAAAATTTTACCCCATGCAACATAAACGGTCGTTTTTCTCAGAAACCTCCATTGCAACAAGCGACTGGTTTTGCCGTGGAGGATGATAAATGTGTTATTGTTCACAGTCTTGTGCAGACGTCATTTTGGGAAAAACAAAATGATTGCTTTTGGTGCGGAAGTCTGTGTAGAACTACTCAAAAAACGAATCATGAATCAATATGACAATTGATAAGGAATAGGACTGATGGACAGAATCGACGATGGTGTTGATATTGATAAAATCCTATCCTGATAAAATCCTATCAACCCACCCCTGCCTGTGTGCAACTTGGGGTTAAAGTCAGGGACCCAGTGGTGGTAATGCTTGAGGTAGGTTTGGAATCCACAACCTCTTGGTAATAAAACGAGCTTCCTACCACCAGACCACCATCACCCATGAAGCCAGAAGTTCAGCTGGTTTGCAAATCTGATTTGACCCCAAAACGAGCTTGGAAGCGTTGAAAACATAACTCACACCAGTCACAAGTGAGTCATTATGAAATGTTCTGCTGGGGAGTGATTCTGTCCTCACACTTAGTTGATCGCATCGCTGCCCACCGCTAGCTCCAGCACCATGTCCCGAGGAAAAGAAACGCTACACCAGATGACAAGGTTATCACTCCTCCCGGCTCCGGCAGACGTCATCTATTTGCACTTCTCATTATGCAAACTAATTCCTCACCTGCGGACATGTTTCCCATTTGGTGGCGATGACTATGAAAGGGGGGATTATCAGTTTCCAGCCTCCTTGCGGCGGGGAAAAGATTCTGAATAGCACCGGGACATCTGGCTAGCTATTCTCTCTCATACACACACACAAAACACAATCAAACTACAGGAATATAGACTACCTGCCAATTTGGCCTCAGGTCTTGCCTTCAGGTTTCCATTACATCAAAAGGGCATATGGACAATGCAGGCTGGATAATGCATGTCATAGTTAATTTATGGGGTTTTTCTACTGTGTAATGCAGTAACATGCCTGAATCCTCCAACACCTGAGTGAGTTTGGATGATATATGCATTATAGCACCTGAATCACAATAGTGTGGCGGAGAGCCTGCAGGTACAGACTGTAGTTACAGTATTGAGTTGCTCAACAATCCGACACAACGATGCTGGGGCCGAGACTTTTTTATATTGTTATTGTGCAGTGAGACTCAAAAGTTAAAAAAATGCATCAATTTGCTGCAATGTTTTCCTCTCCAAGACAAATGTCAATAATGTTTTTCTTATTAAAAGTGTTTTTTTATCTTTATTTTGCTCAGTCTCATTTATTTTTCAGTACTCTCCAATCTCAGTGCACTTTATTGTCAGTATGCGCAGACATACCAGAATCAGTTGCAGTTTAATGCTGGCCAAGTACAACATAATAGAACAGGACACACTATACAATATTTAACAACTAAAGAGCACAGTAAGAACTGGAGAATAAAGCTGAAAGGGATAAAGTGATGAAAAAGGGTATAAAATGAAGAAATGGATTCAAACCGGCAACCTTCTGACCATGAATCTGATCATGAAACTCCCAACTGTTACACCACCAACTGCCCCAAAGCCAGTAGTTTGAAATACATCCCTAAAACACTCGACTACTGAAGAAAAGGGTAAAAAAGGAGAAAAAGTACGTTATTAAATGTGATGAAAAAGGTCAGAGTGAAAATTTTCCCCATTTAGGTCTATAAGACAGATCTAATTATGTTACAAATTATGTCTTCACAACACAAAATGCTTAAGTTTCTCCACAAAATGTTGAGACACACAGGGTTGGGCCATATTGAAACTACTTGAGTTAAAAAGGAAAGATTTACCAAAATACTACAGTAATGTCTCATGTACACTGGGTGCAATGTTTTTAATCTGCATTAGCAGATATGTGATATCTGTAAAAAGCAGTTTTAATAGCCTGATGCAGGCCATACCTAGACATTTCTTGCCTTTTACTATATTGAGAACTTAGGGCCTATTTACACATATGTGGATGTATTTACAAACACAATTATACATATATATATATATATATATATATATATATATATATATATATATATATATATATATATATATATATATATTATATAATTATTGTTTTGTAAATATATATATATATATATATATTCTTTTTTTCATATTGTTGTGTTTTACACCACCTCAGTTTTTTAAAAATCTCTGTACATAGTAGAGCACAAAATCATTTCAAATCTGCATCATGTTTTTCTCCATCAGTGAACAGCAGGCGACATGCCTAGTGTGGATCACCATACAGTAGCCTTCTTCATGGCTACCATAATTAAGCCAGCCAATATGCTTAAAGGAATTTAAAGGCCAATTTTGCCTGTGTTCCTGCATGGCGCTTTGTGCTGACAGCACCTATTTTCAATACAGATCCAATGAGCTTCAGCATTCAGAGCGTTAAGTGCCTTCAGCAGAAAAAAAAGATGTTGGTGGAGACGTTTTTGTTACCGCAGCACTTCAGGCTGAAATCCACTCAACTATTAGAACAGCGCAGGACTTGATCAATGTCACTTCTCTGCTTGCTAGCCAATCAAAAAATTGAAAGGCGGGACATGCACAGTCAAGACCTCACTACAAATAAGTGATTAATGTCTGGAGCAGCTGGAGAAGCTTTTAGCTTTATTTACACAGTTTGAATAAGCCAAAAAAACTGTCATGATGTGAACCGCTTAATGGGTGTTATTCTGCTTACGGTTTATCTCATGCACCCAATCGCTACATCTCGAAGACGCGAATATCTAGTTCAAACGCTGCCGCTAATGTCAATATGCCATTTTTCTCCATTGTAAAGATGATCTCTTTTATGTCGCATAAACTACTGATCTCAAAGGAACGCGTTACAATGTTTACATGAAATAAGGCAATTTTATGGAAGTGCCGCGATGCAGCTTTTGTAACTTGTCCCAGCAACAACCGTTGAAAGCTCTGGAAGTGGGGAGTTTTACGCTATCAGTGCAAAAAACACATTTGGTGGACGCCTAAAAGGCACACGCATAATAGAACTAAACACGTCATCTTTTAAAGAAAACTGCGTTTTACTCGTTCACATGTATCCTCAGAATCCAGCGTTTTGAAAATCTTTACTTGGAAGAGTGTTTTATAAAATATGCGTTTGAAGTTGCTAGAACTCCATTTACATGTAAATGTAAAGGTCCAAACGTATAAAAAATCAGTTTATAAAAATATCCGCATATGTGTGAACAGGAACTTTAGAGAACTAAAGGAAAGAAACTGTTGAGATGGTGTGGAATGGGATTGGAGAAAAACAATTGATGAAGTTAGAAAATCATTAATATTCTGCACATTCCTGATGTCCAATAAGCCTGGGAAGCAGGTAACCAGCCAATCCCATAAACCCCACGGGGACCCTGCAGACCAGCCCTGAGAATTCCACCCAAATCCATAACACTGCAGTCCAGAAAGCTTGCAGCAGCGCTGGGCTTTCACTAGAGCTCTTCATGAAGATGAAGAGAAGAAGGATATTGTTATTAAGTCATTTTTGTGAGGATTTTTTTGGAGTGTTCTTTCAAATATCTGATTTTATTTTAGATAAACCTGCACTACACTAAGTAAGAAATCTAATTAAGGTAAGTTTAAAATATAATCTACAAATGAGAAGGATGTAAACGAGCCTGATGTTACTGGATCACATCCCATCTGCCAGAGCACATAAAACAGCAGCAGATTTGTCTGGTTCCCAGCTCCAGTCTGAGTTCTATCCAAAGCTTTCATCTGCATTTTTGTAGCCAATAAAGTCCATCAACTAGTTTACAGCTGTTTGTATGTCATTGGTTTTACCATCTTGGGTATGTTTAGGGCCATTTACCTGACCAACATAAAGCAGTTAACACAATGTCACAATATGCAATGTCATTGTAGTAAATGACAGTTCTAAATAAGAAAGCAGTTCCTAATATGATGAATAAAATCACATTTTTACAACAAGCTCATTTCAATTTTGATAATTTTGGTTGAATGATTTTCCTTTGGTTAGAATTTCACTTGTAGTTCAGTAATATTTTAGCAAAGTAACTTTTTTTATTAAGGGCCTGTTTACAAGTATGCAGATATTTTTTTACAAATGTCAGGAGCCAGTCTCTTGCCTTAGTGGAGCAGACAGCAGGCAGGGGCGCTGTGTCCCACGTTTGTTTTGGTTATTTTCGTGTCTGTCTCGTCTTGGCCCCACCCGTGTTGTGGTTATCAGTTATTAGTTTCACCTGTGTCTAGTTCGCTGTTTGTTGCTGTTTTTGTATATAAGTTTGAGACATTAGTCAGTCTTAGTCGGTTCTCCCTCACCCTCACCACTCGTCATAGTGTTGCACTCGTGTTTGCTCCGGATGGACTATGTTATGTTTGTAAATAAATCACCTCAATGTGAACTCCTGCATTTGCGTCCGCCTCTCTGGGGTAAACGTGACAACAAACACATTTTTTAATACGTTTGGACCTTTCATTTACACGTTCATTTGAGTTCTAGCCACCTCAAATGCATATTTTTAAAAAACGCCCTCCAAACGCTGGATTCACGGAATCACGTGTAAATGAGTAAAACACAGTTTTCTAAAACAATGATGTGTTTAGTTCTATTGTCCATGTGCCTTTAAGGGCGGGTCCACCAAATGTGATTTTTGCACTGATAGCAGTCAAAACCTCACTTTCAGAACTCTTTCTCAACGCTTCTCTCGGCTCTTGTTGTTGTTAAGAGATTCTGGCGTCTCGGAGCTACGTTTGTTCCTATTTCATGTAAACATTGTAACATGTTCCTTTGCGATTGGTAGCTTAGACGACATAAAAGAGATCATCTTTACAATGGAGAAAAATGGCATCTTGAACTAGGTCCTCACATGTCTCGAGACGTAGAGATTGGGTGCATGAGATAATAATCGGTGGGGAAGTACCACCAATTGGGTTTGAGCTCATCATTTGTAGTTTTTCCTTACTCCAACTGTGTAAATAAAGCAAATGCCATTTGTAGTGAGTTCCTGTGTCCCGCCCCTTCTTTGATTTTGATTGGCTAGCAAGAGAGAAGTGGCATTGACGAGCCCAGTGCTGTTCTAAAAGCTGAGCAGTTTAGCAGAAGTCTCTGGCGCTGCAGTAAACGTCTCTATCAGTGATTTTTTCGCTAAAAGGCTCATAGGGTTTTATATTAGAATCCTCAAAAAGCATTTGGTGGACACAGGCAAAATACCTTAAATTCCTTACATACCACAAGTGACTATGGTAACCATGAAGAAGGCTACTGTATCGTGATCCACACTGAGCATGTCACCTGCTGTTCACTGACAGGAAAAAACATGACGTGGTAAAAGATTTGGGAATTATTTTGTTCTAGTGTGTACAGAGATTGTTTTAAATCATGTAAGCATGGTTATTTAAAAGAACAATATAAACATATAAAAAAATATATTTGCATGCGTGTACACAGGCCTTTAGTTCTGTTACATATGCGCAAAAATATCACAATATAACATTGCACAGGTTCTACACCTACTAGGAATTTAAGATTAATTTCTACCAGTTACTATCCAAGGCAGATAAGTCAATACCGCAGCCAACAGCCGATCAATACTGCAGCTCCATGACAGCGTCTGATCACCTCATTTATCTGTTAAAGAAAAAAAATAAATGAATTAAGAAGATTATTTGCTGATTCTCTCAATATGACCATGAAAAGCCGCCGCTTTGAAAGATTGAAGAAGTTAAAACGCCCCGAGGCAGGGGTAGCGATCGGGAGCGAAAAAATGTTGCAAACATGCCACGAGCTACAAACGCGTCGGCGGACTGGCAAATTTAATTACAATAGGCGCCTGTCTGCACTTCAAACGCAGCCTGCAATTACGAGCATCTCTCACTTATGAAGGAGCGCTGCTCAGTTTGAAAGCATCATGCACTGGGAGGAGGCTTATGCATATCGAACAAAAAATTAAAGAGGAAGGGTGGGAAGAGTATTTAGGATTCCTGATCACACAACACATAGAAGAATGAAGAGAAAAGCCTTGAGACTGATCATCTACGAGTCTCTTTATCTAGAACATACACTAAGGCAGGGTAATTGCTATATTAAGGCTGAATAAAACGATACTTAAAATATATCCAAGAATTCTCATTTTTATTGTTTTCAAAATGGAGTATATTGACATGCATTAAAAACATGATATACCACCAACCTTAGCGCACCCTAGAGCCTGAATAACAGTATTGTGTTTTGGAATTTGTATTATTTCCCTTAGTAGAAGCTGTCACCACTCTTCACTTCAACCTTCCTCACTCCCTCCCTCTCTCCTTTATCCAATCCCATCTTCACTAACTCTGAGTCCCACGCAGAGACTTGTACGCAATGATCTGGCACGAATTTGTGATACCAGAATTGGAGATACAGCGGGATTCTGGTTCCAGTCCTGCCCCTAGGGGCCAGAGTTATAACCTTGCACCTAAGCTCAGGGGGTATTTCTGAATCCTTATCGTGGTTGGCTTCAGAGCAGGCAGGAAGTCGTGCTCCTTGATCTTTTAATTCGGCACAGCTCGCCGCCGTGATCTCGCATTTGGGGTAACATCAAATGCCAAAAAAGGGTACACTGAATTCTCACAAGAACAGGCAGAGCCACGGAACAGGATAATAACATAATCAGACGCTAAGCCAACACACAAACCGCAGGACGTTCTAGCAAATACTGTAAAACTGCTACAAAGCAGTTGTGTGTCATTTCAGATGCTTATACCCAATATCCATTTTTTTCCTTATGGCCCAATTAAAGATTTCAAGATTTCCTTAAACTTTTTTTAGCCCTAAGGAATTTGGGGTGTTTTTATACCTTTGTTTTGGGCTTATTATAGTCTTGTGAGTGGTTGTATACTTTTATGTTGTTCTCAGGACGTCCTGCACTACTCAAATTTGTCATAGTCTGATGTATAAATACTGACACTGTCTCGAAATCAGTCCATTTCTGATGAAAACTGAAATCCAATTAATAATCATTTTTATCAAGAAGGAAAAATGTGACTCTGCACGTAAAACCAGTAAAACTTTATGCATAATGGAGGTTTCGAGAAAAATGACCGATTATGATAGCGTGGGTAAAATTTTTGGATTTTTTGTTTTAGTGTTTTTGAAACAGTGGAAGGTCTATACTGCTGCTGTTGTGAATAAATTTAAGCTGGCAGTACCTTTCCATCTAAAAATGTGACTTTCTTGAGGTGAGGAATTCGAATTCCAGCAGAATGTTAAAAGTTTGTGTTTTGACGCTCTACTTCAATATTTACGGTAAATCCACTGGTTGACTAACGATGAAGACCTTCTCGAATCATCTTCATCTCCAGGTTGGTTAATCTACGCGCCGGGTAGGCTATCCGTGTAACATGAATGCAGCGTAATTTCACAATATAAATACATGTACGAGCCGCACCAAGCGTCTGTGAGAGTGCTGGCGATAGTCAACTTCAAGGCAGATTTCTCACTTGGGCGTGACAGGAGAAGCCGACTCCTTTCTGCAAAAATGCCTTTTAAAATAAGAAAAAAATTTACTATTTTGGAAAAAATACTTCATTCAAAGCAAAATTCTTTGCCAGTGCAGCAGAAATTGCACTTGTAAGATTTCTTCAAAACAAGAAAAAATACTCAAGAACTAAGATACACAACTTAAATTAAGCAGAATATGCTAGTTTTTTTCTCCAACTCTCTTGAAACAAGTAGAAATATACTTACAGTCTACCTGTTAACACAACTCCTTTTACCAGAAA
>JAVGVS010000080.1:875360-935360 GCA_032718565.1 Distichodus sexfasciatus
TTTCTCCGCTACTTATACGTCACATTAGGGGACATTTGAATAACTCCACCCTCCTATCTGAGAAGCTCCGCCCACCAGGTAGAACTGCTAGCGCTTCCTGATCCACCATGTTTTCTCGTATCAACTGGCGGAGTGTTGTATTGAACATGTACGGCTGTACGGATGATCTGTCAAGAGCAGCCCAGTCAATTATTTTCACATGAGGTTGCGATATTCTACAGTTGACTGAAAATGTAAAAACAGAGCTGAAATGCAGGTTGCTGTGTACGATCTGGGTGGTCTAATGAATCACATTATATTACTTAGAACTGAATTTTAACTTTATTGTCTTTGCATTTTAACACACTGAACTAGTGGACACCAAAAAATCAGTGTCAGAAAATAAGAAAAAGAAAAGGATAATAAGAAAAAAGGTTCCAGAATCAAGCAAAATTATCTGTCAATATAGTGAGAAAATATATCTTGTAAAGATCTCCTAAAACAAGAAAAAAAATCTTTCCCTTTTCCATATTTTTAGCTTTAATATTCTTAAAATAAGCAAATTTGTCATGAATTTCTTAACTCGTAGTGGAGAGCATGAGAACCTGTCCGTTCTCGTAATTAAATTTCATATTTCATTTCAAGAAGTTCTTATAATCAGTAAATTCTTCTTAATAAGATAATTGTAGGCAACGTTTCTTAAAATTTGATTATTTATTTTACACATACAAGTAACTCAAGTCAGTTATTCTTAAAATTAAAAAGCAAGATCTATTTTTTCTTTTTAAGATTTTCTGGCTTGTTAAGATTTCATTTTTTGCAGTGTGGACACCAAAAACATTAAGATAAAGAGCATAAGATTGAAAAAAAAAAAAGAAAGTGCCCAGTCAGTAATCTGAGGCTGTTTGTGGTGCACGATTCTTCCCCTCAGAAATATCGACTTTTGGAGCTAGAAATAATGAAGAATTTGAGGGTTTAAATGGTAAAAAAGTAAGCTGTGAATCTCCCCCAATATTGTTGAGCCGTAACCTGTGCCAGGAAGGAGATCCCCGGGGGAAAGTCTGAAGTGTAATGTTTGTTGAGAATGCTCAAAATGCAGTCAAGACGTGGACAGTTAATGACCGGGCAGTGGGATGGTAAAGTAATTAAGAAAGAGGTTCTCGGGTCAGGGGACCATGAGAATAGTGTTTTATTGGGGACTGCCCAGGATTGTGTGACTTAGTGACGTTAGACAGAACACACCTGTTGTCCGTGTGGTGCAAGCATGGCACCTGAGAAAACATTTAGGAAGCCACTGATAATAAAACAATATGCTATCTTACTACAAAGGAGGGTAATACACCAGGGATGGAGACTTGTATTTGACTATTTCTCTTATTGGTCAAGAGCCAAAAATGAAGGTGTACCCAAATGAAAGGGGTGTTGTCTTTGAAGACCTATTTAATCTGAGTGAAATCTTGGGAAAAAGGGGAGCAACTGGCCACTGCTTTCCAACGACCATGGTTTGTCAGAATAAACAACGATGCCTCATCTTCCTGACTGTGGCTGATTTTTCCTGGGTTTCGGCTCCAATTTTCCACGACAGAAATTGATATAGTATATTGTGAAAGAAAATATCGTGATATATTCATGTATCAAATCTTTTATTGCTACATCCCTAAAGTTTACATGTAAATACTATTGCACAAAACCAAGAAAAGCTGGCCCCATGAAAGTGAAATATGAAGAAATATAAAGAATATATATATAATATAAAGACTTTCCCATTTATGTTCAATGTTCATAGTTTCCAGTCTGTTCCAGTATGCACTGGGTATAATTAACATCACCAGGAAACTTATTGCCATAATTTATTTTGGAAAAAAAGTCTGATTTTTTTTTTTTTAACTATTTACCTGCTTGCATCCTCTAATTAAACTGCAGTCCTGAGAGATCTCCTCCAGTAGTTCTGCTGCATTGTGGAGGAGAGAGGGAGAAACTGTTGGATTTCTGGGTTTCTGCTTCAGTTTGAGTCAACTTTGACCAGCAGGTGAACGTTGTTTTTTGGAGTTGAGGTCAGTTTCCACATTAGCAATAAGTGGCCTGCTTTATCTTTCCTCCTGAATTGCAGTGATTTACCTCCAGGGAAATGTTGTTAAGGTGCGGTTAAGAGATAAACGCCACATAAATGTCTGAGTTTAGCCATTGCGGCTTAGAACACGAGGCTTTCTGAGAGAAACACTTCTAATGTGTGTGGGTGTGTGCGTGTTGAACTGCAAATTCAGAGTAATTCACATCAACAAATGAATAGCTGAGATTAGCTGTAGTCGTGTGATTAGAGCTCTGCAGGATAATTACATTTCACCCAAACATACTTACAGGGGACAAAACGGCCTGGTAAATATAAATTAACACATTTATTCGGACATCTGTCTGACATTGTCTTCATAACGCAGTCAGTCCTCGAGTCGGATTTTTTTCTTGGTAGGTCTGATGGTGGAGATAACAACCCTGCATTTTTTATTATTTTGATCAGTTGCCATTTTTGTCAAAATAAATTTTATGAACATCATTACTCTTGTTTGGAATTTGGAATCAATGGTGGGCAAAAGTTTATCCAAAAGTATTTTTCACCTGGTCACATAGTGACACAATGTAAAACCAGAGAAATTGAAACCTTTGAAATTTTAAATCCATATTTTTTGAAAATGCTGTGAATTCTTACACAGTAATTCAATGTTTCCCATTGCTTGAGAGCTTTATTGATATTCACAAGTGTCTAGATTTCATTTTTCACAATGTGCAATAATGCAACCAATGTGAGAATGAAAGTGAGTGATTATTAGTTATTGTGAACACAGCACAGCACAACACACAGTGCACCACAACCAAATGTGACGTCTGCATTTGATCCACCTGTGAAGGAGCAGTGGGCAGCTTTTTTGGCAGTTCCCGGTGATTAGTGCTAAGGAACAGTAACCTCACTCATGAGTACCTCAGTGGTACGTTTACCGGCCTGGGACTTGAACTGGCAACCTTTCCGATCAACTCCAACTGTCCTGGACAGTGAAGGAGCAGTGGGAAACTTTTTTGGCAGTGCCGAGGACTAGTGCTTGGAGACGGTACCTTGCTCATGAGTACCTCAGTGGTACCTTTACCGGTCCAGTACTTGAACTGGAGACCTTTCCGATCACAAGGTCAACTCCAACTGTTCTGGACCTCTGCATTTGACCCAGACATGAAAGAGCAGTGGACAGCCGTTGCTCATGGGGATAAGCGCTACCTTATGAGTACCTCAGTGGTACCTTTACCAGTCCAGGACCGGATTTACATATAAAGGTAATAAACTAGGGATGTAAAGAAAAATTAATCTGGTGTCACATGTGCATTTAATTTCACATTTATATGCAATAATCAAAGAAATACTGGAGACTTTTTATTGTGTTTATGCAAGCCCAAAAATGAATGAATTGATTGAATGAATGTGACCATAATCATATAAAAACACATTATCACAGTTAGTGATCCTAGATATTTGTAAGAAAAATCTGTGCTAACCGTATATAAATCATAAGGATTTTTATATAGAGGCGTAAACCCAAAAGAATGTAGAACTGGCGTGTAAGTGACTTTGGGGCTGCGGTTGAAGCGATGTGAGAGTTCAGTGTGTTCTGCAAGCTGGCAGCTGAGCTGGAGAGGGAGGAAAAAAGAATGACGGATGAACAATTCAAAGCGGAGAAAAGAGAAGGAGAAGCTGCCATTACGCTACCGGGACCTGCGTGTGTGTGTGTGTGTGTGTGCGTGCGCTCACAATGAACAGGTTTAAGTTTCCTATAGACGCACTCTTTCAGCCTTAGCCAGAGGCACAAACTCGGCCTACTTTCTCCACACACTCCCAAAGCTACCCTCTCAGGTGTGTGTGTGGTGTGGGTGAGGTGTGTGTGTGGTGTGTATGAGGTGTGAGTGTGGGGTGTGTGTGTGTGTGTCTGTCTGTCTGTCTATGTGTGTGGTGTGTATGAGGTGTGTGTGTGTTTGTGTGTGTGTTTGTCTGTTTATGTGTGTGGTGTGTGTGTGGTGTGGGTGAGAAGTGTGTATGTGTGTGTGGCGTGTATGAGGTGTGAGTGTGGGGTGTGTGTGTGTGTGTGTGGTGTGTATAAGGTGTGTGTGTGTGTGTGGTGTGTATGAGGTGTGTGTGTGAGGCCCGTGTGAGGTGTGTGTGTCTGTCTGTCTGTCTATGTGTGTGGTGTGTATGAGGTGTGTGTGTGGTGTGTATGAGGTGTGTGTGTGTCTGTCTGTCTGTCTGTCTATGTGTGTGGTGTGTATGAGGTGTGTGTGTGGTGTGTATGAGGTGTGTGTGTGGTGTGTATGAGGTGTGTGTGGTGTGTATGAGGTGTGTGTGTGGCGTGTATGAGGTGTGTGTGTGTGTCTGTCTGTCTGTCTATGTGTGTGGCGTGTATGAGGTGTGTGTGTGTTGTGTGTGTGTGTGTGTGTTGTGTGTATGTGGTGTGTGTGTGGTGTGGTGTCTCTCTCTCTCTCTCTTTCTCTCTCTCTCTCTCTCTTTCTCTCTCTCTCTCTCTCTCTTTTATTAGAAATGAGTAATTATTTGTCATCATAAACAGCACCACAGCATGAGCTCCTTTTTAAACGGTAGCTGTTGAAGCAACGAGCTACTTATCACTAACAGGAGATAAATCTGAACCAGTCTGCAGGTTAAAGATCATTATTAACTTCTCCACAAGCTGCAGAGTAAAACTAGCTCATCTCGTCTCACCTCGTTCTCAACCCAATCTCACGTTTCGTCTCGTGAGCTGAGTGTCTGGCCACACCCCTAGAAGTTGGACTTTAACTGACTTACGATGCTTCATTAAAGGAAAAGTAAACACATCACATCAGTAATTTTCTCTCTACACACTCACGCCACACCATGAAGCTGAAACTGAAATGTTGGGATAAGCCTTGTAAAAGCTTAATTAACCGCTTACTGCTGCTATGATCAAGTCTCTTCAGAAAGGGTTAATAAGGGTCTTTTTGCAGATGCCACCAACAAAATATGAATTATTGAGCATGTGTAATAATGTAACGCACCATGGAAATAAACACACACACACACAAACAAACACTGATTGACAGGGTGACGTTGTGTGTATTTGGCCTGCAGGCTGTGTGCTTTTTCTCTCTTATTCACTCTGCAGAACTTAATTAAAACTTAACGCTGGCTTTACTCAGCTGACCAGACACACACACACACACACACAATTTAAAACTTAGCTCCCAAAACAAAACACACACACAAATCTCAGATTAGAACTGAGAGATACACACAAAGAAATAAAGTAGCAAGAAGAATACAATAAAGAGGAAAGACTACACCCTTATACACACACACACACACACACTAGTCATCATGAGCTCAGGGTCATATCAGTGAACATTAGCAGAATATAAAGACTCAAGCTCATGTCCGGCTCTAACTGATGAAGTGACGTGGAGGTTGGTGATCTCTCCATTTGCATTTAGAGGTGGAGGGATGAATCTTCTCTCAATCTCTACAGCACTATATCCCCGTGATGTTCACCACACACACTGACACTCACACACACTCACATACCAATGCATAGGATCTGTCCCTGAGATATTACTCCAAAAACATGAAAGTGTGTTTTAAACATGACCATAGAATCAGTTTTAAAAAGGAAAACACACGTCCAAGGCTGAAATACATGGATCTCTTTTTAAGGAACTGTGTTCCAAAATACACACACAGAAAGAGGGTGAGAAAGAGACTTGTGTGTTTGCTCCAAAATACACACACACACACCAACACGCAAAGAAGAGAGAGAAACAGCCTTGTATTATTTTCTTTGTGCTGGTGTATTCCAATAGGAAATCTTTAGGCTTTTTGGGTTTTTCCAACACTTGGTTTATTTTATGGGAAGAAAGAAATAAGTTGTACTCCGGAGGTCATTTGATTCCAACAACCCTATGAAGACCCACACGTACACACACAGCATCTTGTATTACTTTCTTTGTACTACTCTATTCTAAAAGGAAATCTTTAGCCTCTTTTACTTTTTCACACACACTAATGGCAATAAAAAATGTCCCCTTGAGGACAGTTGGTAATTCAAACCACAAAAGAACGCACACAAACTGCTTTCTTTGATATCCTTCTAGCTTCACACATCATGTTTCTGGCATATCCTCCTGAGATGCTGATGAAATGTTGAAGGATGTTGAAAGATTCAGTCGTTGCGATGAAAGGCCAGCATTTGTGGTGTAATTCTCTTTACTTACACAGGGAAGCAGCTTGAAGCTGTCACGGATCCCCCGCACTTTGCCTAGGCGGACACTACATGGCCGCAGTGTTGAGTTTTGTTAATTCTGTCTTGCTGGTAGCATAATGGTTAGGGCGTTAATCCCAAGTGAGAAACGGAGAAATCTGCCTTTGAAGTTGACTATCGCCGTAGCACTCACAGACGCTTGGTGCGGTCGCGGCTACGTTTGCATTTACGGTAGCCTACGCTGCATTCACAGCCACGCGGATAGCCTACCTGCGTTAGGTTTAGACGAAGGATTCCGGAGAAATATCTTCACGCTAGTCAACCAGTGGATTTACCGTAAATATTGAAGTAGAGCGGTCAAAACAGAAACTTTTAACATTCTGCTAGAATTGAATTCCTCACCTCAAGAAAGACATGTTTTTAGGATGGAAAGGGTAAGTTTTTCAGCAAAATTTATTCACAACAGTACAGTATAGACCTTCCACTGTTTCAAAACACTAAAAACAAAAAATCCAAAATTTTACCCCACACAACATAAACGCTCGTTTTTCTCAGAAACCTCCGTTGTGACAAGAGACAGAGTGCAGAGTCACAAATGAGCAAGACACACACTGTCACGTTCCTTCCACTCACTCGGCATGGATTGGACGCAAATGCAGGAGTTAACGTAGAGTAGTTTATTCATAAATAGTGACAAAGTCCCAAAAAACATAAACACGCATAAAGTGCAGCACAGCCAAGCTAAACCGGTTCACACTAATCAAGTCCCCTGGCTGGAAACGTGACTCAGTCCTGGTATATCCAAAGAGAGAGAGAGAGAGCGAGCAGAAGTAGCAACTAGCTAAAGAGGCTAAAAAGGTTGGCTCCTCACCTCCTCGGTAGCGTAGCAGTTAGCCTCGATGTAGCCTAGTGGCTAGCAGCTAGCGGTTAGCCCGACAGAACACGTTGTATATGAGGGTGAACCGACAAGACACGAATGGAAAACCAAACATATATACAAACATAAACAAGGAGCAGGACTAAAACACAGGTGAACCTAATAAACCCATAACACAAACACAGGAAGCTGGGCCAAGACGAGACAGACAAGAAAACGAAGGAAACTCAACCGGACATAGCGCCACCTACTGTCTGCTCAGCTAGGGTGCAGACCGACACCTGACACACACACAGCAGTGGCGAGACCAGAGAATACAAAGGTATCATTTTTGAACTGGAAGTACAGACATTACTGTTCCCCTCAATGCCTATTTTATTTTACAAATAAAGTTTGGTGAAATGCTTTGAGGATTGGTTTCCGTTTCTTGTGCTATGTCAGGCACCGTGATATCAGCAAAGCCTGTTCAAACTCTCAAGATCTGATCACAAAATACGACTATCAATTCCTTTTACACACAAATGTGAGTCTAATGAGAATCAAATTATTATATTCTGTTTGTAATTTAAGCTAAAATTCATGTCCTAATTGCAAGACAAATGTGTACACATAAAATGCTGGAAAAACAAAATCATTTTTCTAGTTTTCTAGCCATTTTTTGCAAGTACTGTACATCCCGCCATAGTTTACATTTCATAAACTACTAAACTTTTCTAACAGAAAAAAAACGTTCTCTCTACATTTCAGAACTATGTGTGTCCTTGTAAAGGTATAAAACCTGCCTTTGCAGACAGCCGTGCAAGAAGAAAGACATGCAGGCAGATGGACAGATAAACAGGCATGAATAGACTGAAGGTTTTTTCCTGGATGCTGAGGGAAAAACTGAAAAGCCTCTCATGGGCTGGGAGTAAACAGGCAGACAAAAGGCGAGATAAGTGGACAAAAGAAGGGACACACAGACAGACATAGTGATGGCGTGAAGAAAAGAAGCTTGTGGAGTTGCTAGGGCTGGAATGTTAGATCAAGAGAGAGGGAAAAAGAGCATTCTAGGATATAGAAATCCACCCACCCATGCACACGTGTATTTCATAATGCACAACACCACTTCAGAGTGAGCAACACTGAGAATAGGTCACACGCTGACCTTTGGCTCACAGATATTGTCAGAGAAACCAGCACACATACTCATCACACTCTTCATTAGTGAAAGTGAGTGATTATTTGTCCTTGTGAACACAGCACAGCACAGCACACAGTGCACCACAACGAAATATGACCTCTGCATTTGACCCATCCGTGAAGGAGCAGTGGGCAGCTGACAAGGGCAGCATCTGGGGAGCCGGGGAGGAAATTAAACAGTATAATCACATGTTTTTGGGGTTGTAGTGTGCTGCGTTGCTTGTTCTGCTCATTGTTATATCAGTGTGTAGGACAGTGGTTCCCAAATGGCCAGATCAAGTGATATATATCTGGCCCCTCACATCACATTGGCAACAAATGTAAGCAGACATGTGACAATCTGTGATTAGTGATCTCCACGTCAGTGGGTTGGCGTCTCCACTACTCATTAAGAGTGCTTGAAATATTAACAATAACAGCTGTGAAAACAGACTTTGAACTTATCGGACATTATATTCATTCCTCTGTATGTGAAATTATTTCTGAGTAATTCCGTGCAAAAAACTGAAGTAATTGCGTAAAAATGCATTAATTAAATTATTCGTGATGTAAACACGCGTTAGTGCTCGCAACTCTCATATGGTACGCCATAATGCGCAAAAACGCAGTTCTGTGAGATATGACATGGATTTGTTGGCCCTCATTCTGACTCGCTTTATATAATTTGGCCCCTGGGAAAGATAATTGGGGACCACTGATGTAGGAACCAGCATGAATATCGAACAGTAAACCAGCATTACCGCAGTCCCCCTTTCCATGCATAACCAATTGAGCGTAGACGCATTTACAGATCAGCTCCACAGATCGGCCCAATGACACCAATATCCAATCAAGCTATTTGAGTCGTTATCGGACCAATATCTGATCCACTTATCATATCGGTGCCATCTCTAGTAAAACCCACACTATTACAGGTTCCTCAAAATGTTCCTAGTAATGTGAGTGATGATGTGTGTAGCATACAGTCATGTCTAACACGGCTTTTAACCAAGTTCTCAGCAAGTTCATCTAACACGGCTTTTTATTCTGAAGCCATACTTGCCCTTTGCTATGAAGCAGCGGGAGGAGGGAGAGACAGAAAGAATCTCGAGAGGCGTTTTGAACTGATGAGCCAGCGGTCCTTTATTAATAAAATATCTGGAGGACTTTGTGGGTTGCAGTGTTACACTATTATAACTCACAGCTATAAAGCAGAGGCCGAAAAATGTAATCACAGAGAAGCACAGCAACATTAATTAAGAGAGACATGTTTCATCTGCTTTACAGAAAATTCATTAACAACCTTTGATTAATATTATATATATATATACAGTATATTCACCCTCAGTCAAAACACACACCTTCCCGTTCAATGTTTTTTCTTTAATTTCATTACTATTTACATTGTAGAGTCTCACTAAAGGCATCAAAACTATGAATGAACTGTGTAAGGGCTATTTGACCCAGAAGGAAGTGATGGAGTGCTGCGCCGATGGCCTGGCTTCCACAGTCACCTGACCAAACCCAATCGAGATGGGTTTAGATGAGATGGACCGCAGAGCAGCATTACAAAAGGGCCAACAAGGCTCAGCATCTCTGGGAACTCCTTCCAAGACTGTTGAGAACCATTTTAGGTGACTACCTCTAGCTCATCGAGAGAATGCCAGCAAGAGTGTGCAGAGCAGTGATCAAAGCAGCAAAGGGTGGTTATTTTCAAGAATCTAAGATATAAAACATGTTTTGGGTTATTTCACACTTTTTGTTTTTACATAATTCCATATGTGTTCATTCATAGTGCCTTCAGTGAGAATCTACAATGTAAATAGTCATGATGATAAAGAATACAACATTGAATGGGAAAGTGTGTCCAAACTTGTAGTATATGACTGGTAGCATATATATATATATATATATATATATATATATATATATATATATATGTATATGTAAGTTATATGAAAGTTATGGATTCTCTCTCTTCTCTCGTGTGAGTGTGTGTGTGTGTGTGTTGGTGTATGTGTGTGTGGGTCAGGATGGTGTTTGGGAGGCTAACTGTCTATGCTATGTGTGTGTGACTTGCAAAACAAGTTTTAAATAGAACTTCTAATCAGTTCTTTTTTTATGTGCAGCTGCTTCCCCATTATATAAACACACACACACACCCAACACAAACAACTCACACACGACAAGAACTTTCCATCATACTCAAGACACACACACACACACACACACTCACCAACACTCTGACACTGAGAGAAAGTTGTTTTAACAGAACTTCTAATATATTCCAATTTATTAATGCAGCTGGTCCCCATTACAGAGGAACCGAACATGTCACACACACATACACATACACACAAAAGCCAAGCAGGCTGACCTACTTCATAATGGGTGGAACCAAAGTGGATAACTGTGTAGCGGGTGTTAATTTGATCAAAGGGAAACACAGGCAGTTAAAATGCCTGAAATTTAATTAAAGAAATTAATAAAAGGGGAAAGTTGGAGCGGGAGGAAACTCAGCTGCGCTTCTATCACACCAGGGCCGGGAAATTCAATTACAAAGGCAGCAGCAGTGAGTGATGAAATATTCAAATGGTACAGTAAGCTACGGTGTTTACCGCTCGGGCCTGAGAGCTGGGAGAGCGAGATCCAGGTGCCAGAAACTTCAGATACTTCACACACACACACCTCACCTCACCTCACACACACACCTTACACACACAACTGGCAGATCTTATACAGTACAATCACATATACTTTACTTTCAGCAGGGTTTTCTAAAGGGTTTGGAGAAGACCCGAGTGAACTGTAGTGCACTTTTATACAGATGCACATACATATCAGGATACACACACACACACACACACACACACACACACATGCACACACACCTCACACACAGCTCAGCTCACAGATCTTTTATAGCAGCATCACATTAACTTTACTTTCAGCAGGGTTTTCTAAAGGGTTTGGAGAAGAACTGGGTGACCTGTAGTGCACTTTTATACACAAGATACACAGAGTACATGCATAAGACAATACACTAGTGTTGTAGTCTCAGTCTTGTCTCGGACTCGGTCGTATTTGTACTCGGTCTTGTCATGGTCTCGGACAAAGAGGACTCAGGATTTTATTTCAAGACCAGCCGAGAACCCACAACTCTGAGAATATTACTATTAAAACTCTTTGAAACCGACACAGCCATTTTGCCACACATATGTGTACCACACACATACCGTCACAAGACTTTGAACTTACCAGACATTATATTCATTCCTCTGTATGTGGAATTATTTCTGAGTAATTCCGTGCACAAAAACTGAAGTAATTGAGTCAAAAGGCATTAATTAAATAATTCCCTGAAGTAAACACACGTTAGCGTTTGCAACTCTCATATGTTACGCCATCATGTGCAAAAATGTAATTCTCTTCCAGAAAGTCCAAAAGTAGCTCATTTTAAAGTCCAAATCGGCTCAAATTACCCCAAACTTTAGTATTTCTTCATTTTCAATGGATCAGATTATTTTTTCCATTTTATAATGATAGAGAGTAATCAATAGGAGAAAAATAAATATAGAAAATGTATTATTTGTTATCAAATAATTTAATTCTGTGTCCAGATAGATACCAAATGGATAAAGAAGTGTTTCGCCCTGACACTAACTATATTTTTCTTTACAGCACGAAGTCATAGGATGTCTCTGCATAATAACAACTCTGCAAGCCAGTAAAACAGTGAGTTTGGTCTTGAGGAGTGTTCACTGTGGTTTGTTGAGTTTAACATATGATGTGATCAGTTTGGATAACTGCTTCCAGTGAAGTGATTTCCTTTTTATAGATATGCAAGAGAAATATTGAATAAACATGTTAATGTTGCTTCAGCTTAGCATGTTCCACTGATTTGCACCACCTAAAACCTGCATTGGTCTCGCCTCGGTCTCGGTCCTTCAGAGTCTTGGTCTTGTCTTGGTCTCCGTTTAGGTGGTCTTGACCACAGCTCTACAATACACACACACACACACACACACGCACACACTGACACTAGACAAGAAACCTGCGTCATACTTACACACTCTCACACAAACACACACACAAGACAATAACCCTCTATCATAGCCAAGACACACACTCTCTGAGGAGGCACTCAAGGCCTGATATCAGCCCGCATCACACACACCTAGAAAAAGAGAGAGAATGTCAGTTTTTTTTCCAAAAAAACGCCTACAATTTTCAGAAATTTCATATTTTCCCTAGAATATTGGAATCCACAAAAAAGCTAAAAGCTCACATCCATCCCCATATCTACACACAAAACACACTCCAGACATTATTCTGCCTTATTAAATGTTTTAAGAGGTCCACTCTCTGCCTGTTCAGATGTGGAAAGGTAAAAGGCTGTTTTTTTCCTAAAGGAGACTTTTCACACAGTGTGTGTGTTTCTACATCAACATTACTGCTATACAAAGTACATCAGACATATTAACCTAGACCCTTTGTCCCATGCTGGAGAAAATAAATCATTTCCTGTGCTGTTACACCAGACAAAAAAGACGGAGTTCCTTTTCTATAGGAAAAATCTCAGCGCTGGTTCCTCTTTAAGCCATTATGAAGGATCGTACATATACTGCTGAGATGAAAAGGGTTGGAAAAACATGAGCAAGTTTTCTAAGCCACGGTCCAAGGACAGATTTTATTATCAATGGAACAAAGGCATTATAAAAAAGTGTGTGTTTGTTGTCAGGTTATCCAGTAGTTGTGTGAAGCCCATTCTCCTCTAAAACATGGAAAACCTAAGATGTAGCTTCTCTAATGGCAATATTGTATGTTAGGACTGGTATTCATGGGGAAGTTGGTAGAGTCGGAGGGTCATTGGTTCATGTCCCGGACTGGTAAAGGTACCACTGAGGTACTCATGAGCAAGATACCATATCCAAGCACTGCTCCCTGGGTGCTGCCAAAAAGCTTCCCACTGCTCCTTCAGGGATGGGTCAAATGCAGAAGTCACATTTAGTTGAGGTGCACTGTGTATCTTGCTGTGGTGTGTTCAGATTACAAGCTTCTGTTGGGATCATACGGTAGCTGAGAGCACAATGCCATTCAAAATTGCCGTAAAGCAGCGAAACATATTAATTAAGTTCATAATGCACATGCAAACACTGCAATTATCATACAAATTTAGAAAACACTTTCGTCACATCAACACATTCGCCACATTCGCCACATTTTACAAATGCACTTCATATTTGTAGATGCGCTGCAAATACAGGAAAACATGCAACATCTGAAACAAAGAAAGCTTGACAAAACACAACAGGAGTTTGACAAAACACAACAGAATTCTGATACAGAACAATGGAAGTTTGAACCCAGACAATGGACGTTTAACATAATACAACAGAAGTTTGATGCAACGCAATGAAAGTTTGACACAATACAACAGAAGTTTGATGCAACACAATGAACGTTTCACACAATACAACAGAAGTTTGATGCAACACAATGGAAGTTTGACATAATACAACAAAAGTTTGACGCAACACAATGGAAGTTTGACGCAACACAACAGAAGTTTGATGCAACACAATGGAAGTTTAACAAAACGCAACAGAAGTTTGACGCAACGGATTGGAAGTGTGTACAAAAGAAGTGTGACCAGCACAATGGAAGTTCAATGCAACACAACAGAAGCAGTTCCAGGAATTTTTTGGGGGTACTCACATGCCTTTCCAGAGCAGGAATCCATGCACAACTTTAATGGTAAGGTTTAGGGAGTTGCCCCTGTGATCGGAAGGTCAGTAGAACTAGTTCTGGACTGATAAAGGTACTACTGAGTTGTGTTCATTATGACAAATAATCACACACTTATATCTCAAATGTATATGTTCCTCTGCTTTAGTGCGATAAATTGCATTGGGCTCTCTCTCTGTCACCGTTAAACTTTTGCCAAATCAATAACGAGAGCATTCAAACAAAGAAGAGGAATTTGAAGTATTATTTAGATGTACAGTACTGTGCAAAACCAATCCTCATATCTTTATTTTTGGCTAGGAAAACGAGACTACAGTTACAGTGATTTATTGCAACAGGTGCAACCATGTAAATAGCATTCCTCAAGACTGGGTTGAAAATACAAGAAATTCTGGCACTGGAAGAAAATTAATTTTGGATTGAGGAATTTTGCACAGAACTGTAGTTATTATGGAAAAGGAAGCATCTCACAAACAAAAGTAAGAGACAGCTGTGAGTGTGTTTGAGAGAGAGACGGTGAGAAAGCGGTGAACACACTCTACCTCGCGCAAACACAAATTAGCAGCAATGGCGGCTTCGCGCTCATCGCACTGGGAAGGGAGCCAGCAGCTAACGACGGTAAATAAAGGAGAAAGCCAGGTAATTTACATCCAGCGTCTTCCCACAGTCTGATTCACATGTCCTAAATAAAGCAGACGAGGGCGTTCACACATAGGTGCTTAAAAATACACTGCAATTACGCATGAGGAGCAAGACGGGCGTCCAGCCTTCAGTTACAAGCTCAGAATAGAAGCTGCAATGTAGGAAATGCACTTTATAAAAACTGTCCCCTCCACTAGCACATCCAGATTTATCCTTAGCCATGAAACTATTACATACACAAACATATAGAGAGAGAGAGAGAGAAAACAAGATTAATGTGATTCCACTTGTTTGTTATTGCTCCCCATAAAAATCTTAACAGCATTAAACATCACCATCATTCATTTATCACGCTTTGTATACCTATATCCTTGCTGA
Organism: Distichodus sexfasciatus; assembly: GCA_032718565.1. NCBI lineage: Eukaryota > Metazoa > Chordata > Actinopteri > Characiformes > Distichodontidae > Distichodus > Distichodus sexfasciatus. The sequence goes on from JAVGVS010000080.1 coordinate 890,403, forward strand.
AATGTCACAATTGCATGATAGGCTGTATGTATGTGTATGTACACTACCAGTCAAAAGTTTGGACACACCTTCCCATTCAATATTTTATTCTTTATTATCATGACTATTTACATTGTAGATTCTCACTGAAGGCACTATGAATGAACACATATGGAAATATGTAGTAAACAAAAAGTGTGAAATAACCCAAAACGTTTTATATCTTAGATTCTTGAAAATAACCACCCTTTGCTTTGATCACTGCTTTGCTCACTCTTGGCATTCTCTCGATGAGCTTCATGAGGTCGTCACCTGAAATGGTTTTCCGACAGTCTTGAAGGAGTTCCCAGAGATGCTGAGCACTTGTTGGCCCTTTTGCCTTCACTCTGTGGTCCATCTCATCCCAAACCATCTCGATTGGGTTTGGTCAGATGACCGTGGAGGCCAGGCCATGTGGCGCAGCACTCCATCACTCTCCTTCTTGGTCAAATAGCCCTTACACAGTTCATTCATAGTTTTGATGCCTTTAGTGAGAATCTACAATGTAAATAGCAATGAAATTAAAGAAAAAACAGTGAATGGGAAGGTGTGTCCAAACTTTTGACTGGTAGAGTATGCTGTATGTGTGTTAGCATTGTGATGAGACACTCTGCTCACAAGACGGGAGATTGGCTTCACAAGAATGAGACGAGACAGGATTTTAACATTTTAACACTAATTTAAAGAAAACTTCACTAATGAAACATACAGTATGACTGGAACATGGTCTTCTATTTGACTAAAAGATATATAAAGTCAACCGCAACAACTCGTCTTCTTGTTGCTGCTTTTGCCGTCATACTGGAAACATCTGTGATGGTATTCGCTATTTGAACTTGGAACCATACTAGCCACCTGATTGGAGACGAAATCAGTGGTGCTGGTCTAGTGGTTAGGATACTTGCCTCTGGACCTAGAGGTTTGAGTTTGGGCACGGGGTGTGGTGTGTTTAAGCTCCTCCCCTGGTCACCTACCTGGATGGATACGACCCGGTGTCCGACTCGGATGCTGAGTGCAGAGACGATGATGTGGGTGGTGAAGTAAGAGGAGACAAGAAGACAGAAGAGGATGAAGAGATGGAAAAGAGGATTTTGATGAAGACAGTGATGGTGATGATGAACCTGTGGCCACACTACGATGACTGTCCCTGAGCGAGATCCTTAACCCCAAGTTGCTCTCAGCAAAACTGTCACTGAAATAAGGAAAATGAAAGTGGCTCTGGATAAGAGCATACATATAAATGTTTCCTCAAATTATTTAAGCTCATTAGGCTTCACAGAAGCAGTGCAACGTGAAGACGTGAAAATGTGAAAACGTCTCAAAATGGTCCTAGCAACTGTAAAATGCCATCACGCAATGTGATGTTTTGCTGGAGGCCGTGAAGAGAAAGTAGTCTATAGTTCATCCTGCGACTTTCAGAAGTGCACTTACAGCACTATTACAAAGATGAGACCCAGTTTTAATTCTGCACCTGCCTTAGGGCTACTGTCAGCCGTGTCACTTCAGTAATACCTCCTCAAGCAGAAAACACACACGCCTATGTGACAGACCACACACTCGTCCATTTGATATTTCACAGAACACATTACCTTACAGGAAAATCCTGCAGCCCTGCGACATTTGAAAACAGTGCACTTAGCAGCACTGCATCACTGCTCACTCAGAGGATGAGAACAAGGACAAAGGGATGAGAGATGCGCAAGAAAGGGCAAAAATCTTCTGTTCTTATCTTATTTGAGCAGAGAGATGGAGAGGGTAAATTAGCCCTAACACGCCATCAAAGGTCAGACGTTTCGTGTTATGTTCGTTGGGGAGAGGCAGAATAAGGGGAAGTAAATTGAACTGAGCATAAATGACAGAAGATTTTTCAACTCCTGTCAAAAACAAAATGACCGTATTCCTCTAGTAGAGATGTCACAAATTTGGCCACATTTAGCTAAAATTCCAGTTATAATATAATTAAGTATTAAGAGTAGGAACACTTCATGAGGGAAAACTAGGTTCTTGTCATCAGCTCTTAAAGAAATAAGCAGCACCTCACTTTTTACATGTTTGCTAATAAACTTAAACCCAACTGTCAGACGCTGTTGAACCAACAGGAAGCAGAAATGATACCAAATTTCCAGTTTGGATTAGACATAGCACGACACCACTTTTTTACATCTGATACCAAGAGCGATATTGTAACTTTGGATATCTGCAGATACAGATACAAATTGGGCACAGTCTCTGAGTTTAGATGGTGGATGATTCTAAATACGACAGTATTGTTGACACGCTTGTGGAATGGCAGTGGGTTTTGCAGAGGTATTGTTGTTGTCACAGGTGACCACAAGCGGGTGGTAAGTTGCCAGTTTCAGCACCATGGACAGTGGTCTGTCACCTATCAGCTTTTCAGCACTGGCATGCCACGAACTCAAATAGCAACCAATATGAACTTATATAGCAACCAAACTCTAAAATCATCGTCATGCAGAACCAGAAGCTGCTGACTGCCGCCATGTTGGCACCCTGACTTTACGACTCACTCAAAGCCAGAATGAGGCAGAACTTGAAGCTATTGTTTACCAAACTGCAGGCCAATGGCAGAATTGTTGCTTCAAATGCCATCTGTTCTTCTGAAAATCTGCTTCTGTGCAACGATTAGCTAAACGATTAGCTAGAGCGCCAGCATGAGTATAATTAAAAGTTATGACAATACATGTCTCGAACCACCAATACTTAAGAGAAGAGAAAGACATGCATCAAGACTCTTTGCTGTGCTGGTTTCTCAGTGGTGGAACCAACTTTCTCTTGCTGTAAGTACTGCCGAGTCCCTTACTGTCTTCAAACGTCGTCTTCATGAAGCATCTAGGAGACTAACTACCCCTCATACTTACTATTTCTACACTAAAAAATCACTAACATTTGTGTTTGTTGTCTGTCCACTAACTTCCCCTTTTCTCTAACATGATTTTTTGATTAAATTATGTAACGTATTTGGCGGTAACTTGGTTTTAATGATAGTTGTTGATTTTAAGTCTAGCATTACAGATTGAAGAACAGTCGTGGACCACAAAGTACTGTTGTAAGTCGCTCTGGATAAGAACATCTGCTAAATGCTGTAAATGTGATGTAAATGTATAGGTTGTAGTTGTGGCAAAACGTTCTTATAAAACTCCTTCCCAGGCTGAAAGTTGCTTTGTTCATGAAGTGGAAGTTTTGCATTGCAAACATTTAATTTTGTGTTTCAGCATACCTGTGCACTATGTAAAATTAAACTAGTAAACTTCTGACAATGGAATTGAATATTGCCTAATTTGTCTACTAATTGACTGCATCATTCCACCCATTCTGCATGTCCATGTTACACTGAAGATGTGTTCCAGCAATGTTTTTTCCTCTCCATTTCATTCCTAAAAGGCATTTACCATTGCTCTTGTACCACAAAACATCTCCGCTGGTCGTAATTTTCATGTCACATATGTTGAGTAGAAGGTATAACCGTTAGGTAGAATTACATGCTGTTCATTGTGTTCTGCTGCCCGGAAGATAAAATATTTTTAACATGCACTAGCAGCATATGTGGTCATGGATGAGTGTCAAATGTTTTGCTGTATTCATCTCTCTCTCTTATATTAGCGGCATGAAAGGCTGTGGGCTATACTCTCATCTACTGAAATCAGAGCCAAACCAGGCTCCTGTGTGCGTGTGTGTGGTTAATGTGGGAAGCATTATATTAGAGCTCTGGGCCAGACGCTGGACAAATGTGAAATGTGTGGCGACCTCCAGTCAGAAAGTAGGGTGAGCTTATACAGTAAAACTCAAGCGTGAGGGTGAACTAGTTTCTCCAACTATAGAGGAAAATGATGTGTGTGCAAGACGCCGACTGAAAACACTATTGCATACATTAGAATTCAAAAGGCTAGACTGCATAAAAATTGCTGTCTCAGTGTGTGTGTGTGTGTGTGTGTGTATGCGCATTAGTAAACACTTGCTGTGCTACTTGTTCTTATTCTCACTCCAAATATGGAATATCAAATGCACCATGATAATGACACAACAAGGCAGCTATTAAATTGCTTCACTTTCCCCGCAGCTCAGCCAGAGGGAATCTCATGCATCCATCAGTGTGTGTGGTGTGTTGTGTGCGAGTGTCTGTTTATGTCTTTCTGATGTGTGTGAGTGTGGTGGTTAATATTACATTTTCATAGTGCTTTCTATGCAACGGCAGTCAATCTGCAGCACTACCTCAACTACGAAGGGTTGAGGTAGAGACTTAGCCAAGCTGGAGGCAAAGGCTGATTAAGGAGCCAGAATAGAAACGACCAAATTGGGGAAAATTAACCAGGACGCTGGCAGAACACTTCTCCTTATTCTGTAAAATGACCTCATTAGCTGTGTACTCAGGACTCATGTAAAGGATGGAGCAGCATTTTAAACACAGCGTCTATAAACACTGCAGCTACTTCGAGATCCACAGGTACCACAGAGTGAGTTCCCAAGTAAAATGTGAAACAGGTTGCTTTGTTTACATCAGGTACAGAGATTAAAATTAAATGTTCAGCTCATTAAAGAGACCATTAAAAAGCCTAAAAGTACTGACCAATCAAGAATTTTTTTTAGCTTTAGTAGAAACTGAATGTTCAATTCATTTAGTGGGCAGTTGGTAGCATATATGGTTATGGCCGTATGATCGGAAGGTTGCCGGTTCGAATCCCGGCCCACTAAAGGTACCACTGAGGCAGTTGGTAGCATATATGGTTATGGCTGTATGATCGGAAGGTTGCCGGTTCGAATCCCGGCCCAGTAGAGGTACCACTGAGGTAGTGGTAAGCAAGGTACCGTCCCCAATCATATCAGCTGCCCACTGCTCCTTTCTTCATGGGTGGGTCAAATGCAGAGGTAACATTTGGTTGTGTGTCCTGTGCTGTGCTGATTTCACAATGACAAATACTCACTTTCAATTTCAATTGCAAACTGTGTGTAATGGCTATTGTGTTACTGTGGTTACTGTGCATATGTGACAGCCAAACTGTGGAACTGACCATCTGTGTGGCGACTGGGCCAAAGTTCTTTTTATTTTACTGGTCAAATATAAACAAAGAGCCACACCAAATTTTCCTCAAGAAAGGAATAAAAGAGCCTGTAGCTCCTGCCCTCCCTCCCTCCCTCCCTCGCTCACTCGCTCCATTCACTCACTTGCAAACTCTACATATTTACCTCGGAGATGTTGACAGCAGAAAAGCGAGGGTGAGTAATTTAGCCTGGCCGGAGTTATGGGGGTTATGTCGTGGCTCTGTGTGAGACAGGAAAGAGAGAGAGGGAGGGATGAGTAAACTGCTTTCATATAAAGAAAACATCAGTGAGGATGAGAACAGTACACAAAGCGGTTGGATGTTTACAGCGTTTGAATGCTGGTTTGAAAGCACAGCAACACAGAGGCTGCCAGTGAACTACAGCAGTGTTTGAAGTCAGTTGCCAAACACACTTCAAGGGATTCCTCTCAATAAGCGAGTGTTTACAGCAATTAAAGTGAGCTTTATTAAGCTATATGGCAAAAGAAGACATTTACGGCTCCATAACAGTGCACAGAAAGGGAGGGCTGGGTGCTGGAGTGGACTCGTGGATCAGTTGTGTCAACAGTAAATGAGCCTCAACAAATTGCAGTAGACGTAAAGAGCAGTAAAGAGATTTTGAGTGAAAGGAGATTTTGAGTGAAAGTGAGTGATTATTTTGTCCACAACACGGCACACAGTTCACCACAGCGAAATTTGACCTCTGCATTTGACCAATCCGTGAAGGAGCAGTGGGCAGCTGACAGGGGCAGTACCCAGAGAGCAGTGCTTGGAGATGGTAATCATGAGTACCTCAGTGGTGCCTTTACCGGTCTGGGATTTGGAACGGTGGCATTCCAATCATAGGGCGAATGCCTTCACCGTTACACTACCAACAGTGCTAATTTTGGGCCTGGTATGGAACACCAAAGCATTCCATTGTGCATTGGGCATGGTCAACGGATGTTAATGACCAAAGTTTTTATTCTAAAGTTGTTCTGGAAAAAGACATTCAGAGTGCGCTTCAGCAGCAGAACAAATCTTAAATAAGGATCATATTAGTGAATGTTTGTGAAAACAGCAAGTGAGTTTTTAAACAAAGTTCTTCTTAAGAATGGTGCAGGAGTCTTTCTCCACTTCAGCCAGCATCAATGGCTCCATTTGGATGATGCTTTAGCAGCCCTTCTGCTAAAGACACACAGTAGACAGCCGTAGACTACTGAGTGGTGGTCCCTGGGACAGAACCCATTGAAAACCCCTGGATTATATCAGAATGACATTGCTTGGTGATTTTCTGGCTTTTCTACAATGACGGGATGCATAGCGATGCATCTAGATATCATATTGAATCGTATTGCTGCCCTGACAATCGTAATCTAATTGCAGTGAAGGTTCGCACCTCTACCATGCACTGGGGCATTGGAATAGCTGTAGGATGCTCGCCTCTGGAGGTTGTAGCTTCAAATCCTACCACCACTGGGTCCCTGAGCAAGACCTTTAACTTCTAATTCATTTCTTTCTTTCATTCATTAATTATTCGAAATGTTCAATCCCAGTCGTGGTCGTGGTGGGGCCGGAGCCTATCCTGGGAACTGCAAGCGCAAGGTGGGGAACAACCCTGGGCAGACGCAAACACCCTACGGGGCCAATTTTAGATTTGCCCATAACCCATATTGCAGGCTTTTGGACTGTGGGAGGAAACCGGAGCACCCGGAGAACTGGGAGAGGATGCAAACTCCACACAGAAAGGTCCCACAGCTGACCCGGGGATCAAACCCAGGACCTTCCCACCGTGCCGCCACACTTAACCACTAATTGTTCTTGCAATCAGAAAATGGAAGTTGCTCTGGATAAGAGCATCTAATAAATGCCATAAATGCAAACACTGCCCCCTGTTGGACCCACCGACACCTCTAACAGCAGCAACAAGCTAAACTAAATGGAAACCCATTCAAGCACTGACCAGCACCAAAGCAACATTCTCTAGTCTGATCTGCATGTTTTCTGGCTGCTGGGTTGTTAAGAAGGAGAAAAAATATTGGGTTTATAACCAAACAACAGACAATCAATTGCTACTCTCTCTCTCTTTCTCCCAATCTTATCCTTCTCCCTCCATCTTTCTCTCGCCTGTCTCTCAAACCCTTTTAAATCATTCAATCCACCCGAGTCACATTAATTATTCTCAGAGTAATGAATAGGCCTGCGGAGAGAGATGGATCTGATACAGAGCTTTGGCTCATATCATTCTGCTCTTGTTTTTCTTTCACATAAAGGCACACACACACACACACACACACACAGTGAAATCAGAGATGTACACAAACCAGCCCGTCAAATTGCACCCAAAGATACACTGTCAGAGCAAACATGAATCTAAATAAGGGGATAAAGTTCGGAGGCAAAGACAACACAAGCATGTCCAAACAGAGCAGCAAAGTCACTGTAAGTCAGGCTAAAAGCCCTTGATCTGGGGTCAGGTACATTAGCAGAGAGCACTTGAGGAGTCCTTCATATCTAATTAAGGTTTAGGAGGAGGGAGGACGTGAGTAAACACTGTGTGTGTGTGTGTATTTAGTTTTCATCCTCCTCGTCCCCCATTCCCACTCCACTGCTCTGTGTTTTTCCATCACTCTGCACACAGCACTAATCCTTTCCCACTGTGTAGCCACTGAGTAGTGTGTGGGTCTTTCTGTGTGTGTTTGAGTATATATATGCGGTATATATACATATATGTAGTGCACATACAGTATAGATACACACAAAATTGTTGGGTATCAATATATATTCACATGCGTAAATAGAAACTTGACTGGATATTTGTGTATATGAATATTCACTGATACCCAGCCTTTGAGCAGTTGGTGGTGTAATGCCACATGATCGATCGTAAGGTTGACGATTTGAACTACGGACCGGAAAAGGTACCACTGAGGTACTCATGAGCAAGGTACCATACCCAAGAACTGGTCCCCAGGTGCTGCCAAAAAGAGGCAGCCTACTGCTCCTTCACGGATGGGTCAAATATAGAGGTCACATTTTGTGTATGTGTGTGACTCTACATGGATTTCCAATCAGTGCGTCTATGTGAATGTTTCGACATGTGTCTATGTGCATATAAATCCACTAATATCCAGTATATGTCTGTTAACTAAAGTGTAGCTGTGGGTGTGTACTGTATGTTTGCATGTTTGCACAGTGTGTGTGGGTGCATGTTAACCAAACTGTGTGTGCAGTGTGTATATACCCATATACTGTAAATACACACGTAGATCTCTCTGTATGCATGCTTGCTTACATGAAAGTCCAAACATATGCTGACATCAAGAATGTGTGTATAAATATGCATTTTATGTATAATCAGTGTATTTACTTGTGTGTTTGTGCATGCTTATATGCATGCATGCATTCAAATATTGGATATCAGTGTATTTTGCATGAACAATCCCCTGACCACTGATGTAATATATCCAATATTTGAATGTGTGCCTGCAGGTGTATGTGCATGTCTGTGTGTGTGTGATTGTGTGTACATATGCAAACATATGCTGATCGGCACTTCATGTTTGTGCGTGTGTCTGTAAATCAGTGTGCATGTTTGTGCACGTGTGTGTGTGTGTGTGTGTGTGATATTTGTGTGTTATGTGTGCATGACTATATACTGATACCACTATTTGTATGTATGCATTTGAGTGTGTGTTTGCATGAATATACTGACATCCTGTGTGTGTTTTTGTGTGAATATATGTCAGAATATACGCTGATACACTGTGTGTGTGTGTGTGTGTGTGTTGAAGAATACGTGTGAATGAATGTGAAAGGAGACGACACCTCTGCCTGTTGCTGGTGAGATGCCGGGAGTCTGTAGTACTGCGTCGCCGTCTGGAGAAAGGTGGGAAAAATGAGATAAAAATGAGGATTGAAATTTGATTAGCATTTGGAAACTGGATCGCAATGGCAGCGGATTTACGCTTATAGGCACAACAGGATTAGACCCAGCTGCCTCTTCCACACTCTCTGGCATGTTATTCATTATGAGACATTATATGACCGAACAAGTGCTGACTGTCAGGATGAAAAATCCATAAAGGGAGGAGATATGGGATGAGATGGAGTTGGAGAAAAAGACAGACAGAGAGAGAGGAAGAAAAAGAGAGAGAGAGAGAGAGAGAGAGAGAGAGAGCGAGAGAGATCACAGATTGCGACAAAAGGCCACCTGCAGTGCCTAAAGTACCATATAAGCGAGGATAAAGATAAAAAGGAGATTAAAAGAGGAGAGAATCTCTTTGAACTATTATGAATTTATGATCAGGCCTGCACTTAATCATTCAAGATTTGTGAAGGAGAGAGAAGGCTGAGAGAGAGAGAGCGGGAGTGAAGGAGAGAGCAGGATGGCTGTGTGATTGTGTGCAAAGCTGGAATAATGGTGTGACCTTTGATCAGTCGGGATGAGATTTCTACCATACTTACCATCATTAGGCCGCTCGCTGAACACTCAGAATAGATATGTCAGGGTAGAAAGTACAGAGAAAACGGACAAAATTTGACAAGTAGAGCATTAATGCTAAGAGATAAAACCATGCTTTGCCAAGAACTAACCTTCTGTGAATAATTGTGTTTTGTGTCTGGAGATCTCAGCTTGAAACCAACCATTAGTAGTTGAGAGTAAGGCCCGGTGTCCACCAAACACGTTTTTTCTCCTGGCAGTGCCTATTTTAAATAAAAATCCTATGAGCTTCAGCATTCAGAGTCGGAGACATTTGTTTTTTTGCAGCACTCAGAGTGTTTCAAGGTGAAACACTGTTCAACTTTTCAAACTGCACTGTGCTCATCAGTGTCACTTGTCTAGCTAGCCAATCAAAATTGAGGAAGTTTAGTTTTCAATTAAAAGTCAAACTAGAAAGCGAGGACAAGACAATAGTATGTACATAGTTCAATAGTATTAAGTATTACATGTAGTTTTGAATTTATTACATCATGATGAAAAGTCCAAGCTCACACATAAACTCACAGACATAAAGGATATTTAAGAAAGTTAGTTTTAAAGCAAAGCTTGATCTGTTTTAATAAGTTTTCCCAAATCTTGACCCAAGAAAATGTACAGTACAAAGACTTCATCATGTCTATTTTATTTATATTCCTCTTTCATGACATTATTCATTTCTGGTTAAAAACAGGGACTTACACAACATTCTGGTAAAGACAGGTTCAGATGGAGGGCAACTAATTTGGATGAACTTTTCATTTTCTTGCTGTAACAAGAAGTGGTAACAATTTGAGTCAATTTGAGTTCAGCATTTAGTGTCTGTATTGTCTACCAATAATTATAGTAAGTACTAACGAATTTCTGCCAGTCCTATTGAAAATGTAGCTGCTTTGCTTAATGGGACTTGTGATTGGGGAAGAACACATTGCATATGTCTTTTATATGTGTTTTTTTTGTTAAATCCACAGATATTTTGAAGACAGTAATGATCAATGCAGCATCTAATGTGGCACAATTAAGCCTGAAGTGTTCATTATTGTAATGAGTAGATCTGTGGTTCGGTGCTTAACCGGTTTTCAGCAGTAAAATGCCAGTAGTAATAATAATTGGCAATAATCGTTTAATTGACGCCCCCCTTTTTCCAAGTCCCCTCATCCATGAAAATCCTGTGTGCCTCCAGTCAGATCTGCCCTGGCATTGACCCTGGATAACTGGCACAACCAAGCAGCTCAGCTCATCAACAACTATGTCAGCATTACCTAAAACTGGCACCTTGCCTTAAGCTGGCACAAGCATGAGAACCGACAAAATTTAATCCTAATTCCAGCCACGATCCATTGTGCTGTACCATTTAACATAGCATCAAATGAATGTCATATTTTCGTGCTGGAAACATCAAACGTAAATGCGAAAATGCCAGTGGATGTGATCAGATTGGATGTGTACTTCGTCTCGATATGGACTCAGGATTTTATTTTGAGACCAGTCGAGACTATAACTCTGAGAATATTACTAATAATGAGCTGTTTACTGTCGGATTTTGAAATATTAAACAAACATATTTAATGTTGCTTAGTGTATGGTGTATGGCTTTGTTCGGCTCTTTTTGAGGGGTGCTTAGGCTTTGCATGTTACATGTTTGTCATGTGATGTAAAACGTGCATTGGTCCGATCTCGGTCTCGGCCCTTCAGAGTCTTGGTCTTGTCTCAGTCTTGGTCTTAACAAGACCAAGTATGCCACTGGATGTGATCTTGTTTGAGAGTTGTGAGAGAATTTAGACTTTTAAATTAGTTCCTGACATCTGGCAGAGATGAGTTGTGTTCTCAAACAGGGGTGGAAGGGTCACATAACTTTTTGCGTGCTGAATCTACAAACTTACTGCAAAAACTGAATATTTCATTTGGATTTTTTAAGTTTTTTTTTCCACAGATAAGACCCTTCCACATCTGAGCGAGGCTAAAGGTTAAACGTTCTGCAAAAACGCTCAGAATGATCCTGTGCAGGCCGGTTTGGTACTTAAACTCTTAATTTTCTCACTACTGCCAAACCACACACCAGCTCAGGGAAGGTCGAGTTTATATTAACAGAGCTCATCCATAGCCAAATATTTCCCTTTTTTAAAACAGAGTAAAGAATTCATATTAAAAATGCATGGAAGTTTGGAGAATTGGGTAAAACATTTTTACTTTGATGTGCATGGTGAATTGGATGATGTCATGTAAGGCTCAAGATGAGATCCTGGATGTTTGGATGTTTGGAGATTTTCTACTGAATGGAAAATAATAATGTGTCGGGGGACTTTGCTGCAGAAGCTGGTTGAGTTTATAGAGTTTCTTTGGCAGATTTTCTCCGGGGTTTTAACCCCTCACAGTATCAGTACATGTTTTTCGTTCATATTTGAGTACTGGATGAACTGATTTTATGGTAATAATCTCTACATATACGTTTTTCTCATACTATGGATGGAACTCACAATATTAGACTCAACAGTAAAGTGAAAAGTTGTTTTTACAGAAACCAGTTTTTACTCAACTAAAAACTTTATTCATAAAGCACCTTTAAGCAACCAAGTTGACCTGCTGTACAGAGAAGAATAAGAACATTAAGAGACAAAAAAAACAATAAAAACATAAAATAACATCAATGAAACAATCATAAAAACATAGGACATAAGACACAATAATTCACTCTGCATTAAAAGCCATAGAGAAAAGATGAGTTATTAGGGCTGATTTAAAGACCCCCATGTTCTGGGCAGATCTGATATGTCATGGTAGATTGTTCTAGAGCAGACCTGGGCATTGCCCGGCCTGTGGGCCACATCCGGCCCTTTGTCTGTCCCTAGCTGGCCTGCCTGAGGACAATGTGAAATAGCAAATTAAACCTAAAAATCAAAGATAAGTAGTGTACTTTATGCACACCGTTCAACTGCATTGCTTTTATTTTGAAGGTGAAAAAATGCCAAAAAATATGCATATTTCAATATTAGTTTGTTGTTAAACAAATGTATTATCATAAGTAAAATTATACAAAGATATAATATGCCCTGCTCCACACATTTATAGCTTAACTGTAACGTCTAGTATTAACACTAGGAGCTAATCAAAAGCAGAGTTGATTCCAGTCTATTGGTTTGGCCCTCCGGCCCTCCATGTCAATTTAAATTTGTGGCCCCTTAGGAAAATTAATTGCTCTAGACTTCTCTGGCCTTCAGTCTAGTCTCAGGGAATTTTAACAGCAGCAGGTCAGATGCCCTAAGTGCTTTGGTTGAAATATAAAAGTGCAGTAGTTCATTAAGATACTGAGGCACTAAGCCATTAAAAGCTTTAAAAACAAGCAGCAAAATTTTAAACTCAATCCTAAACCTCACTAGTAGCCAATGAAGCAAGGTCAATATCGGGGGCACATGGACTGTTATCTTTCATATCCTTGAGATTCGTTCCTGCGTCAAGCCAAAAGAGGGCAGGTTTTACGTGAGTGCAGATACTTCAGCCACATGACTTTCTACGCTGCTAGATTTATGACACTATTCAAAGGAAAATGCAGATGCAGTCGGACAAAGTTTACAGAACACGTTTATCCTGCAGTGTTTGGTGAGCATCAAAAGTGCAAGCAACTCAATCTTTTAACACCACCGTGCCGCCCTGAGAAAAGGTCATTACAGTAAAATACTATGGCTATACTTTAATTTTTCATAAGTTGGTGAGAATTAGGATTCATGTTAGTTTGATGTTACAGCTGATCTAAAGGTGCGATTAGAGAAACAGTGATAAAATTGGCAGTTGTAAAATGAACTCTTTAATGCATTGTTTGTACTTAAAAGTATTAACTTTATACATTTGTGTGACATTTTTTCTATGGTATGATGCTTTTATCACTTGTTTTAGCAACTTTTACTTTTTTATAAGCTTCTCAGCTCCTGTGCAAAACCTAAGAAAAAGAATCTAGACCCAAACATGTCTCAGTTGACTATCATTAATTATATTTTTTCCTGATCTTCTCTTTTATCGTTGGGGTCATCTCAGCTACTGACTTTTTATACCTTTTCCTTTTAGCAGTTAAATGAGCTAATAAATATAATTCAGTTAGTCTCCTAGACCCTGTCTCCCTCTGCAGGGAGTGCAGTCCAACGTTGAAGCTTCTCTCTTAATTAGGTCACTCACAAGGGCCTTCGCTTCTGCTTTTAATTACCTTTTTTTATCCTCCTGAGCCAATTAAGCTCTTTATGCAGCCACCGTCTCTTCCCTCCTTCCCAAAAAGCTCAGCCTACACCAGCTCTGGAGCCGCTGTTTATGTCTTTGCTTTATATGCGTCAGCTGTCTAGAATCATAATGACCCTCCACCCAGTCAGTACAACCACTCAGGCCTCAATAAAAGCATTTCCAAATCAGACGAGTGCAAAATAGCTCACTTTTTCAGAGCTGATCCCTGAGGATTGTGGTGCTTGATAGTTTGATGTTTTCATCTTCTAATGAGTAGTGAGGTTGAGAATTCAAGCGTGGAGCTTTATTAACAGTCATTAAAACATTCAGGAGTCAAAATATAGGTGTGAAAATTGGGCCCTGTACACATGTAGCCAGCTATTTATAAAAACAGATATTTTTTACCTCTGTTTTTTTACAATAACTTCGTACACATGAGCCTGTTTTCAAAAATATCTCTGAATCCATATAAATATGCTGTCAAGAGCTGCATCGAACCAGGTCAGCCAATCAGAAACCTGAACAGGAGAGGAGCTCACGACGTACAAAACATTTTGCGCCTTTGTTCACATAGGACTAAATGATTAATGGTTAATAAAAATAATAGTGGTTTTGTTCCTTTCATTTTAATTAATTGTTAAGGAATCATTATAAAGGGGGACAAAATCGCAAATTGTGCCGCAACTTTCACTTGCTCCCGAAACTTTATTACAAAAACATGTCTAAAAACAGCAACTTTCATCGTATTTTTTTTTAGAAAAGCTGATGCAAAATCAGGCATTTTAGGCGGCAACAATCTAAAAAATAAGTGTCAATGGTATACAGAGTCAAGCACAAGTTGAAGAGCTAAAATTAAAATTACACAAAGAGCAAGCGCAAAGTGGTCAAAAAGAGCAAAGAGAGAAAACAAAGATGAAAAATAATTTTAAATAAATGTAAATATTAAAGTGTAAGTAAAAGTGAGTGATTATTTGTCATTGTGAACACACCACAGCACAGCACACAGTGCACCACAACCAAATGTGACCTCTGCATTTGACCCATTCATGAAGGAGCAGTGGGCAGCTAACATTGGCAGCGCCTGGGAAGCAGTGCTTGGTGGCAGTTCCTTGCTCATGAGTACCTCTCTGATACCCTTACCCGTCAGAGGTTTGCATCAACGACCATTAAGGGCTATAACTTGGGGTAGAAAAATCCAACAACAAAGAACACAGTTTAGACGTGGACAGAAATACTTCTCAAAAAACATCTCAAAGTAACTAGGTGACCAGTCTAGTTTTGAATGTGTTTTAATCCAATTCCTTTATGAAGATGTGAACAACCACCAAAAAATGTACTGTGTGGAGTGTGGGGAAGAAGGAAGTGGACCTGGATTCCCTTTGGGAGAAAATGCCCTAAATATGTAAGTGTGCCATATATTCATTCATTCAGTCATTCATTATCCGAACAACTTATTCCCTATCGGGGTCGCGGGAAGACCGGAGCCTATCCCGGGAACTTACGGGCGCAAGGCGGGGAACAACCCTAGGCAGGCAGGCGCCAAGACACCGCAGGACACACATACTCACACAATCACACTCACATTCGCACCTTACGGGGCCAATCTGTAGTCGCCAGTTAACGTATAGTGCATGCTTCTTGACTGTGGGCGGAAACCGGAAGTGTGTTCAAGAGTCTGATGGCTTGTGAGAAAACGCTATCACGCATTCTGGTGCATCGAGTTCCGATGCTGCGATAGCATCTGCCGGATGGGAGGAGTGTAAAGAGTCCATGTGAAGGATGTGAGGGGTCGAGCATGACGCAGGAGGCCCTCCTGATGCAGCGTTTGTAAAAGATGTCCTGCAGTGGGGGGAGAGACTCTCCGATGATGTTGCCAGCTGCTTTAACAATCCTTTAGTTAAGTTGTTTCACCAACATTTAATGGACCTTAATACACCAGGCTTCGTGAACTTTAATACTCTGGGCCTTTCTATCAGAAACTGTCACTCAGAGCTTCTACAAGGTCATGTGTATTACTTGAGTAACCCTGTCAATACTTCACACATTTTTGCCTTTCTCAAACATCAGAGCTTCCCCCAAGGAGTCCTGTTTTGTTGTTGTAGAGCCAAAGTATCTGATTTTTGTCTCACAATCATTCCTCCCAGTGAACATTCTGGGTGTATTTATTCAGGTATTGATTTGTTTGATGTCTTTGCTGTTGTAGGAATTCTCAATGGTCTCCTCCAGCGACAAAGATTATTCTTGTGAGTGGTCGCACACTCACACTGAAGCTCACATCCATACGTTACATCAGCAAACACTATGGCATTGTCATTATCTCGTTAGCATCTGGTCATGTAAAATTACGACATTCTCCTCCTGAATAGCAGACAGTGTTTATTTTCATGGCACATCTAGTTTAGTTTCTACTTCTAGTGTAAAGTGTATGTTTTATATTCTGTTTATATATCACTTATTCTATGTGCCTTAATCCTGCACAGGGCTCAGTTTTCCTAAAGATTTTCTCTTTCAACCTTTACCTGAAATTTTGCAACAAGAAGTTCTTGATCTGACCCACAATGTGCTCCTGGTTTTATTTATGCTGACTTCACAAAAATATTCTGTACACAAAGTATATAGTCAGTCGTCTGTGCCCCATCTGCTGATGTCTAGGTGAGACCCAACGAGGTAGATCTTCACCGTCATTGGCAGGGCTGGAGGTAATGGGTTCAAATCTTACCTCCAGCCCTGCCGTCTCTTCAGTTGTTGGAACAGTGTGTTTGCTATGATCAGAGACAGAATTTGAAAGATTGATGGCCTACTTTATTTTATGCACTTCACCTCCAGGTGCACTCTGATTGGCAGCTTTAGGAATTTAGGATTTTGATGAATCTGACATTCTTTATTTGTCCCAGATATGCTATAGATTTGTGTAACACTGGTTAATCTTTGACATATTTGGCTCGTACATCAACTTGGATGACTATGATGTTGTGTCAAGAGATTACTCTGTTATTCAGGGTAACAAAGCAATAAATTCGATACTATTTTACTCAGACAATTAATGGCGTTCCATTTCTGTCGTAGGGTTACTTGTTTATTGTAGAAGGTCTGGATCTTTATTTTCTTCTTTCATGCAGGAAATCCTTCCAGTTCATTACAGTCTTTGATTCCCTATATGTCAATATTCAGCCTCACAATCAAATCTTTGAAAATATTTAATTAGCTTTCATTTGCATTTATTGCACTTGATCAATGCATGAGTTTATATACCTACAAAAAAATAGATGAGTTTTTTTGTCAACAGAGAAAATATAACTGTTAAATGTGTAAACTTAGACCTAAATTCTGACCTACTAGTCAACTGAGCTATAACCAGGGATGACAAACATTTTTGTATACCAGAGAAGCGATCAATATTTAGTCAGGGGTAGATAAATAACAAGCCACAAGGTAGCAATGATTCTAACTAAAGATTAAAATTGATATGCTAGTCCAGTAATGCACATATATACCAGTTAGGTTCCAGTATTTTATCTTTCCTTACATCATTTCATCTCCAGGATCATCTGCTGTACGTCTTTTAAGCTTTAATCCACAGCAGGATAATGGTCCATGAAGACGACATGCTTCATATTAAAGTGCATATAGTACCAATGTATAGGGCACTATATCTCAGGACTGGATTTACCCAACATCTGGACAGTCCAGAAGGTGCAGATCACCAGAAAGATGACCCTTCTCTACTTAGTAGGTCACACTCACACTCACAATTCCATAAATGCGTGTAATCTCAATATCGCTGGTGGGAAACTTTATTCACGAGGCCAGGAAGGATCAGCTTTTATTTGAGGCACCAGAGTCGGTGTCATGAATGAAGGCAACAATGGCTTGCCTTGGCGAAGGCAAACAAATAGCGTAGTGTAAACAATGACTTGACAGACAGGCTCACCTTCTCAAACACAAAAGACTTCACACTCTCTCCTGTACACAGACGAGCACCGAGGACGATCGACCTAGAAAATGCGTCGCGCCCATTGATGTGGAGGGATAAAGCTGATATGTTTTCTCCAACGATTCAGCGAAAGCAAAGCTGCTGAAAGGATTAGGAGATAATAGTTTCCATGGACACGTTACACACCGCTCAGAGGCTTCATTAGAGCCTTTGCATGTGTTTTGTTGTCCCATATTCAATAAAACGCATACAGGTCTTATCTTTTAAGTCTTCTGATAGGCAGTTTTGCATGCGGAGAGTCTTTTACAGCACAGCCTGGCTGAGAAACTGGGGTTCAACTTGAGCAAATGACACAAGTGCTTGAACTCATGCATATTTTGCCTCAAGCTGCTGCAGGATAAATGCAGTGTTAAAAAGAGAGATGAGGCCTATGTATCTGGCTTGATTCTTGCAAAATATGCACAAAAATTGTGTTGCTCGTTTTCTCTCTCTCTTACATTTACGTTCACAGCATTTAACAGACGTTCTTCTCCACAGCAACTTCCATTTCCTAATTTCAGGGACATTCTCTTTGAGAGCAACAGGTCTTCCTACTGCTCCCTCAGGGATGGGTTAAATGCATTGTCACATTTCATTGTGGTGCACTGTGTGCTGTGCTGTGGTGTGTTCACAATGACAAATAATCACTCACTTTCACTTATTGTATGGCTTCCGGGCGGCACGGTGGAGCCATGGGTAGCGCTGTTACCTCGCACCTCCAGAGTCATGGGTTTGCTAGTTCCCCCAGTGCTGGCATGGGTTTTTGCCAGGTTCTCCTGTTTTCTTCCATCTGTTAGCCACTTCCTGTCAGCCAGCGCCGGCCGATTAGAAATATCGACTAATTAGCAGCTCTATAGTAAGAGCTGCTCTGACCCAGTCAAGTATTCACTTCTTGAGAGAGACTGAGAGTGTGCGAGAGGATAAAATGTTCTTTTACTTATCATTAGACCATATGCCACTAGGGTTATGTTAAAAAAAATACTCCTGCCTTGCCAACACATTTTATTAGAGAGCATTTTTCTGCAAGATCATTCATTCATTTTTTACATTAAAATCAAAAACCAAAACCTTGAGAACATGCCTTTTTAACAGCCAAAAAAAGTGCCATTTTCTGATTTTCACACTATCTCTCTCTCTCTCTCTCTCCCTCCAATTAAGCTCAATTTCCTTCTTCTCTTTCATCCTTCTTTCTCTCACGATTAATCACATTGGGCCTCATTAATCAATCATTCTAAAGAAGTAATTTTCCCTTAAAACTCACTTATGCAGCTTTCACGAAGAGTCCAACACTCATGTTTTTAAATGTACATTCATGGCATTTAGTGGATGCTCTTATCCAGGGGTGCAATTCCTCAAAGCATAGTTGCTAATATGTTATGAAACACACACCAGAGTGGCTTCCACTTCCTAATTAAAGGGACAGTCTCGCTGGAGTAACTAGTAGTGCTAGATGTAGAATTTAAATCCACAACCTCTTGGTCCAGAGGTGAACATCCTAACCACTATACCACCACTGACCCATTACATGCAAGTTGTATACAGTTGTATAATATCATGTGATTTATGTGTCCTATCTAGGGCAGCATGGTGGTGCGGTGGTTCGCACTGTCATCTCACACCGAGAAGGTCCCCAGGTTGGACGTGGAGTCTTTCTGTGTGGAGTTGCATGCACTCCCTGTGTTCGTGTGGGTTTTCTCCAGGTGTTCCGCTTTCCTCCCACAGTCTGAAAGCATGCACTGTACATTGATTGGTGGCTCTAAGTTCACATAGATGTTAGAGGTGTGAACCTTCACTGGTCTCACAATCCAATACAATTATTAGGTCAGTGATTTGATCCGATACGATATCACGATGCATCACGATACATCCCGTCCATTTTTCTACATTACGTCTCATTGCACGCAGATTGGGCAGCAATAGCTTCTACTGGGATGTTCTTTTGAAGTAGAATTTTAATGCTGTAGTCAGAAAATCACCAAGCAATGTCATTATGATATAATTCAGGGGTTCTCAACTGCTTCAGTCCCAGGGACAACCTCTCAGACTAAGCAGTCTGGGTGTGTGTGGCTGGGGGGTGGGGGAATGGGGGGGTATTATTTTTTAGATATTTGCATTACATTCATTATTTAAAAAGATGCCCAAATCATGGAAATGTTTTGCATCAATTATGCGATTCATTTCGTCCTAATAGGTGTGAATGTGAGTGTGTTTGTGTCTGTGTGTGCCCTGCGGTGCATTGTCACCCACCCAAGGTTGGCTCCCACCTCGCGACCGAAGTCCCAGGATAGGCTCCGGTCCCTGCGACTCCAACAGGGATTAGGTGGTTCAGATAACGAATGAATGAATATCTCCTTACTTTCTTACGCACAAATTTAAGAAGAAAATGTAAGAAAATTTTGGTGAATGAGGCCCATTGTCTGCACAGAAGCACCTTTAGCCTAAAGCAGCCTAAAGAGTTAAACGCTACTCGATTCCTCTTCACAGAGAAGAATCACACTTAATAAGCCAAGTCAACAACACCAGAGTGGCACTTGAAGAGTCCATTCTCCCACTATTCACCTCAACTGTCACGTCCGGCTAAAAATAAGTCCACTCCACCCGGTTCCTCCGTACACACACACTTTGAGACACTCTCACAGAGGTCTAGTGTCAAAGGTTAGGAATGTGCCCTCCATCATCCGTGGAAAAAAACAGCTCGGCCTGAAATGACAGCACGGGAAAAACGGACACAGAAGGGAGAGATGCTGGGAAAAAAGGTAGAGTAAGATCAAGATGTAGGAAAAGGAGGGAGTAGAGATTCATCTCATTTCCCCCACAACACGGATGAATTCTTTTCAATTTCCAGCTAATATTGCTTTTCTGCACACTAAACTTCACTACACTGGCAAAGCGCACAAACGTGATCCCTCCGGAAATCTGTCAGAGAACTGACGAGCAAAGGAAACGACTGAGAGAAGATATGTAGAGAAATATATATATATATATATTACTATATATATATAGAGAGGAAACCATCATCCCTAGGCAAAACTGGGAGAAGGGCGATTCCTTTTTTTAATGCTGTTACCAGCCCTTCTTTCTTAAAAAAAAAGCAACAACAATTTGCCATTGTTGGAAAAAACAAGACAGGAAAAAATAGCTCTCCCCCCACCCCCCACCACCCGTGTGTGTGCAGCAGGCGGCGGTCCCTGACGTGGCTCTCGGCAGTGTTTTAAGAGCAGGACCGGCAATGAACGTGAGGGATTACCTCGTGTCACGCTGTTATTTTCCACTCCATTTCAGTCCGCTTCAGAGATGACAACCAGCAACCTGAACCCCTCATCCCCCCACCTCCACCGCTTAAACTCCACCATCAAAACACAGGCCCTTTTTCATTTCTGCAGCAACCCGGCCACTTTCTCAAAAATTGCTGCCAGTTTAATCTCAGCCCAGTCCCCAGGAGCATCTCCTGGCTCTCTCTCTCCCAGTCAGCTGCGCGTGGTGCCACTTCCTCTCCACCACTCCTCTCTCTCTCTCTCTCTCTCCTCTCTCCCTCTCTTTCTCTCTTCCTCTCTCTCTTGTCTCCTCCTTCCTCAATCTCTCTCCTCTCCCCTCCTCTCTCGTCTCATATTCCCTCTTCCTCTCTCTCTCTCTCTCTCTCTCTCTCTTGTCTCCTTCTCCCTCAATCTCTCTCTCTCTCTCTCTCTCTCTCTCTCCCTCTCTCTTCTCCATGCTCCCTCAATCTCTCTCTTTTCTTTCCTCTCTCTCGTCTCATATTCCCTCAATCTCTCTCTCTCTCTCTCTTTCTCTCTCTCTCTCTCTCTCTCTCTCTCTTGTCTCATACTCCCTCAATCTCTCTTTCTCTCTCCTCTCCTCTCTCTCTCTGTCTCCGCCCTCCCTCCATCCCTCTCTCTCTCTCTCTCTCTCTCTCTCTGGGCGTCTCCTTACTCCCTCAATCTCTCTCTCTCTCTCTCTCCCCTCTCTCTCTCCCCTCTCTCTCTTCTCCTCCTCCCCTCAATCCCTCTTTCTTTCCCTCTCTCTCGTCTCATATTCCTCAATCTCCTCTCTCTTTCTCTCTCTCTCTCTCTCTCTCTCTCTCTCTCTCTTGTCTCATACTCCCTCAATCTCTCCCTCCTCTCTCTCTCTCTCTCTCTCTCTCTCCCCTCTCTCTCTTCTCATACTCCCTCAATCTCTCTCTTTCTTTCCCTCTCT
Source organism: Distichodus sexfasciatus (assembly GCA_032718565.1). NCBI lineage: Eukaryota > Metazoa > Chordata > Actinopteri > Characiformes > Distichodontidae > Distichodus > Distichodus sexfasciatus. The sequence continues at coordinate 912,307 of JAVGVS010000080.1, forward strand.
CTCGTCTCATATTCCCTCAATCTCTCTCTCTCTCTCTCTTTCTCTCTCTCTCTCTCTCTCTCTCTCTCTCTCTCTCTCTCTCCCTCTCTCTCTCTCTCTCTCTCTCTCTCGTCTCATACTCCCTCAATCCCTCTCTCTCTCTCTCTCTCTCTCTCTCGTCTCATACTCCCTCAATCTCTCTCTCTCTCTCTCTCTCTCTCTCTCCCCCTCTCTCTCTTCTCATACTCCCTCAATCTCTCTCTTTCTTTCCCTCTCTCTCGTCTCATATTCCCTCAATCTCTCTCTCTCTCTCTCTTTCTCTCTCTCTCTCTCTCTCTCTCTCTCTCTCTCTCTCTTGTCTCATACTCCCTCAATCTCTCCCTCCCTCTCTCTCTCTCTCTCTCTCTCTCTCGTCTCATACTCCCTCAATCCCTCTCTCTCTCTCTCTCTCTCTCTCTCGTCTCATACTCCCTCAATCCCTCTCTCTCTCTCTCTCTCTCTGTCTCTCTCTCTCTCTCTTTCTCGCTTTCTATATGGATGTGTTCTACGTCATTGTAACAGCTGGATTAAAAGGATCAGCAGAAAATGCTATTTCTTGTCTATGCTAATGCTAGTCTCTCTTTCTACTTCTAGTTTAAAGTTTATATTTTATATTCTATGTATGTATTGTTTATTCTATGTGCCTTCTTTGTTCCTTGTTCTTTGTTGTTTGCACTGTGAAAGCTGGAGCCACGTCGTCTCATCTCTCTGTTTACCTGTACAGTATATAGCAGAGATGACAATAAAGTTTACTTTGACTATTTTGAACATTAAAACCAGCTTTTATGAATTTCTAGCTGTTTTTATGCTGTTCTTATGGCTTGCATTTATGCATTTCAGCAGCGTAAGACCAGACCTCAAGACTTAGATTACACAGTATTCTGGATGTGCCATGTTATGCAGGAGCAGCTTTAGTAATAACGTCCTGGAAAAGACCTTTAACCTCTTAAGACACAGCAATCCTTCAGGATCCTGAAGAGGAACGATCAAATCTACTGATTGTTATTGCTATGCGCCAACACTGATCTAATCTGTTCTTTAACCTCCACTGCTTGTTCAGGGTTTCTGCATTCTGTCAAATTTCTCAGAGCTGCACAGACGTAAACACAATTCTACAAGTACGACATAGAGCTCAGCTCCCACATGTGATCTGGCTTAATTAAAATCACCTCGCTGATTAAGGACACTGGACTCAAGCAGGCTGCATGTCGTTACGGGGGTTTTGGGGGTTGTAGAACGCTGCTAGGATTCCCTCTAGATGTTCTTTGGCCGAAACTGCTTATTGGCGTGATTGTTATGGGCATTGCGGCGAGAATACTGATCAGGGGTACGTTTTATAAAAGCTTCGTAATGCTAAGTACTTCATACTTAGACCGGAGTCTACCCCAGGAACTTACGGGCACAAGGCGTGGAACAACCCTGGGCAGGCACCAACACACCGCAGGGCACACGCTCACACACACATTCACACCTTACAGGGGCCGATTTAGTGTTGCCAATTAACCTATATTACATGCCTTTGGACTGTGGGAGGAAACCACAGCCCCCGCAAACACAGGGAAAAAATAGAAACTCCACACAGAAAGACCCCAAGGCCGACCCGGGACTCTCGCTGTGAGGTGGCAGCGCTAACCCCTGCGCCACCGTGCCGCCCACGCTTTGGAAAAGAGCAGGTCTTTATTGACTTCAACCTCTTCAATCTGGATTTCAAGTTCTCCTTTAGTGAAAAGTTGCTTTCAATTTGTGCTACGCAGTTGGTTTTACATCACCCACTGAAGCGCATAATAGAAATACTAAACTAACGTAACGGAATCATGGGATATATTCATTCCTCCAGGACGTCAACCGAACGCCACGTAAACGGAATTCCGTCATTTTCTTTGCGTCCAGATTTCGGCAGAAATTGGCGCCAGGAAGACATTGCATGCAGCCTTTATTTGACGCCATCCGAACGTGCAGCCGACCGAACGCGGGTGACGAACACTCGTGTGGATGCTCTGATTCACTCCAATGAGCAGAAAAACTGTGGCCTGGTAAGCCTTATACAGACAGCTACTGGGGATTATCAATAAGAAAAACAGAGAAAATCTAGTTAGAGCTTGCGTTAACGCAGTAGGGGAATAACAGCTGTCAAGTTCTGTCACTTTGTCAAAATATTAATACTCAAGCTTTTTTAGAGGTTCATTATTCATCTCTTATGAGCTTGGACAGTTAGATTTATGCAACTTACGTAGCTGACCCTGAAGTTATGCAACTGGAGAACTTACAAGATGTTTCTTTATGAGCATTTTTACACTACAGAGGCGGGAAAACTTTTAATAACTACATTAACTGAGTTGTAGGAGCTCCACTGTTAGAAACATTTCTAAATTATCTGTTAACAAATGTGTGCATGTTCTGTATTATACAGAGGAATATGATTATGCTATGTATAAATAGTATTGATGATAACAAATGCAGCAATTTGTCTCAAAAACACGCACACATACACAGAGGAGTAGGGAAGAGAAAGCAGTAAGCATAAAAATACATACACACCTCACACAGAAGAGTCATATTTATCAAACTGGATTGAGATCAGATGATGCTTTTTACATAACACTGACAATGTGAGCTGCTGAGAGCTGAAATCTCACTGACACATGGACGCTGTTGATGTGGCTTTGTTCCTGGAGTGTGAGCTCTTAAAGCTCTCCTGACGGAAGGTTTTGTGGGTTCAATGTGGAGAGTGTCACAGCATCAGCAGCAGCATCAGCATCACGAGTGTAACACCTGTTTTACATGGTGTATGATACTGGGGTTTTGAGATTACAAAACAATTCATTTTTCATTTTTAGGACAAAAATGACCTTTTTGGATCAAATTTTAATGTTAAAGGGAAGCATTTTGTCTGATATTACAGTTATTATTAGAGTTAGAATTACGCCAGTGCCACCTCCACTTTAGGGGTGGGAGTGGATAAGATTTGATCAACATCAATCCCATTCTCGATTCTGTCTATCAACCAGTTCCTTATCAATTTTCATATCAGTTTTTTGAGTGTGAAAAAAGTAGTTCTACACCAAAACCAGCATTTTATTTTCCCCAAAATGATGTCTGCACAAGACTGTAAACGTGAACGCATTCATATTCATATTCAGAGTTTTTATTATGAGACACTCTATGGCTTAGTACTATGAAGTAAAATAAGGTTAGTGCAGGTCGAAACACTTCTTTTTCCATTTGGAATCCATCTGAAAATGCATTTTTCTATATTTATCTTTTACTCTCTAACATTATAGAACGAAACAAATATTTTCTGATTAATGGCAAATGAAGAAATACTGAAGTTTTTGAGCATTTGGACTCAGTTTGGCCTATAAGTCATTTTTGACTCATTTTTGGGAGAGAAGTACATTTTTGTCATGAGAGCGTTCCAATAGCACCGTGGACGTGCATCGAGAATAAATAAAAATCGAGTAAATGGCTGTACTGTGAGTAGAACGCTGGTTGTTTTGTTATTTATCAGCTAAAATATAAGTTTTGTCTGTAATAAATGGGAAGATTTAACTGAACTGGAACGTTTAGTGAATGTTGAACTTCCCTGTGAGAGTCGTGTGAGCTAACAAATGCAGCGCATGTGTTTACATCCTGAATAACATCATTTGTATATCATGATTCCTTGTGGCTGAAGGTCAAGTCGCAGAGTGTGACAGAATGTACCGCAACTCATAACTTAAGTCGTGCTGGCAAATGAGAGAATTGTTAAGAAGAATCAATAACGTTGGAGGTGTACTATTATGATAGAACTGATCAGTTGGAACTTTAATACTTGAGCAGTACAATTCTGTGAATGATGAAGGTTAAAAAAACCCCTAACAAATCTTATTCTAGGTAAAATGTTTAATTAATTGTGATGTTGATTTGAAGTCATATAAGCTTATTTTCATGGATAGTACTTTGTAAAAAGGACAACACTCTGCAGTTGACATCTTTTCTTACTGTATTGTCATCTATCGCCGATTACAAAAAAAATCATTTTCTCATATTGTTAAATAATATCAGCTTGCTAATTTATCGGCCATGCTCAGCTTCTGCACCATCAACACATAAGCCGTCTGCAAGATGCTGCAGACACTCACATCCATAAGTGCTATTTCAGCACCTGACATCTCGACCTGTGAAATCAGTCTGGTCCCCTCCTAAAGTGATGTCCAAAGATTACTGCCTATCTCACTGCCTCATAACAAACAGCATCTACCGCTGAATGTCCCAGAAGTGAGTGAGAGTGATGCTTTGCTTACGTTTGTCCTTTTTCCCTCCCTGCTCCGGGGCAGAGAGAGGTTTCAGGGTTGCCTTCACTACGATTCGTATCATGCAAGGTTTAAGTGCTCAATAGCAGCGAGCGGCCCGGTGTGCGGCTCTGCAAATTTCCGCACTAAATTACGTCTCCAACTCAAGTTCACCTTGACAGTGCCCTGGCAAGATGATAGCGTAACAAAGGAATAAACCAGCGAGCAGCCCAGAGAAATAGGAAAGGCATCAGAAGATGAGCAGCCTGTCAAAAAGTGATTTGGGAGCTGAGGGAAGGTGGGATGGAGGGAGGGATGGAGGGAAGGGTTGCAAGAGATATATATTTGCAGCAAAACAAAAGTTACTAATCTCTCAGGTATAATCCTAGGAGAGTTGTATTTCCAAGAAAGATACTCCAGAGAGAAACAGTATGAAACCGTGGAATTGGAGAGTAGTGCACCAAGTGAGAATAGATGAATTGTCATTCAGTTCAATCATATATCCTGGTGTGTGTGTGTGTGTGTATATACCTGTGTGTATTAACTTTGAGTGGGTATAGAAACTTTCCTTATTGATTCACAGTTGCCTTTTTGTATCACAAGTCAAGTTGACTGAGAAAAGTGATGCTCTCTCTCTCTCTCTCTCTCTCTCGCACGCTCTCTCTCGCTCTCTCTCCGTACCTGCTTTCCTCTTCTCTCTCGCTGCTTCACTTCTGCATTGCACCCACCTGTTCAGGCCAAAATTGTCTTCAGGTTTCACCATCTTAGACCTTGAGCTGAGACAAGCTTCAGCACCATGGACAGTTCCATCAATCTTCCGCCTTCAATAATATGTCCAACGCTTCTCTCCACCGGAACATAAAACAAAACAAAACAAGCAGGCTTTATTGATATTGTCCAATGCCAGGACAGTGTTCATGTTCAATCTTGTTTAGCTAGCAACTGAATTTGTGCCACACTTTACACCGATGGATTTGTTGGTCCTAAAATGACGTGGTAATACGGTAATATACGGTAATGCAAAATGACTGTGTGCAAAGTCAGTACTGCAGTTTTTCAGTTATTTTGAAGATGCATTATCAGGGATCTAAGCATGAAGGGCTATGAAACCGTCTTGTAATTGTTCTGTCTATTATTATTATTATTATTATTATTCCCCTACAAAATGGAAGTCACAGAAAGCTGAAATTCGGCATAGGTCAAAAAGTGTTGTGGTTGGTCTATAATTTGCACTATAGCAAAGGAAAATGCGTTTTGACGTCTAGGGGTGCTAATAATACAACACCGCTATTTGAACAATAGGGGGCACTAAAAATGCTACATTCATTTATACAGTTTGACTCCTTCGATGCTTATTGCTGCTTTCGTGCACCTTTTTGCGACTTTTGCTTGGACTCCTCCAATTGCTGCTTGCAGCTGTAGTAAATTTTGTAACAGGTATCTGTGTTGGCATGCGTACAACATGCACACTATCAGCTAGTTATGCACAGGGATGTGCAGCAGCGATCAAACTTGCCTCATAGAGATTGCCTCATAGAAGTAAGTAAGTTGGTGAGTGATTATTTGGCATAACGAAATGTGACCTCTGCATGAAGGAGCAGTGGACAGCCTTGGCAAGGCCTGGGGAGCAGTGCTTTGGGACAGTACCTTGTTTATGAGTACCTTAGTGGTACCTTTATAGGTCCAGGGCTTGAACCAATGACCCCTGGATCATGGGTCAAATGTCCTAACTGTTATATTATCAACTGCTGGTTGCTCCAATAAACTAGTAAAAAATGCACCATTATGATAGTAATCTGCAAAAGTACATGTTTACTTGACTTTTAAAGGGAAAGGAGGATGACCCTCCGATTGGTTTATTGCATGTTACACCCAAAACACTTCCTCGTTTTTAGTTAACTACATGAATAATCTCTTTGACCATGCTCATGGCAAAACAACTATTTTGTGTCCTTAAACTAGAAGAATACAGTCTGTATACGCCCTGAATGTTTTGGTGCCATGCACTTGGATCATTACAATAAGGCAGAAATTGGTTTGGAAAGCATGTCCTCAATTATTGCAAACATTTATTCCCTCAAAACGACATATTTGTGATCTTCGCACATTAATGCAGCAAACTTTTATCTTTAGTACATACCAATTAAAGGCTCAAAGGGCCGATGCGCTCGAGCTTTAATGACGGGTTTCCGGCCGACAGCATCCTACTTTCAGATCGTTGCATCATTTCCAATTCTCCACTAGCGTAAAAAAGCTTGCGTTATGATTTCCATTCCTGGATGTTCGCTTCTCAATTATTGGAAATGCAACATGGCACAGACCCCAAAACAAAATAGATTGGAGGCATGTTGACGTGGTCAGATTGCACAGTTTGTTTGAGGAATTTCTCCGTCGCTCTCAGTACGAGCCCTTCAAAACCAATACATGGGATTAAATGCAAAATCTGAGACGCAGACTCCAAGTTATCGATCGGTGCGGCTGTTAACTACAGTCTCCTTGCCAAATTTCCTCATACTGCCTGGATCGATCCTGCACCCTTAATAATTACCTCGTTTACAAACAGCCTGCTCCTCTCTCCTCCACCCTGCTAGGTGATGACGGAAGGATAGAGCTGCTAGAGTGATGGCTGACCTCTACATGTTGCACATCACTTAAAGCAAGCTGTTTTTCATATGCCTCAATCCATCTGTCGTTCATATGTTCAGAGATCAATGTATTCATCAATCTATCTGTTCTCTCAATGAAAATATTTGTTTGGTGGTCTTTCCTATTTTTTGAGGACATTTTGTGTCTGCGTCAGGTCTGTGTGGTCCTGAAGAAAACTTCTAGTATTCATCTGTAGAAAGATTGTTTGTGTGTATAGGTGAATGTGAGGATCTTTAAATGGTAGAATTAGAGATTAGTCAGATTTTTTGGCTAGAGATGATGATTTGTATGTGACAACATATGAAAATAAGTCAACGGCAAAAATGAGTGTATAGATAAAGAAACAGGCCTGTACACATGTAGCTGGGTATTTATAAAAGCTGATTTATATATTAATAGACAGTGTTGGGGAGTAACGGAATACATGTACCGGCGTTACGTATTTAGAATACAAAATATGAGTAACTGTATTCCGTTACAGTTACCGGTTAAATAGGTGATAATTAGAATACAGTTACTTTGTTGAAATAAATGGATTACACGGCGGTCTTTTCCTGTTTCATATGTTAGGCTATCCCCTCTCTATCCCCTCTCTATCCCCTCTCTAATTTTGGTAATTCCACGCATAACACCTGTAACCCAAACAAAACACGCAATAAGAGGCTCTAAAGTAAGCGTCCTGTTAATGTTGGTGGCGTCAGTTACACGATGGACCCGGAGCAGCACAACAGAGCCAGCAGTGCCCTGGCAGGAATGCATTTCTTACTCAGAAATTTCGTGTTTGCTCCTTTAGAGTAAATATATTGTCTATTCAGGGAGATTTGGGCTTAACAGCCAATTGGTAGAGAAAAACAAACAAGAATTTTCAGGATGTGATCGCTACATTCATGTAGTTGTAAAAAGCATGACAGTATATTAAGTAATCCAAAGTATTCGGAATACGTTACTCACATTGAGTAACTTAACGGAATACGTTACAAACTTTTTTTTTTTGGCATGTATTCTGTAGTCTGTAGTGGAATACATTTTAAAAGTAACCTTCCCAACACTGTTAATAGAACATATTTGTAGAAACGGAGGTTTCAGTCGCTGACGCCGTATATTTTTGAAAACTCCGGCCTATTGAGTTTAACTATGTGTGAGTGGGAAAAACAGAGTTTTAGGTTCATAGTGTCATAAGTGTGCGCCAAGAAATATGTTGAAGTCAGGTGTGTGATGTTTGTTTATGTTGAAGACTGAAGATGGATGATATCAGAGCAGCGATTCTCGTCTCCCTTATTCAAGCTATTTGTGCTTGTTTGCACCAGTTTAACTCCCCTAACTTCCCTATCTGTCCATACAAAGAACCCTCTATTCGTCATTGTTTACGAAGTGAGCACATGTAACCGGCTGTAATTCGTTCTGTTTTTCCAGGATTCTGATTGGCTGACATGGTTCTATGCAAGTCTTGAAGGATTTGTGTGTACAGAGTTACAGAAGAGAAAAAAATATCTGTTTTATAAATGCCAGTCTACGTGTGTATGGGGCCTAATTCAAGAGATCCAAGAATCTTTCTTGTCACATACAAAGTTATACAAGTATAACAAGTGTTAGGAAGGTTACTTTTAATATTTATTTAAATTGTTTATGTAATTGTAACATATTCTGTCCATTAATAACTACTTCGCAAATAATCAAGCATTATATGATCAACAGACAATCAGCTTACAGTGTAGGACTCGTCGCTTGTCATACTAGCTCATTTTAGATCGGTTCTTGCAGGATTCCGCCAACCTATCTGGCAACCTCAAGTTTGGGGAGGATGAGGAGGGTGAGGGGAAACAACGCGAACAGTATTTTGAATTTGACTGCAGTACCGGTTTCGGCCACAATGTTACATATAGTTTAGGATTATGTGTAGCTGTAGTATTATTTACATCTATTTATTTCAGGAAACATTGGAATTACTTTGCAAAAGAACATGTGATTGCATGTGTGGCGTTATTGTGTGTGTGTGTGTGTGTGTGTGGTACTTGGCTAAGCATTGGTATGCATGTGAGGAGAGTGTTGACTGTAGACAGGCAGGCTCCCCCTGCAGTACTTGGGGCATTGCTCCCTCTATACAATCACATCAAGATCCTGTCAGAACTCTCCTCTTTCGTGTGTGTGTGTGTGTGAGAGAGAGAGAGAGAGAGAGAGAGAGAGAGGTGGGAGGGAAAAACTGTAGTAAGCCTGCTGCTGTGTGAATTTATTTGAGCAGCTATATATTTCTACTGCTGCGTGTATATTAGGGCTGTAACAACGCACCATGGGACAATATTTCGTGATTCAAAAATATGACGATGCACAATATTAGCGTGTAACAACACAGAGGCATGAAATCAATGCTTTATTTTATCTCAACCACTGTCCCTCTGGTGGTCTGGAAGCTGCTTTATTTGACTTATAGTGTGCTGTGGAGGATGCTGAAGAAACTTTTTAGAATCACGCACAATACATTCTTGTTTTCTGTGCACACAGCAAAAAGTCTAATTACTCATCACCACATCAATCATTTCTAAATGTGACAATAATATTGTATTATTCCACAGTTCCATTTAGTAAGAGACATTTAAGACATTTAAGAACATTTATTCATTCATTATCTGGAGACTGGATGGGTGCTAGCACACTCACTTCCATACACACATTTAGTGAAAATTGAGTGATTATTTGTCGTTGTGAACACACCACAGCACAGCATACAGTGCACCACAATGAAATGTGACCTTTGCATTTGACCAATTTCTAAAGTAGGCAACTGACAAAACCTGGGGAGCAGTGTTTGGAAATGGTACGAGTTTACGAGTACCTTAGTGGGACCTTTACTGGTCCTGAGATTCGAACCGGCGACCTTCCAATTATGGGAGGAACGCCCTAAATGTAACACTACCAATCAACCTACTGCAGCCTTTTGGACTGTGGGAGGAAAGACCCACATCAACATGGGGAGATTCAGTTCAATTCAGTTTTATTTATGTAAAATATAAACTTACAGTCATTTTCACAAAGCGCCTTACATAAAACTGGCCCAAACTCCCAACAAGCCACCTGAGGCGACAGTGGCAAGGAAAAACTCCCTCTAGCAGGAAGAAACCTTGATAGGAACCAGGACTCAGAAGGAGACCCAACCATCCTCCTCTGGGTGAGCTACCGCCCAATCTGTCTCCTATTTTTCTGTCCTGATCTGCAGGCAGTCTTATCAGAATCTTCACACGGGTCGTCACACTGCAACATCAATGTCATTATCAGTAATATTTGCACTTTTTTTATTCATGTTGCACTAATTGCACAAGAATTTCTCTTGAGATCAGTAAATTGATCAGAGATCAATATCTTTCTTTTATTATCTTATCTGCTTATTTATGTATGTGTAACGGCAGGCAGGTGAACCCAAACGCAGAGTCGACAAAACCAGGTCGCAGGCACAGGATCAATTTGAGGAAAAACTGAAGGTTTATTAAAGCACAGTTCAACACCAGAAAACGCAGTCTGCGGAGCAAACAAATCCGAATCGCCAGAAGGAGAAGGGTGATCCAAATACAGCAAGCAAGGGTCAAAACAGAGACAGGCAAACAACAGGAACGCTCGGTATGTAGCACTAGGCATAGCAATACTTCGCAAAGAAAGATAGTATCTGAAGGTCTTTAAATACTGGTAACTTGGCTATGATAGGCTGAAACCCGGGTGATGTAGATCTGGTAGCCTAGGGTCGTTGTGGAGATCTGGAACTGGAGTCTGACAAGGCGGACTCCTCCCTTGGTCTGGGCAGGGCTCTCACAGTATGACAATTATGCATTCATTCATTCATTCATTCATTCATTCTCTGAACCGCTCAATCCCTATCGGAGTCCCAGGGACCGGAGGCCATCCTGAAAACTACAGGCACAAACTGGGGACCAACCCTGGGCAGGCGCCAACACACCGCAGGCCACACACAATCACACTCTCACTCAGACCTTACAGGGCCAATTTAGAGTGCTGCCCGACCATTATGCAGTAAACAAAATCTGATCTCTACTGATCTCAAATCAAATCTGCGCTCTTAATGCTATACTGTTTTACGGTGTGTGTTGAGGTGAAACACTTTGGTTTCTCAGCAAATATAAAAGCTGACATGAGTATAAAATACACAGGAATGAGCTCTTCGTTATGATTCAAAGGCTTGTAAATTAGAAAATCTCAGAATATTCCGTTGGGAACGAAAAACAAGAACTGTGAGGTTTCTGCTTGTTTATAATTTTATTATGTTGAATAACCATGAGCCTTGAATAATCTGTTAAACTGAATTTGTTTATTTCGATTATAAAGATACTGATGATGGTTGTCACTAACATTTTTAGACTGAGACTGATATTTATGAAACGTTCAAACCGCTACACGCTACACACCAGAGAGAGAGAGTGTGTGTGTGTGTGTGTGTGTGTGTGTATTTATCGCATTATGGGGACCTTTTGTCCCCTAAAATCTGTTTTTGGGGCTTTGTGGGGACATTTGAGAGGTCCCCATGAGGAGAAATGACTTTATAGAAAATGTGCTTGTTTTTTTATTTGAGAAACTAAAAGAGGAAAAAGATGTGCTTTTGGTTACTGAGGTTAAGGTTAGGGTTAGGGTTGGGTGTAGGTGTAAAATTATCTACTTTAGTCATTATGGGAGTCTATGGAAGGACTTCACAAAGATAGTAATACAAGACTGTGTGTGTGTGTGTGTGTGTGGTTTGATGTAGATCCACATTTTTGTCTGTATGCAGTTCTTTTGTCTGCTTCTACTGAAGGTCTCTGTAGCATTGATCCATTGCAGAACAACATGAAACCAGATTAAACCCACAATACACAGCCCAGCGTGAACACATTAACACAAACACACGCACACACACACCCTCATTTGATGTATGTGTCTTCAATCAGCCTTTTATTTATTTGAAAATCCTTAGTTTATCTCTCTCTTCTCTCCCTCTCCTTTCCCTTCCTCCCTATCCTTCTCTCTTCCCTGCACTCTAAGAAAAACTAGTTCTTCATTAGTGCTCTGGTGCACGCTTTGTTCTGTGGAGAACCTTTTTATGTTGTTTAAGGCTTTTTGAAGAACTGAGTTCTTTAAGTCACACCTTCACTTTCAGTGCTTTTAAGAACCCCTAATGTTAAAGTATGTCCTTAATGACCACTGACCCTGTGCCTAACCTACTGATTTACTTGTGCATGTGTGTAGAAATTATTGTTATGGTGCAGTTTTTGATTGTAACAGATGATATCTGCCTCTGCCTTTTAGAGAGATTAGTTATTAATGTGCAATTTATATCAAGCAACTGATAACTTGTTTACCAAACACTACATTTGAACAAATTGAACAAATTATTACATATTGTACGCAGCTAGAAAGATACGAATACTATTTACATTAAATTCTTCATGATCACTTCATGATAAATGGTTCCTCAAAGAACCAATAGATGCAGTTGGTAGCGTTACGGTGAGTGCATTCAGTCTCTCACTCCCTTCTTCGTTTTCTCCCTCCCTCTCATCTTTCTCTCTCTCTCTCTCTTTCTCCCTCCCTCATGGCTGCATTGCTATGATCTTGATCTCAGGACTTAATCAGAAGAATAATCAAGACCAAGGTCAATCGAGTTGAATTTCAAACAAATGAAGTCGGAAAACAACAACAACAAAACGCTGCAAAATGCTTGAACCGTAATCACTCATCACTTCCAACAGAGCTTTGTGTTGCTGTTTTTCACATCACTGTCTTAAACTCACAGCAGTCAATTATTACTGACAACATCAGGCCGGGTCTGGCCGGTGATTTTCCCACAAGGTCACTAGTGGTCTTCCTGCTTGTCTTGTCCTGTCTTGATTTCTTGTCACTGTCTGCGGTTTGCTTGCCACAATTGTCTATGTGCTTCCCTTGTGTCTGGATCTTGTGTCTGGTTGGATGCTGGTTGGTGAGCTGAGAGACAAGTGAAGACTGCTAAAACTCAGACAGTTAAAGTCTGTTAAGTGAGCTACATCCCTGCGTCACCACTACTGTGTATGTCCACACATTCCCTCACACACACAAACACACCATAGACATTCCATAGGACGATGACCCGCACATTCACTTTTACAGCATTTCGCAAAGCAACGTACAGCAGTGCTTTGTAGTCCACGACTGCTCTTCACTCTGTAAAGCTAGACCTAAATCAACAACTATCATTAAAACTAGGCATGGTCTCCACCGAACATTTTTTTCTGCTGAGAGTGGTCAAAACCTCACTTCCCGAGCACTTTCTCAATGCTTTCTCTCAGCGCTCGTTGTTGCTAAGTTATGAAATCGGTCCTATTTCAACGTGTTACTTTGAGATCGCTAGTTTAGCCGACAAGGTGGAGAGAAATCACATCTTAGCATTAGTGACAGCGTTTGAAACAGATTCTCATGTTTTGAGAAGAGATTGGGTGCATGAATCTTCTCCAGCTGCTGTAATCTTTGCCATTGCTGTAAGTGAGTTCTTGACAGTGTATGCCCGGCCCTTTCCTCGATTTTGATTGGCTAGCAAGAGACAAATGACATTGACGAGCCCAGTGCTGTTCTAATAGTTGAACAGATTTCAACCTGAAGCGCTCTGAGCGCTGCAACAACAAAAATGTCTTCACCAGGGTTTGTTTGTTTTTTCTCGGCTGAAGGTGCTTGCCGCTCTGAACGCTAAAGCTCATAGGATTTGTATTAAAAATGTGACTCTGCACGGCAAAACTAGTCGCTTGTCGCAACGGAGGTTTCCGAGAAAAACGAGTGTTTATGTTGCGTGGGGTAAAATTTTGGATTGTTTGTTTTTAGTGTTTTGAAACAGTGGAAGGTCTATACTGTACTGTTGTGAATAAATTTCGCTGAAAAACTTACCCTTTCCATCCTAAAAACGTGACTTTCTTGAGGTGAGGAATTCAATTCCAGCAGAATGTTAAAAGTTCCTGTTTTGACCGCTCTACTTCAATATTTACGGTAAATCCACTGGTTGACTAGCGTGAAGATATTTCTCCAGAATCCATCTCCGTCTCCCGAGTTCAGTTAACCTAGCGCAGGTAGGCTATCCGTGTGGCTGTGAATGCAGCGTAGGATACTGTAAATGCAAACGTAGCCGCGACCGCACCAAGTGTCTGTGAGTGCTACGTCGATAATCAACTTCAAAGGCAGATTTCTCCGTTTCTCACTTGGCGTGACAGGAGAAACCCGACTCCTTTGAATGTTGATATCTCAGTCATATGTCGTCCCATTCATTCCATATAGGTACACAATAACTCAATTTTGAAAATTTGCGACAAGCAACTGATTTTGCCGTGCAGAGTCACATTTTTCATTTATAGTTGATCGCTTAACAACTTTACCATGCTTAGCCAGAATACAAAATTAACAATTTATGACACAAAAGAGTCATAAAAACCAGTGTGGAAAAGCTTTCTACTGAAAGTGAACACACACAGCACACAGGAAACACATTCATCCAAAACAAGTCAGCTCCCTGGTTTCTCCCTCCGGCTCACTCATCCTCCCTGCTGCAGCGCCGGAGCCGAGGGCCACGAGGACAGCAGGGAATGCTGGATGGATGGATGAATGAACCTGCTGGAGATCGAGCAAGAGGAGATGTGGAAATGTTGCCTTTATTTGATAAAATTATTGGTTTAAATTAATAAGTGAGTGATTATTTGTCATTGTGAACACGCCACAGGACAGCACACAGAGCACCATAACCCAGAGTGACGTCTACATTTGACCCATCCGTTAAGGAGAAGTGGGCAGCCTTTTAGCAGCACCCGGACAGCAGTGCTTGTGGACGTTACATCGCTCATGAGTACCAGTGGTACATTTATCAGTCCAGGACTTGGACCTAAATGAGGGCAGCGGTTTTAGTTCTCCAGAGTTCTGAAGTTAACACACACTCTGCATTCTGAGCTCTCACAAGGTTAACTGATGCTAAAAAACTTCCAGAGAAGAAGTTGAGAATAGTGATGAATCCTCTCTCTCTCTCTCACACACTATGCGCTGCAATCTCATGCCTGACTGAGCCTGGTGTTGATCTTCATCACAGCAGCTCATTTGGTTAATTAAGCAAGCCCCCGACGAGGCGTCCTTCAGTCTGAGCATCCAGTGTAGAAGATCATCAACCCTACCATCCATCCATTCCTCCCTCTCTCTCTTTTAAATACTCTTTCTTTCTCTTTCTCTCTTTTAAATTGTCTTTCTCTCTCTCTCTCTGTCACTTCCCGGATGATCTCTCATGTTCTCCTTTTTCTCTCTCTTTCTCTCTCTCTCTCCCAGTCTCTCTTTCTCTCCTTCTCTTGTTGTATCTCTTGTTGATTGTATCCCCCTCCCCCTCTCCCGACTTGTCTTTCGCTCCCTCTCCTTCTGTTTCAATCTTTCTTTCTCTCCCTCTCTTTATCTCCTTCGTTCTCTCTCTCTTTATCTTTCTCTCTCTCCCACTGTTAAATCCTCTCTCTCTCTCTCTCTCTCTCTGTCTGCAGCTTTCTGGATGAGATGATGTGCCATATGAATGCTCTTATTGTGCTTAGTATAATTAACCAGAAAATTTGGAAAGAGAGAGAGAAGGAGAGGGAAAGAAAGAAAGAAATTGGAAGAGAGGGGAGAAAAAGAAAGTCATAAAAAGAAGGAGAAAGAGAAAGTGTGTAAAATAAAGAGAGATTGAGAGAGAGAGAAGAAAAAAGAGAAATGGTGTGTGTGTGTGTGTGTGTGTGGAACGAGGTAATGACACTCATTTATTTCCGAGTTTAATTTTATAATATGACAAGGTGCTGTCTGATCATTAGCTAACAAGGCACCCCGGCTAGGTCACTTTCAATGTTCTTCACCTTAATACACACACGCACACACACAGTCACACACACACACACACACACACAGTCACACACACACACACACACACAGTCACAGTCACACACAGCGTTTCCCCTGTAGAGTGGCATGACCTTGTGAGATTCATTTGTTTTACAAGTGGAGCATCACATCAGTCAGACTGACTCTTTAAGGGACAGCACAGCAGGTCCAAAATACATTTCCCTTCTATTACAGCTTCATCACCCAACAACGCCCTCACACACACACACACACACACACACAACGCCCTCACACACACACACACACACAACACTCTCACACACACGTACACCAACACACACACACACACACACACCTTCTCATTCTCTCCCCCTCTCTCTCTCACCGTACTTAGTTCTGTACTTTCTGAGTTCTTAGTCTCTCTTAGTCTCTAGCAGCCACACTAGCAGTTCAGACTAAACCAGCTTTGGTTTAGAAACTCTTATTTTGCCTTATATTTCATAAAAAGTCCCAGGTTTGGGGGACTTTAATTTTGACATATCCCCAGGTCACCTGTTCAGGTAAAGATGGTGTCTTCCTTGTGCTTTAATAGTCTCAGTTAGACAGTGGAAAATGTTGGTTCTGAGTTCTCTACCACAATGCTTGGTTCTAGCTGATTTTCACTGGACCCTCTTGGACTTGGACTTCATTTTGGAAGGTTGATGAAACAACAGGATCATAACCCAGTGTGTACGGCCTGACCGCTCTTTCCCTGCTGTCACGGACCACAGGTATGACTGGACACATGATTTAGGGTTAGAACTAACAAACAGAACGACATCTACAGGTGACCGTCCTCCATTTTTTAACCATGACAGTCATGCTCATGTGGCTTTTTATTGGTGAATTGGGGCCATTGTAGATTAAAAAGAAAGAAATGGAGGTTGTGAAATTCTGAGATTAATGTCGATAAGAATAAATTGAGATTAAAGTGGCAAATGTATGAGGGAAAAATATATTCTCGCAGATCATAAAATTGTAAAATTTGCAAGAAAAAAAGTCAGATATTGTTAATGTCTGAGTTTTTTTCTCATAAAGGTGAAACCGAGTGATTATTTTGTCATGCGAACACACCACAGCCCACAGTGCACCACAACCAAAGTGACCTCTGCATTTGACCCATCCGTGAAGGAACAGTGGGGAGCTAACAAGGGCAGCACCCGGGGAGTGGTGCTTGGGTATGGTACCTTGCTTATGAGTTCCTCAGTGGTACCTTTACCAGTCTTGGGATTCAAACCAGCAACCTTCTGATCAGTGGGTGAACACCCTAACCGTTATGCTACCAACTGCCCCAATGTTTGACTTTAATCTCGGAATTTTCTCTCAGCTTCTTGTTGTCAACATCTGAAACGCCGCCGAAGTTGTGTGAGGACGTGTGTAAGTTTTTTGCTCTCTTAAGGAGAAATGCTTTCTAATGTGTTTGATACGATTTATATGTTGCCAGCGGTTTATATGTCCCGCCCCTTCCTCAATTTTGATAGGCTAGCAAGAGACAAGAGACACTGACGAGCGCAGCGCCGTTCAAAAAGTCGAACGGATTTTTTCCCACTGAAGGCACTTGGCGCTCTGAACGCTGAAGCTCACAAGATTTGTGTTAAAAATAGGCGCAGTCAGTGGGAAAAACCTATTTGGTGAACACATGCCCTTAATGTTAATGGTTTGGCTATTATTATACATTCATTCATTATCGGCTTAATCCCAAATTAGCTCTCGGCAAACGGCGCCTATCTCAGTACGAGGCACGAGGCGGGGACCAACCCTGGGCGGGCGCCAACAACCCGCGGGGCACACACTGACATTCACACCTAAGGGGTCAAATTAGTCACCAGTTAACTTACGGCACATGCTTTTGGACTACGGAAGAAGAAAAACCCACGCAAACTCCACACAGTAAGACCCCACGGTCGACCCGGGGGTCAAACACAGGACCTCCTTGCTGTGAGGTGACCAGCACGTTCACCATGGCACCACAGCATTACCCATAACAACCTCAACATCTAGGCATTATGGGAGTCACTGTATTTGTGCATATATGCATCGACATTGCTGGAAGGAGCTTTGACATTTTTCCACATGCTGTGCGATAGGCAGCCTTTCCTTCTCCTTCAGACACACACACGCTGCAGGCTTCCGTCAGCCTCTCTGTGTGGTTAGCAGAGGCGTGCTGTAGTGAGGGCTTGATGGCGGTGATCAGTATTCTGTACGTGTTTGCTGTCAGTGTCAGACTCCCTACGACATGTTCCTCCCTCTACACACACACACACACACACACACACACTCATCTTAGAGCCACTTTACAATACCGCCCCAAATTGAAAACACAACTCTCTCCTCTCCCTCCCTGTCTCACACACACACACATACACACACAACATATCCATCATAATGCACACATATCCTGTTTCAGTAAAAATGCACACACCTCTCCCCAGTGGACTGTGTGTGTCTGTGTGTGTGTCTGTGTGTGTGTGTGTGTAGCTGCCTGTCTGCCCTTGGCTTCATGTGAGACTCTGCTGCCCTTGACTATGCTTCGAATGCTAATTCCTTGCACCAATCTCCATCTCTGTTAAAGGGACGCTCTGTTATTGTGGCTAACAATGAAGAAATACTAAAATAATCATGCAATAGTTAGCCGCTACCTTGCTAAATTTACACACTTGTTACTTCCAAAATGCTATACATTATAGATTACTGGTTAGTGTTCAAGATAACTTGTTCCATTACGATATTACTGTCTCTGAATTGTAATGCGTTACGCGACTAATGCTTTACTTTTGAGTTGCTTTCTCCAAAATATGTGTGGAAGTAGGACTTGGCATTCTGATACACTAAAATGTAGTTTACTGCAGTTCATTCTACGTCCAGTGGAGGGCGATGTGGTGCAGCAAAATGACTGTAGCCACACACTCTGGTCAAAGTCAAAGTAAACTTTGTCATCTCTGCTATATACTGTACAGATATACAGAGAGACGAGACGACGTGGCTCCAGTTTTAACAGTGCAACAAGAAACGGGGAACAAAGAACAAATAGGGCACATGGAATAAACAATATATAAATAGAATACAAAATATACAGTTTAAACTAGAAGTAGAAGTAGAAAGTGAGACAATTAGGATGCAGTATTAACCTACAACTATGGTCTTGGAATTGACTACTGCACTGAAATAGCTCTATTTTTCTCTTGTGTCAAAGGTCTTGTGTTGTTGGTGATTTAATAAAAAGAAAACGGTACTAAATTTCAGGTTAAAAGTGTGTTTTAAGGCACGTTACTGAAATGTGTAATGCATGTAATATTACTGAAAATGTATTGGTAATTCCTTACATGAACGCACTACAGCAAAAAGTAATTCACTATAACTGTAATCACGTTACTTTTGTAACATGTTGCTCACAGCACTGGTTTGTGTGTTTGTAAAACTCCCCGTTTTTAAAAAGTAAACATTATTTACGCTATGTAAGTGTTAAAAAGGGGGTTTTCTATCTGTAAACAGAATGCTGTCACCTTAAGAACTATCAGCTGGTGTCTAAGCAAGTTATCCTTGAGACGTAGAGATTGGGTGCATGAGATAAACCGTGGGGAGAGTACCACCAATTAGGGCTTTGATCACATCGTTGTAGGTTTTTTTTGCCCTTTTTTGAACTGTCTAAATAAAGCCAAAACTAGCTTCTCCAGCTGCTCCAGATATGCTGCCATTTGTAGTGAGTACATCCCGCCCCTTCCTCGATTTTGATTGGTTAGCAAGGGAGGAGTGACACTGACGAGCCCAGCGCTGTTCTAAAAGTTGAATGGATTTCAACCTGAAGCGTTCTACACGCTGGGGTTAATAATGTCTCTGCCGACGTCTTTTTCCCGCTGAAATGTAAAAGAGTTAGTTTTCACATTCAATGTGATAGAGCTGAGGGCTCGGGAGCGTTACAGTTTTTTGATTGTCACGTAACGCCACGTAAAGTATCTTTGTAGTCTTAGGGATTCATCTCTTGCTTGTAAAACTTTGAACTGTAGTAAAGAAAAGACAACGAAAGGCAATTCAAGACTCAAGACTCTTTTTTGGATACGTGTCGCATACAAAGACAACTCAAGAGCTGGCAGCAAATGAGACGGCGTGCGCTGCTCTCACAAAACATGAAGCAGACAAGCGGTAAACATTCAAGTTCTTGGAGAGAATTTTTTTAACCGAATGTCATTTAAACGCAATAAAAAATAAACGTATAAAAAATGTGTTTATAACAATATCCGCTTGCGTGTAAACAGGCCCTAAATGTAACACATATGTACTCATACTGACTGGATTTCCTTCATGCTCACGTCTGTCTGGGCAGATTTCCACATTGCAGCAACTATAGGACCGACAAGCTGAACTCGTGTTGGGGAAAAGTAAATGAATGCGTTTGTGTTAGTTGAATAGTACGAATAGATTTTTTTGGAATGCGTGAGTTTCTTTTGAATCGACAGAGAACAATTCGCAATTAGATTTGATTCGATTAGATTTTTTTTTTCACACCCCTACCATGCCGGAGATCAGACAAGCTCAGATACAGCACTGTCTTTCTTTCTTCTCCTTTTTCTCTCTTTCTGGTGTCACTCAGCTGCAGAATCTTTCCAGAGGATCTACGTGCCAGAGTTAATCCTGTTCATGTCATACATACTGATGGTGATCTATAAGCTCAACACACACACACACACACACTCACACACACACCTCATTAGTCCAGTCCACTCCACATGTGCATGTTCACATGTGCCAGATGGAATGTGGATCTCAGCTCGTGTGACCTCTGGCGCTCCTTGCCATAAGCTATCTGTAATGGAAAGGTCACTAGCAATGTATAGCAACACACACACACACACACACATGCAGACCAGCTGTCACTCAAACACACACCTGTTGATAAAACACTCAGCAGCATGCTAGTAGGTGGCGAGGGGGAGGTAGAAGAGGGGAGACTTGGAGAGAGCGTGGGAATGGGACAGCAAGATAGACGAGAGATAGCATTACAGAACGAGGGAGAAAGAGTGAGACGGAAAGAGAAAGTGATAAGGACGGAGAAAGGGAGAGAGAAAAAAGGGAAGGGGAGAGGAGGTACGAGATGGGGTGTAATAGAGAGTGTGGGAATGGGATAGCAATTTATAAGGAGAGAGAGAGAGAGTGAGGGACTGGTATAGCAAGAAAGAAAGAGAGAATGAGAGAGAGAAAAAGAGGGGGTGAGAGAGAGACCGAAACAGAGAAAGAAAGAGAGAGATGAAGGAAGAACGAAAGAGAATAATAATAGAGAGAGGGAGCAGGAAAGAGCATGAGAGAGAGAGAGAGAGAGAGAGAGAGAGAGAGAGAGAGAGAGAGAGAGAAGAAGAGAGAGAGATATAGAGGAGAAAAGAGAGATTGAGATAAAATGGGGAATGTGAGAGTGTGTGATGGAATGGGGGAGAGAGAGATAGAAGGAGGAGAGTGAATGGGGAGGGAGAGAGAGAGAGAGTGGGGGAATGGTAAAGAGAGAAAGAAAGAGAGAATGGGAGAAAGAAAAAGAGGCGGTGAGAGAGAGAGACCGAAACAGAAAGAAAAGAGAGATGAAGGAAGAATGAAAGAGAATAATGATAGAGAGAGGGAGCAGGAGCATGAGAGAGAGAGAGAGAGAGGGGAGAAAGAGAAAGAGAGATTGAGATGAAATGGGAGTGTGAGAGAGAGTGATGGAACGGGAGAGAGAGAGAGAGCGAGAGAGAGAGAGAGAGAGAGAGAGAGTGAGAGTACATGGGGAATGGAGAGAAAGAATATGAGTGAAAAATGGAAGGGGACAAAGAGAAGGGGAGGGAGGGGAAGGAGGGAGAGAGGGGGAGAAGCAAACAGATATGAGGGAGGGAGTGAGAGAGAAGTGTGTAGAGAGTTCTGCAGTAAAAAAATGCATTTCCATTTCAGAATGTAATTCCCTCTTCTCCTGCTCCTGCTGCTGCTGTAACACAAACTGTAAAGTCAGCACAAGACTCACGACAACAAGCACGCGCCACCTCCTCCTGCGGATTCATCTGTTAGAATGAAGGAAAAAGAAGACAGAGGCGACACAAGGTGTTTGGCCACCGGCGTTCAGTCTGTCGTCTCTCTCTCACCTGCGCACACACACACAAACCTCAAATACTGCATATAATCTTTCTTATGTGAATACAAACACAGGTAAAAAGTGGTAAAAATGTGCAGTAATAATTTTGCTTCTGAAATGAGACAAACTCTGACTCGGCCTCTTCAGTATGCAGGCGGAATAACTTCATTACAGCAAAAAACCCAGCAGAGGCGACGGAAACTGAATCGATCACGGCCTCCCTTTCGTCCGGCTGCTAACACTCCGGAAGAAATTATAGGCTTTACGTCTCTGCTGTCGTTGCGTTAAATGCAGAAAGCTTCTACACCTCGACCCGGCCCAGCTGAAGAAATATCACCTGAAAAGATTCGTTTGGCTCTTTTTTATCTCAACTTGGAGAAGTCGTCAAACGCATTTGGGGCGGAGTTTACTGGAATCTGTTGTTGGGGTTTTTGTGTGTGTGTGTGTTCATGCTTGTTCAGATGAATGTATGAAGTAAAATGAGTTAATATGTTGAGGCATTTTAGCAATGTGAACACCCACAATTCCCTCAATTGGCTATACATACGTTTTAGAAGATGCATGTGTTTTCTGTATTTGCAATGTGTAATGACGAAATAGATGAAAGTCATTTCTGAGTTTGTGTCGGCGTCTCTGAATTTGTAGTGTGTTTGGCGTCGCTGTAGACGAATGAAACGCTTTGTATGGTTTTGTACGTTTTAAACTTTGGAGTGCGTTAGGCTTTCTCGGCCCTCCTGCAGTTGGTCCCAAAATTATGAAAATGTCACAGATTTGACAAATTTTCATATTGCTTTGTCTTAACTTTAAGGGTGTATTCACCTTATGTCTAGTTCGCCGCTTGAACCCAAGACGTTCCTCCCTTAGTTCTGACCTTTTGGGCAGGTGTGAATAGCTCCCGGACTCAAGTGTGGACCAAACAAAGCGTGCAGATCAGCCTGAAGAGGTGACCTCGGTTCGGTTCCAAAACGCAGCTATGGTACGGTTGGTTTAAGGTGCGAACACAGCCGACCTCGATCCGATCCAGTTGCAAAAAGCACACCTTTTTGGATTTAGTGGGCTCCGTGTGGCTCATCGGCATAGTCTTTTGTTCTCTTCATAATGAGCCGTAATGAGGCGGTGATGTCGCTCCAGCCGTGCGTTGTTAGGGGCGCGGCTCC
>JAVGVS010000080.1:937860-970498 GCA_032718565.1 Distichodus sexfasciatus
AAGTCAGCAGCACCAGCAGATGCATGCTCTCTCAAGCACTCAAACACAGAAACACACACTCTCCCTCTAACACCCACAAGCAAACACACACACATGCACAGACACACAAAATAACACGCACACAAATACACCCCCAAATGTAGACAAACACACTTTCTACATGCACACACACTCTCAAACGCATGCACCGCATAAAACACACCCACCAACACAGTCATACATTGCACAGGTACACACAAAACACACTCACTCTCTCTCTCTCTCTCTCTCACACACACACATAAACAATTAATCTCTCATGATTTGCTGTCCATGATGATATTCTTGACGTGAGAGGCGTGGAGATAGTATACGAGCAAGGATAGGCAGCCCACACATACACACACACACACACATCTACATGAGTACTACTAAAATATGGCTCTGCATCATCCTCACAACTCCATAACTCCACTTTCCTGAAAGAGCCATTAGGTAGCGAACACGATGACTAATCTGCAGATCATGTTGTGATGATGAGGCTGGTGTGATGTCTTAACCATGGGGAGAAAACGAGTCGTGTCAAGAAAATGTCTTACCTCTGGTATTGATAAATTCTTCACGATCTAGAATTAACAAACACAAGCCAAGCCCTAGAAACGTGTTCCTGCAACAAGAAAGCTTCAGGCATAAGGGCAGTTAAGGAGTATTTACATTTTTATAAATTTACATTTATGTACATTTTGCAGTATTTACATTAGACACTGTAAAAAAAATCTGTTGAATTTACGGTAAAAAACTGGCAGCTGTGGTATCAGAACCTTACTGCTTAAAATATACAGTGAGAAAGTTCTAGTGACTACGGAACAGTACTGTAGATACCATACATTTTACAGTTAAAAACTGATATAAATACAGAATATAACATTAATCTTTCTCTGCAGCTACTGTAAAGTTTGAATTTAATAATTGTTAAAAATACAGTATATAACAGTGATATTCAATATTATATTCCTATATTTGTAACCTCAAACTGTACATTACACAGTGATTACAGCTAAAATGTTGTTAGATTCTGTAATAGAAAACAGTTATTAAGCGTAAATATAAAGTGTCTAGAATCATTAGCGTTATCACAAAAATGGTTATAACCTTATAACCTATATATAACCTATTCAGCTTTATTTACCATAAAGTCAATGAAATTCTGCAATTATTTGAAAAACCTTTTGTTTCTACTACATTTTTGTTCAGAAATATTTTGCCAGCCTTGTATGTTACATTACAGTTTAGTACCCCTTTTAAAAAAACTACAAAGAGGAGAGAAACCAAATCTTTATTCACAATATTAGAAGAGGAATACAAGGAGTTCTCTTTTTTGAAAGTCTAAGAGTTCGATGCTCATTGGACCTTGATGACATGCAGTGAATAAATCCGCAATCCTTCAATATTACATATTTTGGAAATATCCTCATCCATTAATGACATTTCATTCATTAATAATTTTAATTGTCTAAAATTGTACTGTCCATTTCATGCATTCTCACATATTTTGCACCTCAACAACAATATTCTGCAGTCAAAGCAGGTAAAAAAACTGGCCATGAAATTTCCAAAGTAGAAGAGGTGTACATTTCTGAAAAACATTTAGCTGAAATCGTCTGACACGTTCACATCACTGTTCTTTGTTGCTTCTTCAGGGCAGAGAATATCTGCTCTGTTAAGAAAGGACGAGAAGCTTTTTGTATGATTATATATTATATATAATTATTATATATATATCTTTAGCTTTCAAGTGAGCAAACACTTATTTTACATCATGACACTGGTGATACATAAAGTGATTAATTACACATAAAAGTTTGTTAAAACATTTCTACTGGCGACACAGGGTTTGTGATATGTCTTAGAGTGAAGCAAACGCAACAATTGTGAAATATTAGCCCGTAGACTGGCGTCACACATTTGAACATGGCTCGCGGTTCATTACGATGCAGTCTGCAATGAAGCACATGCCCTTAAAGTATCCTACGGTTTATGACAGAAATTGCAATTAAACATCTGGAAAGTATTTGGCAGTTAGCCCGCAGGATTCCAAAAACAATCGTATGACCACTCTCATAAACCTACCAAAAGATATATGCAATCAAATTTTAGCCTAACAGACTAATACAGCTAAACCTGCTTATTACAGCTAAAACTACTTGTACTTACTGAACCACATGGACTTACTAGCATGGCAAGCATATAACTTCACAGACTTGGCAATTCAAATACCACAAGAAATGGGAAATATACGCCCGACGGATGGCCTGTACAGTTGTTGTCTAACAACTGCGCAAACGCGAATTAATAATTTGAAAATATATTTTTAATCAAGCACACCACAGCTTACACCAATTTGTTAAAATGAAGCCATTTATCAAGAAAAGACATTGCTAACCATAACCAAAGCATTTACCAGTTGCTCGGCTGTGGAACCCGTCTGACTGAACTGCACTGAAGGGAAACTTTGAAGGGAAAATGTCGGCAGCGTTGGCGGGAAATCTGGATAAAGGATTTGTGATATTTATATAGCCGTTTAAACATCATAAAACAATGTGGATACACATAAGTAAGATATACAGGTACTCAGCAATTTACCAGCCAGAAACGTTGCGAAGAAAAATATACAAAGGTTCGCTGTTGTCAGTGGTATACTGGACAGAAATCTTCAGGGCATTGTGGGTTTAACCGCCACATATATTTAAAATAATTAAAGTAGTGCACCGTAAAATATTTTTACCAGTACTGTAGTGCATATTATTAAAATAGGTTATATTTTATACTTGCAAAAACATTAATTTAATATTAATACACGTTAATTTACATGGTACCAAATGTTTACCAATTACAGTTTTCAGGTAATTTACACAATAAATACAGTTAAATAATTTGAGTTTTTTACTGTGAGTTTTGTACATTCATTTACTGTTAAATTTACAGGCATTTTTACAGTGCAGTACAGTGGATGTTGGGTTTTTTGATCAGAAGGGGTCACAGGTTCCAATCCCAGACCGGTAAAAGTACCGTCTAGCACTGCTCAACATGCCCACTGCTCCTTCATGGACAGGTCAAATGAAGTCACAATTCGTGGTGGTGCACTCATGTGGAGAGAATTTAGTGTCAATATTATAAGGGGTATTCACAAATATATACGGTGGTTTGTAAATGCAGGTTTATCGGTTTGTGAATATGCGAGAAATGCATTTGTGAATGGTGTTACATTTATTTGTGAGTTATATATGATCTTTGTGAATCTTGTTACATTTGTTGCTGAATCAAGAAATATATTTGTGAATGGTGTGATATTTATTCAGTAATATCGACACAATTCTCTCCATACACTCACTACGTGTGGCTGATGGAAAGAGTGTGGATACGATGATGATGATTCAGTGACTGCTGTGTGCTAAGCGTAAGAAATAAATAAAAAGGGTGAAAAGAGTTAAAAGAGAATTTTGAGCTTTTTATAGATTTTTCACTGATTATAGTTGAGCTAATTGTTAAACTATGAGCTGTTGAATTATCGTTAAGTTCACGTCAATGACAGGCTAATCACAAGAAAAGAAGTAGGACAGTTGTCCTTAATGATGGCACTCCCTTGTGGCCGAAATCAGGAATGACTGCTGTAATGGTGGTCCCACCTTGTGGCCAAAATAGGGAATGACCACTGTAATGGTGGCCCCACCTTGTGGCCAAAATAGGGAATGACCGCTGTAATGGTGGCCCCACCTTGTGGCCGAAATAGGGAATGACCGCTGTAATGGTGGTCCCACCTTGTGGCCGAAATAGGGAATGACCGCTGTAATGGTGGTCCCAGCTTGTGGCCGAAATAGGGAATGACCGCTGTAATGGTGGCCCCAGCTTGTGGCCGAAATAGGGAATGACCGCTGTAATGGTGGCCCCACCTTGTGCTTGTTTGAGAGATAAAAACAGACTCGGAGACAGTGTGTGTGTGTGTGTGTGTGTGTGTGTGTGTGTGAAAGAGAGAGGGAGTAACGGAGTGGGAGCAGGGTGGTGGAGGATGTCTAATTAGAGAACACACCTGTAGGCTTCTTCCGCAGGTAGCGAGCGTCAATCTACAAACGAGCCGAGCTCAAAGCTGAGTACTTCATTAGAGAAGATGGATCACCTCCACCTTTATCTCAAACATACACAGATGGAGGCGTGTTTGTGTGTGTTTGTGTTTGTGTGTGTGTGTGTGTGTGTACATGCTGAAATGTCTTGTATCTTCCTGCAAGGATCAGTATTGTCATTACGGATGAGTTAGTGAGATAAGCTGGTTCCTATTAAAACTGCAAACATCATTTATCTCCGAACAGCAGCTCAGCCTAGAGCAGCACACAGCCTAATGAAGTCCTGCAGCTCCTCCCCACTTTAACCACATCAACTTTCTGGAGTTACAAAGCTCCTGGAGGTGTGTGTGTGTGTGCGTGCATATTCATGTATTCAACTCTGTTTGAGAAGCAGATGTCCTCAGTAAAGGAGCTTTTCCACAGCACGGTTCAGTGTGTTCTATTAAAGTGTGATCATGCCTTTATGTGATTACACTTTTAATCAAAGGGTACCGTACCGTAGCTGAGTACCCCTAGCTATTTTTTGTTACCCTTCCCAGTTAGCAAAATTCTGTTGGGCCAGATCTGGTCCACACAATCCATTTTCTCTGGCCGGATACCGCAAAGAATGAGGGCCCAGTGACGGCCCAGACATGGTTCTTCCTCGGAATTGCTTGCCATACTCAGAATGGTTGTGGCCCACATGGAAAATACAGACTCTCAGCCAGAATCGCTCACCGTGCTCGGTACGGCGCCGGCCCGCAATGTTTGCTTGTGCCGACAGTGAACCGACTGTGCCACAGCTCAGCCAGAATTGGCCCAAATGTGTTTGCTAACTGGGTTTACTTGTGCTCCCAAAATTACTGAGCTTATTAACGCGCTCTGCACTGGTTCAGTTTTAAAGCCGTTTTTGTTTAGAGGTAGTTCTGAGAAAATATGTTGAAAGCTGAGAACGTTAATGCATTAACACATGTACTTAACCCAAAAACTAAAAGTAATGTTAATATTATTTTTTTTAAACACACAACAACAAAAAATGAGGCAGTTAGAAGCGTA
Source organism: Distichodus sexfasciatus (assembly GCA_032718565.1). Taxonomy (NCBI): domain Eukaryota; kingdom Metazoa; phylum Chordata; class Actinopteri; order Characiformes; family Distichodontidae; genus Distichodus; species Distichodus sexfasciatus. The sequence continues at coordinate 942,993 of JAVGVS010000080.1, forward strand.
ACATTTAGTGAGTTGGCCCTGTGATCTGGGGGTCGCCACTTTAAGTCCCGGACCAGTAATGGTACCACTGAGATACTCATGAGAAAGGTACCGTCCTCAAGTACTACTGTACTCCCTGAGTGCTGCCCATGTCAGCTGCCCACTTCTCCTTCACGGATGGGTCAAATGCAGAAGGCACATTTTATTGTGGTGCAGTGTGTGCTGTGCTGTGGTGTGTTCACAATGACAAATAATCACTCAATCACTGACTCACATTCACTCACTCACTCACTTTAAAAGTTTTGTATTAAAAGTAGAATTTTTTTAGGTTTATTGGGACCTGAATGTTGGAGGCAGGTGTAAGGCCTGTTCTATGAAAGTTAACTTAAAAATTGCATTGATTGTGTCAAGTATATTTGGCTATAACAATGAAACCGTTGTGTCCCTGAAGCTAGTCGTGTTCTGTTGGAGAGCCATCGTTCTGGGCGTCTGACAGTCTTGTTATGGCCGGAGCCAGAGTTGTTATGGGACAGACTCCATCAGGCGAAGCCCACTCCAACCCTCATCACTCTCCCCCACAACTAATCACCAATCACGAGCCTCCCCTTAGGCCAACCGTCCCCTCTCACTTTCATCTTTCATCCTGCTTTCTCCGGTCAGTTCTTTACTCTCACCTAGCCGATAGGCCTTTCGCTGCTGCTGAAGCTGTAGCTTGTGTGTTTGTGTGTGGCCTGTTTCAATCACACGCTTCTCGATTACGGTTTGCTGTGTCACTGAAGAGGTGCAGTATACTGCAATCCCATCATTCTTTTAAAGGTGCAATCTGTGGGTTTAGGGGGTGGTATGTTGGGGGTCTTACTGGCGCTCGATTGGCTGACTGTGTGAAAGCGGGATGGAGGATTTATTGCACACTTTGCTGTCATTGAAGCTTTGACCCAAGAGTTCATTAAAAGCTGATAGAGTGAGTTGCTTCGTTTGCTGTGTCAGTGTCAAAATAAGTGAGTGATTATTTGTCATTGTGAACACACCACAGCACACAGTGCACCACAACCAAATGAGACCTCTGGATTTGACCCATCCATGAAGGAGCAGTGGGAAGCTTTCTGACAGCACCTGAGAGGGGGCGGTGCTTGCGGACATTACCTTGTTCAAGACAACCTCACCGGTACCTTTATAGTCCAGGACTTGAGCCGGCGACTTTCCGATTGTGGGGTCAACTCCCATGGCATAATGTAGAAAAATTGATGGGATTGTGATGCATCGAGATATCGAATCGAATCTCATAATCGTTCACACCTCTACTTGAGACATTTAACAATTAGAATATCATTCCAGTTTTGCAAGTACAGCCTTTTTCAGCTAAGACAAGCTTTAAAAGTGCAGATTAGCCAGCTCTTATGCAACTTTTAAACAGCTGCAGTACAAAGACCCAAGGTGCCTTTTGTTGTATCCAGAGTGCAGCAGCCATTAGCTGATGTGAGTTTATCAGTAGAACAGGTCGTGCCGAAGCTGATTAATCCAAGCTGCAGCACATCACTGTCATTAGTTACGAAGGCTTTGTGTTCTACCGTCCGTGTTTAGCTATGTAGACGCTCACTGTCAAAACCTCACGTCATTTAGCACAGAATAACAATCACAGGTTTGACAGAGTGAAGAAGAGCGAGGGTGCGGGAGAGGGGTGAAAAAGAGAGAGGTGGATGAATAAAGGTGTCTGAAGGTGATGGTGATCGTCCACGTCAAGGCTAAAGTTAGCTGCTGTCTCTGTGATAAATAAAACACATTCATTACAGCAGCACGGCTAATGGGCTGAAAGATGAACGTGAGCGAAGGTGCTTAGACGACCAGATGATTACTCTACACCTGACGCAAGGTCATCATCCGTCGTCATCATCCTCTTCCTCCTCTCCATCTCCATTTACTGCTCCTCTTCAGCCCTCCTTCATCAGAACCGTTTTACTAGGGGTGTAATGATACCTCGATCTATATTGATTCAGTGATTAATGGGCCAATAGCATCAATCAAGAGTCACTTTGGGGCAGTTTGTAGCGTAATATTGAGGTAGTTGGTCCCGTGATCGGTGGGTTGTCCCAGACCAGTAAAGGTACCACTGAGGTACTTATGGGCAAGGTACTGTCTACAAGCACTGCTCCCTGGGCACTGATAGAGCTGCCCACTGCTCCTTCACGGGAGGGCCAAATACAGAGGTCTCATTTCGTTGTAGTGCACCGTGCTGTGGTGTGTTCACAATTAAAATAATCACTCTCTCATTCACTCACTGTTATTGAGCTGGAGGTCAGTATTTATTAAAAGAGAAAGTTGTTTTTCATTTTCATTGAGATCAGGAATGAAAATGTGAAATGAGATTTTATTTGCTTTTTGTGATTTGATATGAATAGAAGCGCTTGTGTTAAATCAGTATAAGATATTGTGTCATATTGATCGCTCCTGAGTTGAATAAAATCTAAAACGTATTGTAGCGGACATTGTGATACCAGAAGACATTAGAGCTGGGCGATTCATGACTCACCCGGATCCATCAAATAACTCATGAGTCACGAATCTGACCATGACTAAAATATAAACCCCATCATGAACATAATCATTTCAAACTCATCACAAGATCAGTACAGCCATAGTAGCAAGTATAGCTGCTAAAAATCTCATTACTTACAGTTTGCACCACCACACTCAAAAGGGGGATCCTAACAACTTCCTACAGAGTTGAATCCTCGCTGTAGACTACGGGACTCGTGTCAGTTGAATCAGTAGCGCCAAGAGCGAAGCTCATACAGTCATGAGGCCGGTTTAGGCCGGTTATACAGTATGTAAAGTGCTTTGTGACAATGACTGTTGTTAAGAGCGCTATATAAATGAATTGAATTTGAATTGAATGAGTGAATCCACCCGTTAACGTCCTCTAGTACCACTTGAAAATATAAATATTTGCCGCTCTGGTAGCCTTGTCTTGATACTTTGTCATTTATTTGGAAGTGCATTCTTTCTCATCACAAGCCACGCCTACTTTCTTCAATGAAAAACAAACGATTCAGCTGCCGATTTGGCAATACTGACTCAAGTGACTCGCACACCCGGATCAGTTTAGTGAGTGACTCAGAGGGAGCCGAATCCTAAAAAGGAACCCAATATTACAGCTCTAGAAGAACATTGAACCGTCGTCCAGTAAATTGATAAAATATCATATTCTGATTAAATCTGTAATTTACCGCCCTAGTTTTTACCGTCTTACCTTTAAATCCGTCTCATTTTCCCTTTTGTTGTGATTCCGAACTCCACTTTCAGTCTGTATTTGTCTCATAACATGGACTTGCTGCTTCCTGATTGCTGTCTTAAGAGGATTTTCTCCTGTTTGTGTGTGAGGATGAGTTGGCAGCTGCTCAGAGATGCAGTACTGAAACAAATTAGCATCACATTATGTTCTTTACTGTGAGACTGCCAATCTGACACCTGTAGGGAACGGGCCAGTATAAAATATGTCACTATATAAACTGGAATAATAATGTGAGAGCTGTGCTGAAAGTAATGCAAACGTGGGTATAATTTCTTTATTAAGTCACACAGGGAGTTGAAAATGCAGATTCAAGACAGTAATTATTTGTCATTGTGAACACAGCACAGCAAATAGTGCACCACAGCCAAATGTAAGATCTGCAGTTGACCCATTCGTGAAGCAGCAGTGGGCAGCTTTAGTTTGGCAGAACTCGGGGAGCTGTGCTTGGTGATGGTACATTACTCATGAGTACCGCAATGGTACCTTTACAGGTCCAGGACTTGAACCGGCGAGGGTCACTAACCGTTACACTACCACCTGTCCCAGATATTTGTAGAATAAGTTACAACCTCAGCCGACCTGTCGTTCGCGATCAGCCTGTAGATCTTTGAGCTGTTCACGTTAGATCCCAAATATAAAAGGAAAAAATACATTTAATCTAAAATATATTTAAGAAACTTTCAGTTTTGTGAGTGCCTCCCTCTCTATTGGACCAGTTGCTGCATTTTCATAGTGGCGTGAAAGCGACCAATGAGATAAGAGGAAAATGCTTAACTAACCAATGAGTAGTGTTCTTGCTGCAGATATTAGTGATGGGAAGTCCAGCTCTTTTATGAGACCCGGTTCTTATGGCTCCTGAGATTTTTGTGTTGCTTAAATTAATTTATTACCAAAAATAATGTAATATTATGTGTAAAATGATTTACTAATCATTTACAAAACATACTTTATATCTAATGTTTATTATTTATACAGCTTATTATAATCAACATGGAACAGAGTGCTACAAAAAGTACATTCTAAAGTAAAAGAGCAAATCCCCATCTCAATTTGCCAAAAAGATCTTTTTCTGTTTTGTCTTTTTCTCTCAGTGCTTCAATAGGTAGATATTGTCTTTCACCAGGTCCGAGGTCGTGAATCTTGGGCTTGAAAAGGTTGGTGACCACTGCTCTACACAAAGGTACTGCTCACCACGCATTTACTCCACTGCCGACCCCACTCTTGAGTCCGCTGTGGAAAAAATGTCAGTTGTCACAGCTGATTTGTCTTCAATGCTGGTTTTCTCCTTTATTAAACTTTTTCATCCATCTGTGCACATTGCTCCCGTCACTGGTGTCATCTCCATAAACGTTCTGTAGCCTTCTGTGGGTGTCAGACAGCCTCAACCCCTTCCTTAGTCATGGACTCAATGACGGCACATCGCTTCTGCTCGGAATTCATCACAAAAGATTCTGAAACACATGAATAAAGGAAGAGTTTGAGGATGAGAACATGGCACCACTTTACAACACGACGCCACTTATAAAAGGTTAGAAATGATGTATAATCAGGTTGTTAATGAGTTTTTATATCGTTAATAAGTTATAATGATGCAGGGTCACTACTTGGCGAGATCTCAGATCTAGTTAGTTGCTGAGTTTATCTCGTCTTCTTGTCTCAGGCAGAACGTTAAAGTGTCAACTTCATCAGCTACTTGTTAACATGTTGTTACAATTAAACACCAACAGAGTTTCACTCCGGTTGTCAGATTCGTCAGAGATCTGATTAGGATTTGACGGGAAAGGCAGCCGTTAAACAATCTTTCAGAGGCCGGGTTAGGCGGCTGTCGGATTGCGTCACGATTCGGACAGTGATCTGGTTAGGATTTGAAGCGAATGCCTAACTTTCACAGTTCGCCAGTGATCCGGTTAGGTTTTAGCAAACTGCTACTCGTTAGCCGTTAGCCTGTGTAGCGTGGTTGAGAACGCGAGTAGGTCGGATTGCCACGCGAGTTGATTTAAGAACTCTCTTACACGAAGAGCTAGGATTTCCACAATAAATCCGCGTTCTAAAGACACACACTTCTCTCAAAGCGATAACCCAATAACTGAGAGTATTCACAGTAGAAGCCGACAGGGTCGGAAGATGGGCCGGGTGACTCAAATGGCAGAGCGATGCGTCGCGAGAAAATAACTCCTTAAATACCCTTTGAACCGCGACCGGCTGTGTCCCAATCCAACTACCGGCCGCGGGAGTGAGTGCACGTGACACCGGTGACAGTGTTCTTGATTTTTTGATGATTTACTAGATATCAGATGTCACTTATCTACCTAAACCAACCTTGCTATCTGAGATGAGGATTCCCACATCCATCCTGATACAGTATTTCGTGGTATTTTTACCTCTAATTATTGATGTGTTTTATGATGACATACTGCACATGTGATTACACGAGATTATTGCAGCCTAAAATGCCTGATTTTGCAGCAGGTTTTCCCAAAAAATTGCAATGAAAGTTGCAGTGTTTTGTTACAAAAAAGTTGGTGGGAAAATTTGCAATTTTGTCCCCCTTTATAATGATTCTTTAACAATTAATTAAAATGAAGGGAACAAAACCATTAAAGTTTTTATTAACCATTAATCATTGTTATTTTTGAAGGTAAATGTCAGGCATTTTTATCACACACGTTTCCTGCATCTTCTAAACACAAGATAGTGAGTTCGCTGACGTATGGCTCAATGTTTTTTGTGGGAAATGACAATGATTGGTCAAAAATTGCAGAAAATTGCAGTAATTGGTCAAAATTGCACGGTAGTAATTGCAGGGATTGGCTGAATTTGCGTTAATAGTTGCGATCGCTACATCACAAAATCCCGGAGGGTCTGCTTCTTAAAAAGTGTAATACACACCTCGCCAAATAGCGAGCCTGCATCAGTGTTGTAACCTGTTATAACTTGTTTACCATAAATGAGATAAAAATTCTCTACTAAGCAATTAACAACCTGATTATAAATCATTTGTAACAGTATATAAGTGACGTATTGTAAAGTGGTGTTGAGAAAATGCTCAATTTGAGCCACTTTTGCATCATTTCAGTTTAATTTGTTTTTCCCTAAAAATGTCAAAAAAAATCTAAAAATCAGAACATTTTAAAATATATGTAGACTTTTTGGGCTTACACACACATGTAGTTCTGCTGGTGATATGGAATATGTCATCTGCCTCATGTCACCACACACACAGCCTGCGGAGAAGCACCAGGAGACTCACAGCCACAGGAATGAGTTTCTGTCAGCAACTTTCATGCACATACACACACACACACACACACTCTCTCTCTCTCTCTCTCTCACTCTCTCTCTCTCTGCTCTGCTCTGACACACTCGGTATTTCACAGATGAAAGGAAAAGACAGAAAAGAGACGAAGGCAGCAGGGGTCATGGGGGCAGAGGAGGATTTACGCCGAAAAGAAAAAGCTGAAAAAATGTCACGGGGAAGTGTAAGTACAGCTCTGCCCTGATCTTACACACACACACACACATCTTGCTATCCTTGTAAGATATCTCCATTGACTCCCATAATGACCAGACGTAAATAATACTAATAATACCACACTCATTCATTCATTATCTCAACTGCTTAATCCCAACTGGGGTCCCGGGGGACTGGAGCAAGGCGGGACACAACCCTGGGCAGGCACCAACACACCGCAGGGCAAACACAATCACACTTAACATTAATCCTAACCTTAACCACATTTACCAAAAAGCAAATCTTTTAGCGTTAGGGTTGGGGCAGCTGGAAGTGTAATGGTTAGGGAGCTTGGCCCGTGATCAGAGGGTTGCTGGTTGAAGTTCCGGACAGGTCAAGGTACCACTGAGGTACTCATGAGCAAGGTACCGTCTACAAGCGCTGCTCCCCGGGGGAAAAAAGCTGCCCACTGCTCCTTCACGGATGGGTCAAGTGCAGAGGTCAGATTTCATTGTGGTGCACTGTGTGATGTACTGTGCTGTGTTCACAATGAGGAATAATCACTCACCTCAATTTATAAACCTATTTTAGTGTGTGTGACCTTTTAGATGATCATGGCGGCATCTGCGCTGCACTGTGTGCTGTTGTTTCACTGTCGTTATGTAACAGATGGCGGGAAGCAGAGCATTGTATTGTAATAATACCTTACAAACCATGATCACTCTCTCAGGGAGAACAAAAGCATATTTACTCTCCCTGGTGGTTAATTTTGGTGTTTCCCCGCAGCGTGCATCATCACACGCCTGCACGATTTTAGACAATTGCATGAGTGGAGAAAGTCAAGGAAAACAAAGCAGTACTGTAGTGTTTTTGCTGCTGGAGAAATGTATATATTGCATTAGAACAACATTTTGCTTTCCATAAGTAAAGGTCAAGCTGTTGGAATGTCTGGATAAAGCACCACATTATAAGCAGTCCATTGTTCTTTAATGGAGAACAGCAATTAAGAGATGAAACAGAAATAAATAGTCAGTTGTCAGTTCTCATTTAATCCTCGCTGCTGAAATGTAAAGATAAATTTAGTAAGATTCAGACAGTGAAGTCTATCGGGTTTGTTAAAAATTAAGATGCAAAAAAAAACACGAAACCCCCCACTTTTTCATACTTTCGGAACAAAGCCAAAAACATAAAATCACAAAAATGCATTTTTGGGTTTTAATTTACACAATAACACACAAACACTTATTAGCAACATTAGATTATATATTAGTTGTAAATTATTCATTTAAGAAAAATACAAGAGCAGAAAAGTTTCATTATTGGTTTAGGCTGAGGTTTAGGAATGTCTCCAAATGTACAGAAAATACAGATCTACGTATGTTTTTGATTTAATGATAATAGCCTTTTATAAACTGTCAATTTACAAATTTTGTTATTTTATATCTCATCATTAGATTAGATTTCTAATTCAGTCTTCTTTTATTTTTTAATAATAACGATTTTCTTTCCAAGACTTTTTAAAGTATGTTTTTAAGTTACTGTTTGACGCTTGACTGCTCTTTAGATCAGAATACAGCAGAGCATCTCCAGGGCTTGCATCAGAGAAGTTTGTCCAGTTATGCTCATGAGTTATGAGCCGTAATTAGAAGATACGAGCTGTTATGAGCTGTAATTTCCTTCTCACAGCTGACATGACCTTTAAACATTCAAATTAATTTCATCTTTTGTTGCTAATAATGATAAGCACACATGCTAGCCCATCTTGTAGAACATTTCTGCAGGAAAATGAGCCATAAATTCCTGACTAGCTTGTCGGTAGCAGCTCAGGAAAGCGCTGAACATTTCTAGCAGGCTGAAGCAGAGCCCAATCACACTCAATTACTGTCCCTGACCCAGACACCGGTCAGCAAATTAGAGCCCATAACCCATGTCCCTGCCAGACAATTAGAACATGCAAGTGACATTCACCAGTCAATGAAAGCTCGCTTCCCACACACTTGGTGGCCAATTAAAGGGTCTATGGGAAGGATTTAATCCACAGGGGCAGCAAAGTGTAGGACACTTGTTCTCTTGACGCACCTCCATAAAAATGAGGTGTTACATTCCTTATCTGCAGCATAATGAGCTAAAAGAATATTATACACACTCACAGTCTCTGACCACTGAAAGAAGCAGCGCTGACTGTATAACGGCTCTTGATAAGGTATGCACAATGATATCGGAATCGTATCGGAATCACCCAATCATTTTTGAGTCATTGTCTTCGGAGTGATGCTTAAATTTGCTCGATATTTCCAGCTGATGTTTGATGACACGTTTATTGTACGCCGGAAAAGTAGTACTTATGCCAGGCACGTTCAAAATCCGCGTTCAGATTGTAAACGCACCTTCTGTCTTACAATGTATGGTGTTATTTTGTGCCAAAATTCTCAGCACGCAGCGGAACGTTCGCAAGCAAAATCTCTTGTCTTTACACGTGCTTAACTCTGCCTCCACATGCGCTCAAAGTGCTCTGCCCTCACTCGAGTCTGCCGTCACGCTCTCTTAACTTCGTGCTGTGTTAGAAATGTTAGAGATTTTTGTTTTATTTTTGTGCCAAAATTCTAAGCGCACCGTGTAACTTTGGTGAACAAAATCTCTTCATGCATCCAACTCTGCCTGCACTCACACTTGACTCTGCCTCCATCATTTATCAGAGTCAGCATCTGTAGATATACCCATGAAATATATCGAATATCGGCACCGATTCTTTTTGGTTGGGGGCAAACTGGTCACAAATCTGCTTAAATTCATTTCAGTTGTTCCTGTGTTATTTTTTCAGTTGTTCATTTATTGACTGTGTATTTTGTCTTTTCTATGCATTTTTTATTTTATATGTGACCCGTATTTTATATGTCTGTCGTAATGAGTCGGATATCGGCCCGTATCTAAATAAATAGAACACCGACTTCCGACTCATTACGGCAGATCGGGTCACATATACTGTAAATATATTTTAAAACATTTTGCTTTTCACAAGTAAAGGTCAAGGGGACAGCTGACCACCAGTTAACACCCCACAATATATGTGTAATTATGGTTTGCTACTGCATCAATGCAGAATCGTCCGCATCTGCATCGCGATGCATCGATTATGTGATTAATTCCGACATGTTCGCAATGACAAATAATCACTCACTCTCACTTTCTTGTATTATTTATGTGGCAAATAAAGAATCTTCAAGAATCTTGAACCTTCAAATGTAAAAATCTGCCAAAACAAACCAAATCATGGTCCAGGGTGGAGGTGGTGAAGGTCTTGAGTGGCTAAAACCCTGTATTGGTGGCTGTAGGTTTGAAGGTTAAGCCTTTTTTAAACTATGTGCGCCTTAAAACTAGAACTAGAACAAAACCGCATCGATCTCTGTTGCGTCCTCGATCTCCAGGTAGACAATCCAAGTCATTAGGATGTTCCTGTGTTTAAGAGTTTCCTATAAATTCAGACGCTTGTTTCTTTTTTGGAAGCAGCAAAGTTGTTTAACGGGTGTAGCAGCTCTCTTAATAAAGGCCGTGTGGGTTCACACAGCACAAAACTCCCTCTGCTTAGTCATAATATTTTTATTTTCTTGTCTAGACACCCACAGTCTGAGCTCCCACGCAGGCAGACAATGAAAGAGGTGCTTTTGAAAGGGTTGTTAAAATACGGAGTGATTTGTCTCTGGTGCCTGTAGATCTCAGCGTTGGAGCAGGGAAGGTAATTGATCCTGTAGGCGGTAGAGCGATGGAGAAAGACAAAGAAAGAGACACAATGAAAGGAGAGATCATTAGAAAATACTCTCTGAGGCTGAGCTGATTCGGTCACCTGGGAGCCAGAGGCGGACAAAAACATGGCCACCGACTGCCCAAAATAAAGTCTACGACCTTCTATCGGGCGCCGGTTTTTAAAAAATATCTGCCAGCTGGATTTATGATTCCCCCAAAACCTTTACCTGATTGTTGGGATGCTGACCTTTCTCAGGCCATCGCTTTCATGTCCAAACCCATAAAACATTGCCCAAATCTATCTGGAAAGCAGTGATATCCCTGCCATAACACACTTCTCTCCTCTAAAAGTGTCACAAGCTTGCTAAGGAGCAGGACTGGAACTTTCTGGAGTTCACAACACATCTTGAGGAAACGGCTGTCAACGAGCGAGGCAGAGGTGTGTACACTTTGGTAACGATGTCCTGTCACTGACGTTCCAGCTGCTAATACAGCAAAACTCGGTGCCGGAAATTTCCAGCTGACACTTAGGGCTGCGATATACTTAACGCTACGTGACGCGGGCAATGCTGTTACGCAAGTGTTGTACTGACCATACTTTAGGGGTGTTGAAATTAATCACATAATCGATGCATCGCAGTGCAGATGTGGATGATGCTGCATCGACGCAATGGCAGCTCGTAATCGATTTTAACGATTTTCAACCGGCGATCCGCTGCCCCCTAGCGGTCTACAGCGGCATTGCAGGTTTACTACTGAACTCACTTTATAAAAATTATTCCTTTTTAATTTTTCAAAACATTTCCAACTGATTTGGGCACATTTTGAACATTGATTGTGTATATCACTGGTTACCTTCTAACCAGCTGTATCTGCACAAATTACTGAAAAGTATTGCACAGACTCTAGTTCTCCACTGCTGTTAGAATATCTGCACAAACTTCAACGCTCGTCAGACGGTTTTAAGAGATACTGTTTTATTAATAGACTGGATATAGAATTTTTCATATTGAAACTGTTTCTAACCTCTTGCACATACAGTGTAAAAGTCAATTTCCACTTTTGTAGGTTAAACTGCATCTAAATTCTCTCTTTCTACTTCTATTTCGAGTACAAGTCTAAGGTTTATATTTAATACTCCATTTCTAGTTTAAATGTATATTTTGTATTCTAGTTATATACAATTTATTGTACATGCCCTATTTGTTCTTTCTTCCCTGTTTCTTGTTGCACTGTGTAAACTGGAGCCACGTCGTCTCGTCTCTCTGTATATCTGTACAGTATATAGCAGAGATGACAATGTTTACTTTGACGTTGATCTTTATGAATAATGAATTTAATGCAAATATCTAAAAAGTAATACAAAAAAATACTCCCTCCAACACTTAGTCTGAGTGGTGGTCCCTGGGACAGAGCCAGTTGTATCATAATGACATTGCTTGGTGATTTTGGTGATAGCTGCCCAATCTGTGATCCGTGCCCAATCTGCGTGCAATGTGAAGTAATTTAGAAAAATTGATTGCATGCATCGCAATGCATCGAGATATCGAATCGAATCGCTGATGTGATAATCGTAATCGAATCGAATCGTGAGACCAGTGAAGATTCACACCTCTACTATACTTGCTCACATACTTTTTGCTAATCTTGAAGATTCCAACAAGTGGCAGTGTACAATATAAAAGCGTCCAGTCCGCCGTAAAGTGACAGAAGAAGAGGAAGAAGTAGAAGACGGCAGTGCAAGAAAACATCGGCAGGTTTTGCTGTGAAATGAGGGAAGGAAGATGTTGAAGATAAAAACTATTTGCATTCAGATGTTACAGAGGTGCAAAAAAGTTGGCGAAACCGTTCAGCTATGTTGAAAACAGCAACGCTGACGTCACGTACCAGAACTTGAACACACTGCCACCCCAATTTTTGCTGGTACTGCAATGCACACACGTGTTGCGTAATTTTTTGCCGACGTGCTCAGCGGACGCATCAAAAGAACGTTGAGAACGTGTGGCAGCCATGATGCGTGCTGAGCGTTAAGAATATCACAGCCCTTACTTTCTCAGTTTCTTCTGAACGCTTGCGTGTCTCTCGTCGGGGATCTCGCGCAGCCTTGCTAACAAACCCACATAACACACCCTTTTGCCTGTAACGTCTGCCTCTTTCTCTCTCTCCGTCTTCACCGGGGTTTAGTCCAGGGGCGTTTGTGTAGATTCCATCAGGACTTCATTTTCCAGTTTTTTTGCCTCAATTCCTCATTGTCTGTGAAGGCCCAAGTGCAAGGCTCATGAATAAGTCTTTAAAGGCTGTGGTTGAAGACTGGCAAAGGGTCAAACAAAGTTGAGTAATGCTCACAGAACACACTTCCAGTCTCAGGACACTGAACGAAGCAGCACTGAGTGTATAACGGCTCTTGATGGTTATTTTGCATTTTGGATGGTGGCAAATGATCACAAATCTGCTTTCAGTTGTTTCTGCAAAATAAAGGTTAAATAATCACTATTCTAATACAATCCACTTCATTCATTCATACATTCATTCATCGTCCGAACCACTTAATCTCTACCGGGGTCACGGGAGGACTGGAGCCTATCCCAGGAACTACGGGAGCAAGGCGGAGACCAGGCGCCAACACACCGCAGGGCACTCACACTCGCCAATCAACCTTTAGTGCATGCTTTTGGACTGTGGGAGGAAAGCGGAGCACCCGGAGGAAACCCACACGAACACGAGGACAGCGTGCAAACTCCACACAGAAGGGCCCTATGGCCGACTCGGGGATCCAACCCAGGATCTTCCTGCTGTGAGGCAGCGGCGATAATGTTAAAAAAATTAATCCCTTCCCGGAGCCCAAAAATACACCAACAATATGATGGTTCTATGCATGAAACTGTTTTTTTTCAGCTGGTGTAAGAACAAAATACATGATTTAATTCTGACGATGAAAAATGTTTGAGTGCTTAATTGTTAACATTTTATTCGAAATAGTGCGTGCAGCGTGCAATTCTCCACATAAAAACAATACACAACATGTGAAATGACAAAGCAGTCTTGTGTTCACCAGATAGGGACGTCTACGAATTGATGGTTCTTATCATACAAGTTAATTTCACGTCAAGTCACAGTACAGAATAAACGGTCGGATTCTCACTTTAACGATTGAAAATAATGTTTGAGTAACAAATTGTTCGATTTGGTTCAAATTGATATGATATTTGGTTCAATTCATATTGCTTTCAGTGCAATTTTGAAATTTCCTGTGTAAAACATGACGTGGCGACCAGTTTGTCTTCCGTGATTTACGGTCGTACTGCTAGAATTTGGCCAAAAGACATACTCCTAAATGTTTGTTGTCTAAGCAGTTCCGAGGCTTGAGTACCATTGATGTACTTTTATCCGGAACCAACAAGTCCTGTTCAGGACCACCCGGACGTACCTACTGTATATTGGTGACCCTCACGGCAAAACCAATTAAGCAGCCATAGCGGAGGTTTCGGCTTGACCATTTATGTTAGCGTGGGGTAAAATTTTGGATTTTTTGTTTTTAGTGTTTGAAACAGTGGAAGGTCTATATACTGTACTGTTGTGAATAAATTTCACTAAACTTACCCTTTCCATCCTAAAAACGTGACTTTCTTGAGGTGAGGAATTCAATTCCAGCAGAATGTTATAAGTTTCTGTTTTTGACCGCTCTATTTCCAATATTTCGCTAAATCACTGGTTGACTAGCGTGAAGATATTTCTGCGGAATCATCTTCGTCTCCCGAGTTCAGTTAACCTAACGCAGGTAGGCTATCCGTGTGGCTGTGAATGCAGCGTAGGCTACCGTAAATACACATATAACGCTGACCGCTGCGTCTGTAGCAATTACCTCGGCGATAGTCAACTTCAAAGGCAGATTTCTCCGTTACTCGCGGGCGTGACAGGGAGAAACCCGACTCCTTTGAATGTTGATATCTCAGTCATATGTCGATTCATTCCATATAGGTATGGTTTTGAAGCTTGTTTTATGCCCTTTCATGAAAACATAACTCAATTTTGAAAATTTGCGACTAGCGACTGGTTTTGCTGTGGAGAGTCACATATAGGAGTTGTGCTGAGTCACTTCAGCTGAACCATGAATTGGGGATCGGAAGGAAAGACTAAAGGCTCATAAAACGATCGGAAGTTTTTTGATATATTGAGAACTGTCTGTGATTGAAAACAGTAACAGCATGTTTTACTTAAGCCAGGCTCCAGAATTGTACAAGTGTCGCATTGTAGAACTGGTACCAGTTTAGACTGAGGGGCTCGAATAGATCACACAATTGTGGCGCTCACACAGTGCAGTCAGGCGGCACAATTACGACCCATTAACGAGAGAGATGTAATAGAGAAGCTACTTCCACCTGTTTTCCTCTGCTCTTTATGGTCATAAGAGTCTTGTTGGCGACGTGGAACATGTGGAACTACCAGCATTTTTGAAAAGATTTCTACTATACACACAAGCTGCATTATCATTGCTGGCCATAAGCATGTTCCCTTGTGATGCTGCACAGTGAATTCTTTAATGAATCACTGCTGCTTAATAAATCAGGTCTTTAATCTCTTCACACTGTAGGACTGACATGGAGAATTTCTGACATTAAAAATCACTTCTGATTGTGTGTTGCAGCTTAAGAAAGTTGTGATTTTATTCTTTTCCAGCAGACCACACCACATTGGTAGTGTAACAGTTGGATGTTCGCCCCGTGATCAGAAGGTTGCCGGTTCGAATCTTGATGGTCTGACTGTACAGATTAACACTAATGGGAAGCTTAAAGTGGGGATGCATAATGACATCAGAATCGCATCGAAAATCAACTGATAATTGCTCTTTTTAAAAGCCATCTGCATCGGACTGATGCTTACATTTGCCCAATATTTTTCAGTCAGTATTTGATGACACATTTATTATACATCAGAAAGGTAGCGCTTGTGCCAGGCATGTCCAACGTCAGAGGTGGGTTTTTATACGACCTGCGCCTTCTGTCTCAAAATGTATGCCGTTATTGTTGGTGCAAAATATCTGAGTATGCAGTGGAATGTTCGCAAGCAACATCTCTTGTCTTTATGCGCTGCACACATGCTCGAAGTGTTCAGGCCTCGCTCGATATGGCACTGAATTGACGCTGTGTTAGAAATGTCAGAGCTGTGTTATTTTTGTGCCAAAATATCTTCTGTCTTTACATGTAACTCTTCCTTCCTCATACAGTACATTAGCATCGGCAGGTATAAGAATGAAAAACATCGGATATCGGCATCGGTCTATAATTCCTATATCGTGCATCCCTACTTTTAAAATCACATTTTATTGCTGGCTTCAGGTTTGGAACTTTTTAGCGGCGTATTACGGTGTCAAACCAACTGGGCAAACTAGAACAACTATAGATGCACTGAAAATTAGAGGCCGCGAAAAAAAAAGGCCAAAAAATGCTTTTTAGGTTTAAATAAAGAACATTGAAACCACGACTGAAACAGGATGTTGTGATGGCCTTAAGATATACACTGGTCGAATTATTTTGAGAGGTGACACGCATAAATGTCAATGGAATAGGCTGGTTAGCTTGGCAACATGTTCATCCATCTAAAGCAATGCGCTGCTTCTGACGTGTCATTTCTTTCTAATGATAGAAAAGAAGTTCCTAAACAGCCAAAGCACTGGGTGTTTTTGGACAGAAAATAGTCCTAAAGACATTAGAAAAGCAATGTTTATGATGCCAGGATTCAGTATTTTTCGGCAAAAAATGGACACAACGTTTTCTGACATTTTTCTTTGACATTTTCTTTATCTCATAATTAGATCTGGCGACTTTAGCCAGAGTTTCACAGGCAGGGTCACATTTGTTGTGCAATGATAAAATGCATTTTGTGTTATATTTAATTTAAGATATTTAATTTTACAATATTTGAGGAGTAAGTTATAGTCTGTTACTAAGAATTAAAACATTCTATTTAGAATTACATTTTTATTTGATATTGTGCATTGTTGGAATTTCGGCATTTGAGTGCTAAATAAACATTTTCATAATTTTTGTAGCGGCTTATTCTTTGGAAGCATGAATATTAATTTATGCAACTGCAATGCCTTGACTCTAGTGAGGTAAGTACACGGTCCTGAATTCTCACCGGAGTTTCTCTCCATGCCTGACCTCATCTCTGCAGTTCAGCACTATCCGCGATTGATAGGCAGAGAGCCGTCAAGCGCTCACTGAGCATGGTCCTATTGGATGCTTTCGTGTTGCTGTGGGTTCAGTTCCCTGACTGACCGCATCCCACAAGGAGCATCTGGATGAGCTCCAGTTAAGGCATCGGCAATTTCCTGGCATGAGCTGAGGCAGCGTGCGCAATGATCATTACGTTTCAATGCATATCACCGAGTTCAAAACCTGTCCAGCTCTTGGGGTTCGTCTTTTTCCCCGCCAGAGGAAGTAGAAAAAAGTCAGGAAGGGCAGGATTGCCTTCAACTGGAACTGTGAGTATGCGTTGTGTTTTATATAAAAGCCATACAAATTGTAGCCATTTTTCGTCTGATTTTGAAAGCAAAAAGCTAGAGAATTGAACCGTAATACCGCTCAACAAATTTCATCTCCGTATAACATGCATCAATTAGCCAATTTCAATTAGCCATCAAAGTTTTGTAGGTTTGAGAGAGCTTCTTCATTAGGAAAGTGAGGGGACCAACTTCGGACAGCTGATAGTGGATCAGCACTGAAACTTAGCACAGAGTGGGCGTCCAAGCCTCAATCAATCTGCTCTCCACCAGGCGGGGAGATGAGGCCGGGTGTGGGCAGGAGAATGGTGCATCCGCCAGTGCGGAACAACTGTGCGGTAAGCTCTTCTTTAAGGTAGGTGAATGGGATGCCATGCTCATCCCTGATGCTTCATCAATTTATCCACAACACCTCACCCGTGTGTGTGTGTGTGTGTGTGTGTGTGGCTGCGCTTATATTTTACAGGTGTGAAGACTATGACATACAGTATACAAATTAAATGATATTTGTAAGGGACAAATTATTACACGTTGAAATAAACGTTTTTGCTGTTTTGATTTGTACAAGTGTAGAAGACTATGATCAGTACAAAATAAAAAGTAAAAATTTTCTTCTAGCTACTGAGATGATTAGAGATGACGCTTAGGAATCAGAGAAGAAATAAACATTTATGCTCTTGTAATTTGTACACATTCAATAGAGCAAAAGTGTTTCTTTCGGTTAGTGAGGTGATTAAAGCACGTTGCTTAGGTTTTGGGTTTGGCTTCTAAAAATGTGACCCTCCGCGGCAAAACCAGTCGCTTGTCGCAACGGAGGTTTCGAAAACGACCGTTTATGTTGCGTGGGGTAAAATTTAGGATTTTTGTTTTTAGTGTTTTGAAACAGTGGAAGGTCTATACTGTACTGTTGTGAATAAATTTCATGCAAAAACTTACGCTGCATCTAAAAGCGTGACTTTCTTGGTGAGAATTCAATTCCAGCAGAATGTTAAAGAAAGTTTCTGTTTGGCGCTCTACTTCAATATTTACGGTAAATCCACTGGTGACTAAGCGTGAAGATATTTCCTCCGGAATCATCTTCATCTCGAGTTCAAAGTTAACCCTACTTGCCAGGTAGGCTATCCGTGTGGCTGTAGATACAGCATAAATACCGTAAATACAAATGCTTGCTGACCCCGCACCAAGCGTCTGTGAGTGCTACGGCGATAGTCAACTTCAAAGGCAGATTTCTCCGTTTCTCACTTGGCGTGACAGGAGAAACCCGACTCCTTTGAATGTTGATATCTCAGTCATATGTTGTCCCATTCATTCAATGTAGGTATCGTTTTGAAGCTTGTTTTATGCCCTTTCATGAAAACATAACTCAATTTTGAAAATTTGTTTTAAGCGACTGGTTTTGCCGTGGAGGGTCACAAATGTATGCAAATTTAGATGTGTAGCTACTTATACATCTTTGTGTGTACTTTGTAAAGCCTACTGAATACAGAGTTAAAATAAACTAGACATGGCACCAATCCGATACAATAGCTGGATCAGGTATCGGTGGCATTGGGCCAATCCATCAAGCTGATCTGTAACTTGAATACAGATATGCACACACACACAAAATTGCTCAACATTCACACTAAATCCTACATATCACAATGAGCAGAACAAGCAACACACTACAACCCCAAAAGCAAATCACACAATTATACGGTAGATTGGTACTTGGAATCAGGCCGATACCCAAAGCCCAAGTATCAGCATTGGTATCGGAACTGAAAAAGTTGGATCGGTGCATCTCTACACATTTCTACAACATTATGCTTTCTTCAGAAAAGAAATCCACCCCTTCATCCTCACGTCCCCTCCGCTATTGTCCCTCATTCCCTTCATCTCAATTTGGCAGCTTCTTCCCATACTCGTCTCCTCATTCCCTCAACAGCGGACACGTCTATCGATTTAATGGAGAGGGAATGAGCGTGTTTATTTCGTCTAATCAGCACTGTAAATACGGCGACGGCAGCCGGCCAAACCACGGTCCAGCACTGAGTGATGAATAATGCAGGAGGGAGGGATGTGGATGTGCGACAGTCATGGCAGGCGAATCGGGCGCCAGGGCCAGACGAGTGTGGGGTGGCAGCGGCCAAAAACCTGCCCGCTCTGACTGCGACTGACGCCTCCGGGGGTCCAGCGGGGCCAATTAAAGCTAAGAATAAAAGAGAGGGGTCGGAGATGGAGTTAGAACCCACCGGTCAAGATGACTCATACGTGTGCACATTAACACACACAACGATGCAGAAGCAGTTAATTTTATTCATATGTGCATGTCAGAGGTGCAGGAGGAGCGTAAATATGCAGGATCATGGACACACCCCCTGCACTGCAATTATTTCTTAACATGCAAGTGAAAACGTCTTCCATTTAGGGTTATATCTAATATCTCATTAAGAAATGATTCAAATTATTTACTTTGTGCAGAGACCTTGCATCACCATAATCCTTCCGAGACCCAGGACTGGACCAACAGGGTTGGGTACCTTTCACATCTGAACCGATATCGGTATCTGTACCGGTACCTAGTGTAGCTTACTCTGAATCTGTAATACCTGATTTGTTTCAGAATAAAAAATACACTAATAATAAATAAGCCCCAGACTAATTTCAGATGTTTCTTGTGTTACGACTTCAACAAATTTATTACAGTTTTTATAAAAATATTCCAGAACAATAACTAAAACAGATAATGCACTAATTACCTAAAGCTGCAGTGGAACTTGTGTCGACGGCATAGATTTGCCGTTCTCGATATCGATGCTGGCTTCACCGTGATTGTCGGTGCAGGCGCTTGAGTTACGACTGTAGCTTTAGGAGCCTGTGTCCACGAGCGCTTTTTCGGATGGGACATCGGTCCGATAACGACTCAAGCAGCTGGATCAGGTGTCGGTGACATTGGGCCGATCGTACGCGTGAACACACAATTGGTTCTGCGTGTGAAGTGTTACTGCGGTTTATTTTTCAGCATTCACACTAATTCCTACATATTGATATGACAATGAGCAGAACAAGCAACGCAACACACTACAACCACAAAAGCAAATCACACCGTTATACTGTTTAATTTCCATAACAACACCAGCTCTCACTCACAATCTCTGTGTTCCTGATGGTTTTAGCGCCGCAGGATTAGGAAGCGTCACTAAATTACGCCAGTGTGTTTTAAGGAATAAATTTTGAGATGTTATTTTAATAATAAATAATTAAGTATATACATATGGGTGTAATTATTATTGTTTTAGTTATGAAAATAAGTCTCCTCCTCACAGAAAAATACACAACTTATTAATTAAAAACTGGTTTCAGATCCATATTTGGAATCGGCTCATACCCAAAGTATCGGTATCAGAATTCAAAAAGTTGGATCGGTGCATCTCTAATTATAATACTAAAATCATTTGTTTTCCATATGCACACACTTATCGTCTACAAAACTGCATTGGCTCAGTTTGCTGTGTCCAGAGGAGGACAGGGTATTGTCCCTTTCTGAGTCTTAATTTCTTCATATTCAATACGGAGGGAGTTTTTATTTCTGCCACTGACCTGCCACTTCCACCCAGCGAAATGCTTCTACACAACTAAAATTGAATTAAATTATTTTCTACAGTGCAACTGATGCATTTATTCAGGTGAAATGCACATATTGCACTGGCAACTTAATGTGTATGTTTTGAGCATGAATTTGCATATATTAAAGGAGTGCACTTCAATATGAACGAGCAATTTGTAAAAATGTATCTTTTTTGGAAATGCATTTTTACCAGTTCTCACATAGACACTATAATCTGACAAATCTCAGGTTTTCCTGTCCTTTTGAGAACAGGCAGATTCTTGTTTATAACTAAAAACACCACCACACCTACAAATCACACTAAACTGCCACAGCAGCAATCAAACAGGAGACAGACATTTAACCACTCGGATGCACCCATATGCTCATCGTATCCATACCAAATCAGCTGAAACATATAAATCATACATTCACAGAATTTGTCAGATACACTACAGGCCAAGAGCAGAGCCCCAAATCACAACAGTCTAAAATAAACACACTAGCATTCCAAAAACCTCAGCTCCAGCCATGATTCACATGATAAACATCTAGAAAGATACAATGCCCGCCTCAGTGACCGCGATGAGCTCTCAAGAGATTACGGAGAACGTAAGAAATGAATAAACAAATATTTTCAACCACTTTTAAATAATCCTGTTTGAACAACTCAAGATTTCAAGCAATTATTTGGGGCAGTTTGTGGCATAACGGTAGGGTGTTCTCCCTGTGATCAGAAGGTTGTAGGTTCAAATCCAGGACCGGTTAAGTTACCACTGAGGTACTCATGAGTAAGTTACCATCCCCTTCGCAGCTGCCCACTGCTCCTTCATGGATGGGTCAAATGCAGAGATCATATTTCATTGTGGTGCACTGTGAGCTTCAAGTCAAGTCAAAGTAAACTTTGTCATCTCTGCTATATACACTGTACAGATATACAGAGAGACGAGACGACGTGGCTCCAGTTTTTCAGTGCAATAAGAAATAAAGGACAAAGAACAAATAAGGCATACAGAATAAACAGTATATAAAGAGAATACAAAAATATACATTTTAAACTAGGAATGGAATATCAAATATAACTTTAAACTAGAACTGGAAATAGAGGTAGAGGACAAACAGTTTGGATGCAGTATTTCCTACAAAAGTGGAAGTTGACATTGACACTGGATGTGCAGGAGGTTAGATACAGTTTCAATATGAAAAAGTCTATATCCAGTCTTTTAATAAAACAGTAAAAAAAAGTGTGACTAACATTTAAGTTTTGCAGATATTTTAACAGTAGTGGAGAACCAAGGTCTGTGCAGTATTTTTAAGAACATTGTGTAGAAAGAGTTAAAAAGTGACCAGTGATATATACATTCAATGTTCAGTGGTTGTGGCAGTAGCGGCCGTGCAAAAGTTATTACAGCAGTGTTTACATCTTTCTGGAGACAGTGTCAGTGCAACATGAATGAGATGTATGTATAGCAGCATGTGCATCACAGCGATGGTGATGTGTAAAGTGCAGTGCAGCTGTGCTACACTGTGAGCTGTGTTGTACTGTGTTCACAATGACAAAAAAAATCACTCACTTTCTCTTAATTTGTTTTATATTTGACTACTTTTCACAAAGTCAAATTCATTTCTTGATCTAACACAGTAAAGCACTTTAAAAAACAATCAAAAGTGTTAACATCAACCAACATGAGTGAGAATGTGTGTTTGTGCAGTGCCCCAGCAGATCACAGACTAGCCTATAACGCCGCCATATTTGTCTGAAACGCTACGGTACCCCTGAGACTCTCCCTCCCGCAGGACGCTCTCACAGCCCTAATTAAGGCCTGAGCTTAGTTACTGGCAAGAGACAAGAAGGTCTGTCTATATGACTGGTAACCAAACATAGTTGAGCGCTGGTGTAAGACTGATCGCCTGCAGCAGCTCGTGCCTGTAAGGGAGACCAGCTTCCTAATGAGGGGATGTTGTTGTGCTCCATGAACCATATGTGTTGTCTATGGGTCTGATATATAGTACTGGAACTAGAGACAAGAAACAGACAATTGGCCTGCAGTACAGATGCATCTAAAGCACAAATTTGTTGCAATTCGCCAGTCTCTCTGGGCACTGGACGGTCGAACTCTGAATCTGACTAGTGAAAGTGAGTGATTAGTCATTGTGAACACACCACAGCACAGCACAGCACACAGTGCACCACAATGATGTGACCTCTGCATTTGACCCCTCGGTGAATGGCCACGCCCGTGGAGTAGTTCTTAGGGATGGTACCTTGCTTATGAGTACCTCAGTGGTAACTTCACTCGAACCTGCAACCTTCTGATCATGAGGCGAACACCCTACCGTTACGCCACAAACTGCCCTGAAAGGATTAGCAAACTGTAATGTGTCAGTCTTTAACCACTGAGTTACCAGGTCAGCCATCAAACCATGCAATAGAAGACATAATGTGTGTGGTCAGGGACTATCTAGGGTTGCAACCCATCACAGTCTCATTGAAGCACTGATCAGTCTATAAAGACAGATTCTAAATGACAAAATAGTAAATTAAATAAATGACATGTCATTGTGAACACAGCACAGCAAACAAAATGTGGTTTCTGCATTTTGACCCATCTGTAAAGGAGGGGTGAGCAGCTTTTTCTTGGCAGCGCCTGGGGAGCGTTGTTTGGGGACAGTACCATGCTCATGAGTACCTCAATTGCACCTTTACCTGTCCGGGACGTGAACCGGGAACCTTCGGAACCAAGGGCCGGTTCCCTAATCATTACGCTACCAACTGCCCCGCTGTGACCAAAATTGTAACAAAACTCCTGATTTACACTGGAAAAGGGAGTTAATTACTAGACAAGAAGGGGAGTAACGCTAGACAAAGTGTGTGACTTTATCCATACGGCATACATTGCATACAAGGTCACAATCCCCAAACGAAACAGAGGCATTGATGAGTCCATAAAGCCAAACAAAGATTGTCCTTAGTCTTCATGCACATGAATGAGGAACAATAACTTGGTAGATCCTACCGCTCCAAAAGGGTGCTCCCGTCTCTTCTCCTCTGAGCAGAGCACGGACAAAATCCTGCACATCCTGCAAACAGTCCAAGTGTCTGAGCCAGTAAGTACATGGTTAGAAGACATGAGCTAACAGCTAATGCTTCTTCCTTGCTACTCCTGTTTATGGATAGGAGCTTCTCTGATGCCCCCTAGAGGGCAGGTACATATGTGACAGGCACTACCGTTACAAAGTGATTCTCCAATCTGGGGTGCGTTTCCCAAAAGCATAGTTGCTAACTATATTAGCAACTAACATAGTGTTAGCGACTTTAGCAACTATACCTGGACATTGCTGAATGAAGCCATCTTCACCACTAGGGCTTTTTTGTCTTGTGTTTTGTTTGGTTTTAGTAACGACTTTGACGTCACATTCATCATCCCCTATGTCTCTCTAAATGGTTGGGTTACGTTTAGGATTAGTTGTAAATTTTCTCTGAAAATAAGCAGGTTCATACCACTTCAGACGTGCCACCTGTGTTCAACCTGCTACTGGTTCTAAAACAATAAAGACAAGTAGCTTCCCCATAAATTCCCAGAAAGGAACTCTTTATTTTGCATAAAAGCACAAGGGTCAGGGCTGAATGTGCTATAGGGTTTTTTGGTCACAGGTTGATTTACGAGGTGATAAATTCTATGGCTATAGTATTAACTCCACAGGGCTGCCAGCTTCCAGGGGGAATGACAGTAGCAAGGATTAGCTTGCGGTTTCCTATGTGGAAGTCCTATGCACAGTCTTACCTCATTACAGCTGAGCTGGATTTTTCATCTTATGGAGAACAGCATGCTGGGCGCAAGAGGCACTGATGTGAGGATAATGGGGAAATCATATCTCCATGAATTCTACTAGACGACTGTTTTCAGTGCACACGAGGAGACGTAACAAATCACATCCTCACTGCGAGGCTGCACATGATGAGAGCTGAAGCTGACAACTGGACTGACAAGATTGGCCAAAAATTAAGGTTATATGAAGAAGAAACAACAACAACACTGCGGTTGAAATGCTGTCTGCATGGCTTAATGGGTTTGGGGAATTTCATCACTGACTGGTTGCAATTTCCATGTATTTTTTTTTCTGTAGCACCCAGAGACAGGGAGAAAATATCAGCAATTTACATGCATTCTAAAAACTTTCCCCATCCTCCAGATCTACTCTGTTATTCCCCTTAGAGCCAGGTGATTCATGACTCACCCAGGTGAATCACCCGGATCCATTAAATAACTAAAGATATAAACTCCATCACGAACATACCTCTTATAATCATTTCAAACTCATTACAAGATCAATACAGCCATGGTAGCAAGTATAGCTGCTAAAAATCTCATGCACCACCACACTCAAATGAGGGATCCTAACAACTTCCTACAGAGTTGAATCCTCTTTGTAGACTACAGGACAAATCAGTAGCACGGCGTGAAGCACACAGTCATGAGTGAATCTGCCGGTTAACTTCCTCTACAGCTGGAAACATACAGCCGAATCTGAATCACTCACACAAGCGGGTTAGCGCTCCTCGAAACACATACAGTCATGAGTGAATCCGCTGGTTAACTTCCTCTAGTGCCACTTGAAAATAAATATTTGCCGCTCTGGTAGCCTTGTCTTGATACATTGTCATTTATTTTTAAGTGAAAGTGAGTGAACACACCAGAGCACACAGTGCACCACAACGAAATGTGACCTCTGCATTTAACCCATCCGTGAAGGAGCAGTAGGTAGCCAACAAGTGCCCGGGGAGCATCTTGAGGACAGTACCTTGCTCATGAGTACAGCACCTCAGTGGAAACTTTACCGGCCCTGGATTCGAACCTGCAACCTTCTGATCACAGGGCAAACACCCTACTGTTGTGCCACCAACTATCTGGAAGTGCATTCAGTCTCATCACAAGCCACATATACTTTCTTCTATGACAAACAAACGATTCAGCTGGCGATTTGGTAATACTGACTCGCACACCCGGAACAGTTTAGTGAGTGACTCAGAGGGAGCCGAATCCTAAAAAGGAACCGAATATTACAGCTGTAATTCCCCTGCCCACAATTTCCAACGAGTTACCAAATGAGTTGAACTTCGGCTAGATCACTTGAATTCTAATTATGTGACTCATTTGAAGAGACTCTTTAAAAGCTTTTTGTGTGTCATTTCTCTTCGTGGAGTATAGTGAGTCCCCATGCAGCATGACTGAGTGCTCTTGTTCATGTTTTGTTCACCATTCTGGTACCAACTTTTGGATTCTAACTTTGCCTTTTTGCCGCTCTTCGTATTTGGATTTTGACCTCTGTCGCTCTCTTTTCGACTTTGCTTTCTGCCTGTCCTATTGGACTTGGTTCCTTTTTTATTTTTTATTTTCTGATTGTGAAATGAAAGTGATTACTTGTAAACACACCACAGCAGCACAACCAAATGTGACCTCTGCATTTGACCAATCTGTGCAGAAGCAGTGGACAGCTGGCATGGGCAGTGGACAGCTGGCATGGGCAGTGCCCGCGGAGCCGTGCTTGTGGACGGCACCTTGCTCATGAGTAGCTGGGTGATACCTTTACCGGTCTGGAATTCAAACCGGCAACCTTCATCACATGGCCAGCTGCCTAACCGTTACACTCCCAACTTTTTTCACTTTCACTTTTGGACCTTGCTTTTCATTTTTTATTCTCTGGTTGTGACTTTTGGACCACTTTTAAATCTGTCTTTTACTTCAGTTAAGAAATGTTTAATTGCTTCGGTGAAATCTCAGCACGTTTTTTTTTTTTTATAAAAATCCCTTTATATAACATTGACATAAAGGCTGCATGACAGCTAACAAACAGGTTTTATTTTTACCAAATGACCTGAACAGCTCTTTTTACAAATAACCAGTCATTCTAGTTAGATTGGAAACATGGGTAATGGAGTGTATCTGCACATAAAAACGTAATAATGAACAGGCTGAAAAATTACATTTTTTATGATGGTTTCTTGAACTTTGCCAAAGAATCTTAAATTGGTCTAGATTAATAATGAATAATAAGAATTGTGTTTCCTTTTGTATAAACAACAAACTTGTAGCATGATGTGTTTGATATAAGCTCATCTTTTCCTAGGGATCCACAATGATATCAGAATCGTATCAGAAATGGCTGATAATTGCTTTTTTTGTAATCATGGGCATCAGACTGATGCTTAGATTTGCCTGATATTTTCAGCTGATATTTGACGACACATTAATCGTACGTCGGAAAGGTAGCGCTAATGTCAGGCATGTCCTAAGTCTGAGGTGGGATTTTATACGAGCCGCGCCTTCTGTCTTAAAATGCATGCCGTTATTTTGTGAAAAAATTGTGAGCACATAGTGGAAAGTTCATGATCAAGATCTCGTTTTTCCGCTTAACTCTGCCTGCACACATGAAAAAACTAAACTAAATTGCATGTTTGTGTGACTCACTTAGTGAATGTGAGCTCACACATGGGGTGTGTACCGAGCTGCGTCCTACTGCACTTAATAGGTAAGGTGCTCTTACCATACTTTTCTATGCAGTAGCATGCATCTCAGGAAATATTGCGGCTCTCTACGCACTAGGTAGTGTGCATGGAGTCTCATATGCGCCCTATTTGACTTGGTACACCACTTAGGGTGGGAAGTGACTTTTTCTTAAATTGTTGTGCACTACTCTCGAAATGCTCCCCCTTTGCTCCACTCTGCTTTCACGCTCAAGTGACTTGGCTCAACTGTGTTAGAAACAGTGGCACCTCCAGAAAAAATTTCTAGGTGTGGCCAGTGGGGGCCACAGCAAATCTTACGGTGGCATACCAAATAAAAATCCATAATCAAATTTCATACTAAACACTGTCTTCTATGCGTCATTCAAATCTTTAGCTGCCTCTAGTCAGCAACGTCAAAGGGAGGGGGAGGGAGGGGAAGGGGGGAGG
>JAVGVS010000080.1:973362-984211 GCA_032718565.1 Distichodus sexfasciatus
CATCCATCCATCCATCCATCCATCCACCCTCCATTCGCCAGTCATCCATGGCTGGAACCCCAATGTCATGCTAAAATCTCCCACCATCACCCTTCCAAAAATGGCCTCCTAAACATCCCCCGTCTCTGATTGAGTGAGTGGTTACTGGTGCAGAATGACTGCTGGAGCACCGTCCAGGTGAAGCCAAACACTGGTGCTGGTAGAAGGCACTAGAAATTGGCAGATTTCCATTATTACTCAGTTTGCTGTGTTGACGTCTGCGTTTTTGTCCAGCGTGTCTACAAGCCCTATATTTTAATATGGATGGAAGCTTGCGTTCTGTACAAGAAATACTTATGCAGGCATGAAAATTTTATGTTGGAATTTGACAAACACAGCAGATGGAAGTGTATTAATTTACATGTGTGCATGAATGCATTAATACTAGATCATGTCGTATGTTTAGCATGTTTAATTTCCACTTTATGTGATCCTCAGTAGATACGCACATTTTAATGAGCGTGTGCTGTTCTTTTTTTAACCGAGCTGCAACATTATCCCGTATTCCATCCATTTATTATCCAGGGAAGATCATCCCTCCCCTTGCAGCAGCCATGTGGACTTTTTGGAGGGACCCAGTCAAACATTAAACTTGCATCAGCTCCACTAGACACAGAGACCTCACACTTCACAGCGCTGGGCTTCAAACAGATCGGCCCTCTGCCCTTCTACCAGCCCCCAGAGGGAGGCAGACTACCAGACCAGAGCGAAACGCAGAGAATTGCTAACCCCAAAACTCGGCCTGAAGTTTCTGTCCTTCATGCCCGGCTCTATACAGATTTGATGGCTGAAATGAAACGTTGATCAAAATCTGGGGCTGTGAAAACACCTCGCTGTCCACAAACTCCAGAACACGACCAGGCCGGGGCAGGGAAAGTTTGTTCATAAGGTGCCAGCTTTTGGGAATCTTTGAGAAAGCTCCAGACTTTTTACTGCAGATGTTGTAGTTCAGTGCAGATGTGGCTAGACGTGAGCTGCTTTGCAGATTTGTCCACTAAACATTTGCTGTCATACCAGTCCTGCTGTACAAGCTGCTATTTATGACTCATCAAGGACAGAATATGCTGCAATCCCACAGGTCATGTGCAGCGTAGAGTCAAGCCTTGTTGATACAGTAAGATTTTATTTTAGTTCTTTTCTAGTTTATTTTAGTTCCAAGTTCTTCAAACTTGGAGACTTGGACCAAATATCTATTGTAGTTGCTGTCAAGCCACAGCCTATGACAACGCAGGACACATTTTGAAACTCCTGTTTTGCGAGAGGGTCTTGCCAATTTCTCTTTGAATTCTAGAGCTACTTCTCATGATAGAACGTTGTTTTGTAGAGCAGACACAGCAGCCATGGTGAAAGACGGTGTGTCTGACTTGAGGTTGTGTAATGTGAACAGTACACCAATCTGACCACTTTCAGAATCACATAGTGTGAACATTTAGCATATTCGTTTGTCTATTTTGCAGAATTCAGTTATTTATTTTATGTTTTGTCATTTTAACAGACATTCTATATTTTGTTTAAGAATAAAATAGTTTGTGTTCACTGTAATCACAATACCGTAATGCTAGGGCTGGGCGATATGCCTTAAAAATAATATTGCAATATTTTTAAGCTATATTGTGATACATAGATATATTCTCTCTTTTTGGGAGAGAACTACATTTCTCACAATCCCCTGTGGATGACTTGGAGCCGTGTCACAATAAAAATATCAAGTAAATAGCTGTACTGTGAGTAGAATGCTGGTTGTTATTATCAACTAAAATATGAGTTTTGTCTGTATTAAAGGGGCAGATTTGACTGAACTGGAGCGTTTTTGTGAGTGATGGATCATGATCGCTCACACACACACCGCTTTTACATCGCAAAGAATGTCATTTATACATTTTTGTACATTTACTTCTGTTTTTGTGCACAGAATAACAGAACCAGTGCTGTTTTTCTTCTGAACCAAGTCGTCTGCTTCCATCTCCGGTTAATGCCTGTGTGTAATGGCTTTCCTCCATCTCCGCTAAAAATGTGCATGTGCTATGAGAGTTTGCTGGATGGGTGGGGGAGTGAGCTGTCTGCTTTGAGAGGGCAGAGAAGCCAAACGTGAAAGTCAAGAACATGTTAAACATTAATGTGAGGATTTGTACTCGATGTTCACGATAGTCATTTACTGCATCACACGTGGAATAAGCCGAGATACATCGAGTACAGTACTGTGCAAAAGTTTTAGGCAGGTGTGAAAAAATGCTGTCAACAAAGAATGTTTTCAAAAATGAAGTGTTAATCATTTATTTTCATCAGTCAACAAAATGCAGTGAATGAACAAAAGAGAAATCTAAATCAAATCAATATCTGGTGTGACCACCCTTTGCCTTCAAAACAGCATCAGTTCTTCTAGGTACACTTGCACACAGTTTTTGAAGGAACTCGGCTGGTAGGTTGTTCCAAACATCTTGGAGAACTAACCACAGATCTATAATCCTATAATCCTACAAAATAATATAATGACTATAATCCTACAAAATAATATAATGACTATAATCCTACAAAATCCCTGACGTTGTGCAAGTGTACCTATAAGAATTGATGCTGGTTTGAAGGCAAAAGGTAGTAACACCAAATATTGATTTGATTTAGATTTTTCTTTTGTTCGCTCACTTTGCGTTTTGTAAATTGATAAAAATAAACAATCATTATTTATATTTCTGAAATATATTCTACAGCATTTTTTCACACCTGCCTAAAACTTTTCCACAGTACTGTATATTCCGTACATCGCCCACACCTACGTAATACTGTCATTTTGTAAAGGTTGTCATACAGTCAGAATGTCAGAGCATCCCATGCCAAGTCATGTTGCTGTATGCAGTTGGTCTTAACGGCAGTGCCTCTGCAGGCAGCAGCAG
The DNA here is from genome assembly GCA_032718565.1 of Distichodus sexfasciatus. NCBI lineage: Eukaryota > Metazoa > Chordata > Actinopteri > Characiformes > Distichodontidae > Distichodus > Distichodus sexfasciatus. The sequence goes on from JAVGVS010000080.1 coordinate 976,293, forward strand.
ACGGCGAGAACCTTGATTTGTGCGTATAACGTCGACGTTTTCATAACGGCTGCCGACGACTTAATCGCCGTTCTTATATATGTGGCTTGTTATCTCCCGAGGTGGACGGATAAATAGCTTGGAATATCAGGAGCCGGCCCAGATGCCAGACGAGCAGAACCCCGTCCCCGAGCTGAGTTAGGGATGATGACAGGGAGGCTTCATATTTACTGTGGAGCAGCGTGGCCTTGTCACCACATTAGTTAAAGTGACAGAAATAACAGCCCTAAACGCTTCCATAATGACTGGGAGAGGAGCAGCTCACTGATAGATGATGCTTTTAGCAACACACACACACACACACCCAACAAACATTATATATGCATATATACAGACATGCACACCTGAACACACATGCACATACACACATTCGCAAAACACACACACACACAAAACCCACTTACACACACCCGTCATGTACACACACAAGTAAACACATTCACACACATGTACACACTACTGTATATGTATGTATACATACACAATACACAGATGAATCCACATGCATGTATTAGTGTTCACACACACACACACACATGCACACACACACATGTATGTATATACATATAAACACAACCAACATGCACACCCTAGTACACACATACAGACAAGTAAACACATACACACACATACACACTATATGTATATATACACACAACACACAGATGCATTCACACTCCCAATATGCATACATTAATGCACACACACACACATACGTATGTATGTACGTATATACTTATAAACACAACCAACATGCACACCCTAGTACATACACACACACGTATATATGTCACATAAACACACACATACTTTTCCTTTATATATATACACACAACACACAGATACATACATTAAATGCACACACCTCACGATAATAGCATGTGCGTATATATATAAACACAACAACATGCACACCTAAGTACATACACACACACTGCATATATATGTGTGGAGCTTATACCGTATAAACACAACCATGCACACCTAGTACATACACACACACACACACGTATATGCAAACCAGACATACCGTATAAACACAACCAACATGCACACCCTAGTACATACACACACACACACACAGTATATACGTATAGACATACCGTATAAACACAACTAACATTCACACCCTAATTACACACACACACACACACACCGCGTATATACGTATAGACATGCCAAATATAAACACAACCAACATGCACACCCTAGTACATACACACACACGTATATATGTATAGACATACCGTATAAACACAACCAACATGCACACCCTAGTACATACACACACACACACACACACACACACACACACACGTATATACGTATAGACATACCGTATAAACACAACCAACATGCACACCCTAGTACATACACACACACACACACACACGTATGTATGTATGTACGTATATACTTATAAACACAACCAACATGCACACCCTAGTACATACACACACACACACAAAGGTAAACACATAAACACACATGTAAACACTATATGTATATATACACACACACAACGCGCAGATGCATCCACTCTCCCAATATGCATATATTAGTGCACACACACACACACACACACACACGTATGTACTTACACGTCAACACAACCAACACACACACATGCATGCGTATACACACACAAGCTTACGCTTACACAAACACACACAAGGATTCGAGGATACACTCCAAGCACACACACACAACAAACACTCTTGTAGCCATATACAGTACGCACACCTCACAAGTACTCACACACACATCCATGTGCACTCATATCTGCATATGCAATCCCACACGTGTAGACACTCATACACACACACACTTAACAGCCCACCTTCCCTTAATCTCACTCCTCTATATATAACACTCAGTTCACATTTGTCCCCTCTTCTCTTTCTTCCTCCTCCTCCTCCTCCTCCTCCTCCTCTTCTCTCTCCCCTCTTCCTCTTCCCCCATCTCTCCAATACTGGTTCCAGTAGGTTGTAAAAGTGCTGACGCAGAGTTCTGCGTGCTCCCGTTCTGCTCGATAGATAACGCTCCCTCCTGCGATACAGTAATAGTGAGTGATCGTGTGACAGGAAATTGCTCAGCGTGTCATGTTAATAATCTCTCCTGCATTCCGCTCCTGTTATCATCCATCACCGTAACCCGGGCCCGAGGGGAAACCGGTAAATTCCCTCCATTTACCCCCTTTCCTCCCTTCTCCCTTCCACCTTTTTTCTCCTCTCCAATCAGAGCGTATGGCTCCTTATATCACCCCATTGCCCCGTTTTATTCCCCATGCCAAACTACAATTGCGGCCCCCCGGCCCGCCGGCAGACTCAGGGGTTCCTGCCTTTGAAAGCATCTCTTATATATCTTCCTCCTCCTCCTCCTCTTTTCGCCACCTTCCTCAGCAGAAACAAGCTATTATCCCGGCCAGTGATAACAAATGACTCCGGATCCCTCTCGAAGCAATCTTAGAGGGACTTGTAGGAAAGGATCCTTTTAAAATGTAGAATGGCTTACGCTTGGTCCTCTAGCAGGATTTGTGTGTCCTCTGACAGGGTCTACCTGAGGCGGTTGACCTCAGCAGTAAAGCCGCTTTTCCTCCGTCTGGTGTGGGAATGTGTGGTAACATGTTGCTCAGTATGAAAAACATTCCAGCTCTGTGTTCTTGTCCATGTTAAAAATGTAGATGTGAAAGCTGTGTCCTGTTTGACTGGGGTGCCAGCGGTCAACAGCTCTAAAAAATTAGGATGGTCCCCTTATTCCTGCTTGAAAATGTCATCTCAAACTACATTTTAAATCAATTTAAGTGAGTAGTTGTGAACACAGCACTTCACAGAACGCAGTGCACCACAACAACATTCTGTGAAGAAGCAGTGGACAGCTTATTTGGCAGTGCCCGGGGATGGTGCCTTCATCATGAGTACCTCATTGGTACCTTTTCCAGTTCGGGACTTGAACCAGCAGCCGGGGGCCAACTCCCTAACCGTTAGGCTACCAACTGCGCCAACTATTTACCTCACCTTCTATTCACTATGAGAGTTGTTTCAAATAATTTTACAGCTTGTTTTATTGTCTTAATTGGCATATGGCTTGAACTGCACTTTGGGTTGAACACCTGTTGTTTTAATATAGTGCTTTATTAATAGACATTTAAATTGACATTGACAGTTGTACAGGACAAAACAACAATTTCCAGACTACTGGAAAACATTGCATAGCCTACTGCCAGAGGGAAGATTGATGGAATAAAATGAAGAAACTTGGGGAAATACTTCAGCAGAGTTTAAACAACAACCTTGAGGAGAGGGATAATGAAAAAGTGAAGTGTCCTTGTGAACACACCACAGCAAAGCACACGGTGCACCACAGTGTTGTGATCACTACATTTGATTCAACCATGTCTCATCCATATAGGGGCAGTGGACGTCACCAGTTGTTGCCCATAAGACTGGGGCGGGGGTCGAATCCTGGAGAGCCTAAAATCACCTTTGGGCCCCTGAGCAAGACCTTAACACCAAATTGCTACTAAGTAAAATGAAGGCCGCTGGTTCGGATCCCTGGACTGGTAAAAAGGTACCTCTGAGGTACTCATGAGCAAGATACCGTCCTCAAGCACTGCTCCCTGGGTGCTGCCCATGTCAGCTGTCCACTGGATGAGTCAAATACTGAGGTCACATTTTGTTGTGATGCACTGTGTGCTATGTTGTGGTGCGTTCACAATGACAAATAATAAGTTGTAGATACATTCATGGTTTGATTTCCTCAGCTTTTATCTTGTTACTTGCACTTTTTTTTAACTGTACGATAAAATCTTAAAATGATGCCCGTGGTGATGGTGGTCTCGTGGTTAGGATACTTACCTCTGCACCAAGAGTTTATGGGTTTGTATCCTACCTACAGCACCACCATCATTGGGTCCCTGAGCAGGACCCTTGACTCCAAGTTGCTCCACGGAAATTGTCCCTGAAATTAGGAAATGAAAGTGGCTGTAGATGAGAGCTTCTGCTAAATGCTGTAAATTGAAGCATTTTCAACAGATTACAGCGGAATTGCCATCTAGTTAGGCGAGTCTGCTAAATGCCGTAAATGTAAGCGAAAAAAAAACCCACATCCCTATCTGTGGTCACATGGCCCATGTCAAATTTTTCAGGAGGCTTCTTCTGAAATATGGGGTCATGACCTTTCTACAGCTCTACAGAATTTGTTTCCTCTGCCCATTAACAGCACAAATAAACTGGAAGCATTCAGAGTGATTACGACTAATTATTTCTCACAGGCCGCATCTCTCTCTTTCTTGTAAAGCTATTCCAGGGCATTAGCGTGCAATCTGGGCTTTGTCTGTGGTGTTCTGCAGCAAAATAGTAATGACACTCACCATTCCAATCCAATTACACCCCTCTGCCTCTCTGGGAGGATGTCACCATGGTGCTGAGCTGAATTGACAGCGGCGGCTCGGTGGCTGCCAGCAGCGGCTCCTCTGGCGCAATCCTCGTACCAATGCAAAGCTCCTCTTTAGCAGAGTGACAATGGGTCAGATGGGACCGACATTCTGCTCTGACTCATGCACTTACGCTTGCTGGCCTCTGCCCCCACAGCGTAGCCACGCGTCTGTAGCGACAGCACAGATTTCCTTCTGGCATGCGTCTAGTGGAAGCTTTTATTCTGCTTTTTGGCCTTCACTTTAGGGGTGTAACGATTCTGTCAAGTCACGTTTTGGTTTAATAGACAATTCAGGGCTCACTGTTTGATGCTCTCACAATGCATTCAGCAAACTGTGAGACAACTCTCTTATTTATTCCATCTTAGAAGAAAATTAATGCATTATTATCATAATCCAACATTAACATTAGCACAGTTCCATTTAGTTGGAAACTTGATAATTGTCAGTGAATTAAAGTGAGTGATTATTTATCATTGTGAACACACCACAGCACAGCACAGTGAAATGTGATCTTTGCATTTGACCCGTCCATGAAGCAGCAGTGGACAGCTAACATGGGTAGTTCATGGGGTCAGTACCTTGCTCAAAAGTACCCCAGTGGTAGCTTTACCGGCCTTGGAATTCGAACCGGGGACCCTCCGATCACGGGGCCAACTCCCTAACCATTACACCTAGAAGTCGTGGATTTGAACCCTACCTCTGGCACTACCATCATCACCCCAAGTTGCTCCAGGGAAACTGCCCCCAAAATTACAAAATGGAAGTCGCTCTGGATAAGAGTGTCTGCTAAATGCCGTAAATGTGAAAAGTGAAGCACGCAGTGCACCGTAACCAAATGTGACCTCTGCATTTGACCCATCCGTGAAGGAGCAGCAGACAGATGATATGGGCAGCGCCCGGGGAGCAGTGCTTGGGAACAGTATGTTGATCATGAGTACCTCTGTGGTACCTTTACCGGCCTCGGATTCAAACCGACGACCTTCCGATCACGGGTCGAATGCTACGCTATGCTACTCACTGACCCATATTTGCATGGGTCTCCCTCAAGCAGAGATTCAAGTCTAGAATCAAGTCTCAAGTCTTTGAGCTTAAGTACCAGTGAAGTCTAAAGTCTCTGATTGACAAGTTCTAGTCCCAGTTCAAGGTAGGCTCATAATACATTGTTCCTTTAGCTTTATGCATAAAAATAAATGATTTTGAGGAAGAGTCTAAAGTCAAGTCTAAGGTCGACTTAAGTCCGACTCGGTCCCGTGGCAACTTGGAGTTTATGGTCTTGCTCAGGAACCTTATGGTGGTAGTGCTGGAGGTGGGCAGCAATACCATCATCTCCTCCTTCATAACCATGGACCAAACCACTAGGCCGTTGCCATCTTTAGCCCTGTCCCTCCATCCATACTCCTTTCCAAATTCTATATCCATCATTTCAGTGGTTTAAAAGAGAAGCACTCGTCTGGTTGCACCTTGCTGTTCTAGAAACACCGTTCCCTCTACCGCCCTGGTCAAAGCTCAAACAGGTCTTCCTCAAAACTTTCCTATTAGAATGCACTCAGCGGTCGGTCTGCTGCAGAAAAACTCCCACCACCTCTGTTCTTCATCTCTTCTCTTTTGAAAGCTGAAGCCGTGACCGAGGGATCGCTCTCTTTCTCTCTCCCACTTTCTCTCACACATGCACATCGATACAAAACCCAGCGGAGCTCCACTCCAAGCAGAAGATAAGGTGACATCCTTCTTTTCTGCAGATGAATGGTGGAGTTTACGGCGGGTTGAGAGAAGCCCGAGTTCTGCTTTAAGCTCTCCACAGTCGCTTAAAAGAATCTGCGTTATTGAATTTATTCAGCCGGCCCCGTGCTATTAGCGGGCAGCGGCGCAGGAGAGGAGCGCTTTTTGATCCTATAGGCCTGAATTATTAAACCGCCATTACAATGACTGCCTGGCCAATTCATTTTTCATTACATTACCACTGTGGCATAATTGCGTGTGACGGAATGAATTATGGATGAGGTTTACTCCTCTACAGCTGGTGCGAGAGCAGGACACAGACGGAGCGGCAGGGTCATGTGAGTCCACTCTGGAAGAGTACCTCGGAAAAGTACGAGGAATTAATAATAATAATAATGATAATAATAATGATAATTTGTCATGCACAAGGCTGCCTGACAAAAGCAATGATCAACAAACAGTAGCAATAGATGGTTGGGGCAGGTTGTAGTGAAACGGTTCATCCGTCATCAGAAGGTCGCCGGTTCAAGTCCCAGACCAATAAAGGTACCGCTGAGGTACCGTCCCCAAGCACTGCTCCTCGATCAGCTGCCCATGTCAGCTGTCCACTGCTCCTTCATGGATGGGTCAAATGCAGACGCCACGTTTCGTTCAGGTGTGCTGTGTGCTGTGCTGTGTTCAACGTTCAAATTTAAATCTTTATTGAAAACTCACCTGTTCTCAACAGGTTCTTCTGGGTTCAAAAAGTTTAGATAAATTCATTTTGCACAGCTGAAACAAAAGTAAACCACAGGTTCTGATTGTTATATTGTTTTCAAATGTTCTTACTCTGTGGCAAGAATGTAATATGTCAATATGTTGTATTTATTATGAAAAATTGTGTACTTCTTGTTAAGGGTTACATATTATGTACAGCGTACATTTTTGTACATTTTTTAACATTTTTATATCAATGTTAAAAATGTATTTTAAAAATAACACTATAATAACGATAATAATATGTTTACTTTATATAGCACACAATGTTAACATATTAAGAAACATGAACACATAGAAACAAGATAATATCAGACGAAACTAAGCTACAGGTTTACAGGGAATAATTAGATGATCAAATCAAAGCAGCACATGCTAAGAGGTGGGATGGGTTTTGAACAGCGTCTTGTACCCTGTGTTACAGCATCATCTCCCTCTGTATGGGATTAACAAACACACGCTTCTAGCACGCTATTGACTGGAATCCTCATGTTGGTGGCCATTGGTCTGGATCCAGCCAATTACATTTAAAAAGCTCTTTAATGTGTCTGTACTGGATATGAAATATTAAAGGATGATGAATGTACAACGGGAACAATCAGCTAACATTAAATTTAAAACAGACATCCAGCCTCTTCTACACAAAGACTTTCATTTCCAAAGTTCTTTGAACGGCTAACAGCAGAGCTGCTGATATGAGCCGTTTCTCTGTGGGGACGCATTACGCAGAATACAGATGTCGAATATTTTCTATGGTATGGTTTGGGGAATTATGGGAGCAAATATTATATATATATCTCAGCTTGACGTGGCTTCTTTTTCACTCTCAAAAAGGCAACTAAGTGACAGTTGATACATTCGACAATATATGTTGTTCCAACATGAACAAAAGTGTCTAAATCAGACAGTTGGTAACGTAATGTGATCGGAAGGTTGCCACTTCAAGTCCCGGAACGGTAAAGGTACC